>CM021105.1:315554077-316141924 GCA_007115665.2 Sequoiadendron giganteum
CTTACAACCAACTTTCTTCAGCAACACCAAGGAAGTGAATGAACACAATGATCTCTCTTGGAGGTTTTACAGTAAGAGTTACAACTAAATCAAGGAAATTCAAAGGTCATAGCAACCGAAAGTAACCTACTGGACACATGTTGGAGCTCTCAAATCCTGCAGACTCTACTTCTATTGCCTTTAGGGCGTGTTCAATCACAGTCAATCTGCTTCACAGGGACAGTTTCAACCTTTTTTTACTAGTTAGATGTGTTCAGTCCTGATTGAACCCATCAGAACTGCATCTCCCTCTATTAGGTCCAGTTCCCTATTTAGTTACATCTTCCTCTATGTTTTTGATCATCAACTTCTTTAACTCCTGTCAATTTCTCAAGAAAGGGCCTTCATGATGTGCTAGGCAGAAGGGGTTAGCTTCAATGAGAACATTCATGGATAAACTAGCATACTTGACTAACTGGATTGATCCAATTTCAGATCATTTTATAAGATTAAACAAGTTTTTAACTTTTTACAAATTATGATGCACAAATATACTTGATTGCAAATGCACATGACTGAAATCCATATGAGAAGCCACTAATCAAATATCTTTTTAAACAAAAGGTATGTTACCAAGAATTATGTAAAGCTGGTGGATACAAATCCACATCCAACAAAAAGCCATAGTCTATCATAAGGTTAAGTTAAGAGAAAAAAAATTAAATTTAAAAAAAAAAATGTTAGTATATGGAAAATGTTAGAAATAATAAAATAAAAACTATTTCATAAATTCAAAAAAAACGGAAAAATATCTTGGAAATAAGAGCATTAATGCAGCTTGATCGATTGCAACATTTTTTCCTTCCATTGGCTAAGGGATTACAAGTGGTGAGGGTACTATCAAAAATCATTCAACTCCCTTCCTGTGAGTGTCAGTTATTTTGATGGTGATCATTTTCTTATTTTCCTTTCTTGACTTACCTATTGTTGTATTGATGTTTTCAAATATGTTCTAAATCATTCAAGGCTATGACCCGATCACATTGTTATAAATTCACTATCAGAAGAGTCATTTTTATACTTCAAAGTCTGATGATGACAAGATTAAATTACTCATTGTTATATATTTCATTTTTCGTGAGGATAAGAGATTGGTGAATCACGATAGTTTTTTTTCATATAGGATAGGAATAGCACCTCACATAGGACCTGCATAACTAAAAGAAAAGGCTCAAAACACAGACATGCAAATTAAAATGAGTACATTAGGTACCATTTGCTTCATTCATTCATTGTTTGAAATTTGAACTCTCAGTGTTCTCGGTATGTAATCATAGTACAACTGAACTCTTTGAATAGCATCATTAAACTAATGACCTATAAGGCAGTCCATTTGGGATAAATTTACATAGTAAATATAGGCAATTTGCACTACTACATCATCACACAACTGAATGTAGGATAAATCCACACAATGCACAATTAATATTCTAACAATATCCCACATGTTGCAGCTTCACTTCTCCTTATGATAGGTGATAGGCGAACACAAGTTTGAAGAATTTTCAACATACTCATAACAGATTGAAGATTCGATATGAAGCCAGGATTCTCTTCCATCCATACATTCTTGATGGTTGCAAGGAGGCATCAATCAAGAACACGAGGACTGTTCCAACAATTATTGGTATAGTCTTAAATAAAAACAGATACAGAGATGACTGCATATGCCATGCATATTGAAGAAAAAGGCAGTTTGGGAACTGATGCAACTAGTATATATTAGTACATTTTTAATCTCATTTCTATTTCCTATTTCTAAATTTCAAGCTCAAGTACTGTAACACCCTTCTACATTGACCCATTCCTAATCTGTAGCTTTTAAGTATAGGCTGTACCAACATTTTTGCCCTCCATATTTTCCACTTAATGTTCATATACCCTATGCATATGTTCTTTTTTGTGCCCTATAAGAATGATGCTCGGGGAAATAGGTCCCCCAAGGTTTGACCATCACTGCATAGATATTTCAAAGGTTGTTAAGTGCACTATATGCAAGGTTCTCAAGATTTTCTCTCTACAACTTTTTCCTTGCATACCAGGTGGAATATCAAGATCTTTAAGTTGGGGTATCATTTTGAAACAGCACCTTTGCCAGCATTATATGTAGAACACGGGGATAATCAAAATCACCGAATTGTTATGGCAGCACATAAGATATGAATGTAGATTGGTCAGAAAAAGAATTGAGCTGTTTATGAATTTCAGCAAATTAACCACCAATATGATTTACATATTAGTACAATTACTTGAACATGGTTGATATTGGTGATGATGTTTTGCAAATCAAATGAAAGGGGATATGAAGGCCAACATAACCCCGAAAAATGAAAATTCAAGAGGGCAGATTTGGATCTAAGGGTAATCTGCAAAGGTAAAAACTGAAAACAATGGCAGCCCAGCAAAGCATTAAACAGAAAAGAAAAAATGAAAATTTCTGAATACTGTGAACCATAGCAAAAGGAAAAATAGAAAATAAAACAAAAAATTGAGATATGAATATATATATGTACACACATAACCACACACAAAGATACCTTTAAAAAAAAAGGAATAGAGATTTGAAGAAAAGAAAAAAGAGAAAGTGCAAAAAAAGATATAACATGCCAAAAAGATCTTTTTTCAATTATCAAGATCCTTTTGTCATCATGATAACATTAAATGTCCATCAATTTTTTAAAGGGTATCAATCTACATGATGATTAATGAGACATCAATTTCTCATGAATGTTCATAATGACTGCATTGGAAACATGTGAATCATTGAGAAGATAACTCAAGTAATTAATTCATTACCTCCAAATTTTAATCTCATTTATTCAATTCAATAAAGATTTCACAATTCAAGAGAAGATCTGTATTCACAAAGAACACAAACAGAATTAAAGCTATAAATCAAGTGTGCCAACAAAATGAAAATACATACATCAATCGTCTTACTGGGTTCCTTTAATGCCCTTTGAGCTGAATCCATATGCTTGAATGTAACAAAACCAAATCCTCTTGATTTTCCAGATGACTTATCCATAATAACAGCCCCTTCTTCAATTTCCCCATACTGTTCAAAAGCCTGAGAGGTGCAAAAGAATAAATTAATATTTTCCCTCACCCTCTCCTTGCTACCTTCCCAAGAGACTACTCATACATTTTCTAATTAGCACATTCTCTCTACACAATAAAATTCCTAAAGATTGATATATTGACAGTGGAAGGGAGACCTCTAATAAAAAGATTACAAAATAACCAATGCATACACAGCATAACATCAGAGACTGGTGAACAAGGAAAATTCAGGATACGAGCTGATTCCAATACAGAACAATCAAAACTGACAAACACGGAAAATTCAGGATACAAGCTGATTCTAATACAGAACAATCAAAATTTATAACCTAGACAAATCTCAAATTGAAAGGAGTGACCACTACTAAGAAACTACGAAACTTCATCCAAAATGCACACCAATAACAGTTAACCATGCCATCATGCACTCACAGCACATAGAGTCTGCGAAGAAGTCTCCCAAGCCAATCCACGCACAAACAGCTTCCGATGAGCAGGGTCCTTGCTTGCAACCTCTCTAATTTCTTCTGCAATTGCAGGGTTTGAGGAACCTCTGCAATGACAAGCAATCCCAGTCAATCCATTCATCAAAAAGCAAAGCAGCCAACCAGAGTCCATAAAAGTATACAAGGATAGGCTTCAATGTCTGAAGCTTAAACTTGGAAATCAGGCTAGAGAGAACATATCAGACCATTTCAACAAGCAAAATTTAAGTGTAAGCTGTTATCTGAAATATAGCTTAAAGTTGTAATATATAAATGTGTTAAAGAGTTTTGATCATTTACAATAGGATGAAAGATAGTTGCCACCAAAGAATCGGGTAACCTAAATATTTGTTTTGGAGACAAAAGATATCCTTACATGTTCAAAAAGATATAGTTTACAGAAAAACGAGGGGCAAGATCAAGATACCTATCCTATTTAAAACATACAATAGGGTAGGAAACTTATGATAGCAATTGTTCTTTGATCGCTGTGATACTTTCTTAATTGCAATACATAGATCTGCATGCATCATATCATCATGGTGGGACTTTGTTCTACATTAGTATTCTCCATGTGGTTAAATTCCTGCACCAGCCCAAGGTTCAGATATGGGTTGACAAAAAAATCATATTACCAATCTAAAAGGAATTCATGACAATCAAACTGATGTTCTGGTTGAGGAGTCATTTCGAAGAGGATGGCAGATATGATAATACATGTTTAAACATTGTAAATAAGAAAATACCAGGGTATAATTCATTTTCTCCAACTTTAGTGCACAATGGGGGGAAAGCCATGGAGTGAAACAACCAAAATAACAAGAAAAAGAGACTTTTTGAAAACTAACAAAAAGAAGAAAACACGACTAAAAGATCTTAAAACAAAATAAGAGGCAATAAATTAGCAAAGTAAATAGCATATCCAAAAATCTGAACCGTACCTAGCAAGAAAATTGAAAAACGGTCCCCTTCTGCTCCTGAATGGACCATCTTTTACCTTCTTGCGCTGTGAAAATGTTCAAAAAGCATACAGGGTGCCAAGCAGTGTTTCTACAAGTTTTTGAATGGAGAAAGCGGTACTAAGGATGGCAAAATAATTGCTTAAGTTTGGCAACAGAAAAGGGATGGCTATTTAAATAACTTAAATAAATCAAACACAGCTAAAAAAATTATAAAGTCAATACTATATGTTGAACTTCCAATGACAATCCTCGGCCTTATCCATTTTATGTAACCTTTTCTATTTTTATGCACCAAATGGAGCAAGCCATCTGGTTCTGAAAAAGGAGTTTGCCTCCTGTAAGTCCCCTGAAAAAGGAGTTTGTCTCCTGTAAGTTCCCAACTCCCCAAGGCATCTGGGACATCCGGAGACATTCCCTGGAGCTCAGGTACACATCCCTATGGAACACTGGTGTCAAGCGGTCCTTATCTACAGGTGAAGTTATTGGCTCACATAGAGTCTACCAGAAATCAATTATTATCGAGTACATAGTCCAACACTATAAGGGATGAGACGGGGATTGTTCCCTACACAGATTTGACGATGAAATGGACAGCACTCAATCCTTGAGGCTTAGTCAAAAAGGCCCAATTATTCATTCAATAGAGCAACGGATTGGTTACGGAGTTCCAACAAACAAAAAAGCATACAGAGTGAGGCGAAGGTGTTGTTGAATCTTTAGTCAACGAAGGAAAAAGCTTGTAGGAATGAAGTTTCTGAGTACTAAATATTGGTTAGGGCATCATTTCATTCTGTCTTAGCCAACCTAACCTAACTTGGCCTAGCCTAACCTCCAAGCACAAACTCTCCCTCTGTCCCCTGCTAAACAAGTAGAGATATGAATGCACTTACATATTGACGATGATAGAGAGCAACTGCTCTTTGCTTAAGGGTTCCAAAAGGGCGTGCAATTCATCCGGGTTGATATTAACGCCGTTGCCTTGTTGAGCAAGCTTTCTCTTCTTCCCTGCATCCATACCTGTCTGATCTCCCTAAAACCCTCTTCAGCCTCAGTAGCCCTCCGTATTATCTCAAGTTCGCCCGATTCCCTGCTTTAGATATTAATTTCGACTGACCGGAGGAGCTCGATTTTAGAACGATCTTCAACTCTTTACCATCCCCTTACTTTAACTATACCAATCTACGAATTGAATGCTATGGAAAGCGAGGACCGAACCTTGTATCATTTTTTTTATTTTATTTTGTATGAATATTTCGATTTGTAAGGGTGAAAGTAGTACAAGTCTTAGGTTAAAATATTTAGTTGAGAGCTAAAAATGAGGGGTATTTATTTCAACAAAGTCATTTAAGGTACTATTTTAGTCTCATTTTTTATGATGTTATGACTTTATACTTATCATGTTTTGATTTCTAATGAGCTCATTCAAAACCATTCAATTTCACTAGCAAACAAGAGTCTATTGACTTGTGTCATTTTTTATTTAGTTTCGTGTTTGTTTTCGTGGAATGGCTAGATATAATAGTATATCAACAAGTAGCATATTTTTATATTTGTTTTGGCTCATGACCTAATTCTTATTCATGTCTATTTCATCTTTATTTATACCAATATTCATGCAATAATCATTTGTTCATTCACATTTACTCTCATACATTTACTTCCTCCCTTAAAATTACTATTTTAATCCTAAAATTAATATTTGTGTCACTTAATCTCGAGACACACATGAATGATCCCAAAATTCATATTATCAAATTCAAATACTAACTTTCCTACCCTTTTTTATTAGTCATTAGTCAACTAGTACACATTTTATATGATATGTTGCTAATGTCATGATACTTACAAACATTTAATGTGTACTTAATTTCACAAGGAAAAATATGCAAGGAAAAGAGAAAATCACTAAAACACACTTTGATTTATAAAGGGACAAATGTTGTTCTCATTATCTTTAATCTAGCCCATCAAAGAGGTTTTGGTGTAGCTACGGTTCAAGGATTTAATTAAAGACTATCTAACCATGTAGCGAATGATAACACCCCAACATATTCACATAATAGAAATTAGTTTTATTGCTTTAAAAATATAGTTAGATCATGTTAGCAATTTTAATTTGTACATTCCAATGTGACACGAAATATAATTGTGTGTACGGTAAAACTATTCTTCAAATTAGAAGGGAAAGCTCCATATAAATAAAATCTAACCTAATATGAACAACATTTATTTGATATGTACAACCTATACAATATTTTTGGTCCATGTTCTTGCTAAACAAAACGAAATGTGATTTTTTGGATTCACCTAAGACGAAAGGTTGATACACACTTCAACTCAAGGAAAAATATTTGTCTTTTTTTTTTACTAAAATTAAACCCCATAACTACCACACATTGTTCAACTAAATGCAGAGACTAAGAGGTGCAATTACGTATGCAAGGATAAAATTGGTTTGAACAATACAAAAATAAACTGAAAAATAAGAAGGGAATGGCATACAAAGCTATCGTACTCGCTTTACTAAAACCTACAATACAAAACCTATAGCTAATAATAAACACTTCAATTCACCATGAGATATTATTAAACCATTAATGAGAAAGAGTAACAAAGGGATGATGTGAAGAAATGGAGCACTCACATTAAGAAATGGAATGAAGATCATTAGAGGGGAATGGGTAACCAATGGGAACAAAATAAAAATAAATATGGAAACAATGAAATCAACGATAATAGGACTAAAAGACAAAGAAAAAATAATGAAAGATTATAGTCATGGATGGACAATGGCCAAAATATGCATGACTAGAGATGAAAATTAAATACCAACAACAAAATCAAAGATGCGGGGTGAAACACATTCATCTACAACAAAGAAATAATGTGGAAGAAATGCAATGATCTTGAAACCCTAAAAGGGAATTTCAAGCAAGGAAAATCTTTGTTGGTGGGAGATTTCATATTTAATTTTTTACTCAAAACTATTGACAACGGATCTAAAAGTAGCAAAAACAATTTTGATTATGGGATCATCCCCCCTACATAAGACTTTAGGGGTGAATATAATTCTAATAGGAGAACCAATAGGGTAAAGCCAATTTGCATGGTGTATGATTGAATTAGATAGGGTTGTTGTAGGATCCTCCATACGATATTTGAAGAAAAAATCTTTCTTAGAATACTAGAAAACAATTGGTCATCGAGGGATCAAATTAAAAAATGAATCCAAGATGATTGGGGAAAGAAGTGAAATTCAAGCTTCTTCCAAAAGGCTTATTCATAATTGAATGCCCTCGTAATTAAAAGAAGAATGAGATATTAACAAGAGGCCCATGTATGATAGATGGAATTGATTTTACTTACAAGAGTGAGAAGTTACTTTTGATTCCATGAAATACATAGTTTCAAATGCCCAATGTGGATATGATTGTACAACCTTGTAATACAATATTGAGAAGTGTAGAAGGTAATTATGAATTACTAAAATCTAAAATGGAGAATAAAGCAATAATAAACCCAAATTCAATAATAAAATAACCTACTTCAAAAAAGTGTGTGCACAAGTAAATTAATCGAAACAAATAGAAATTTTACCTCCATAAAAATATGTCTAAGCTCACTCCATTGCATGTGATAATTCTAATTTGATAGTACATGGATTGCTCATAAAACCTTAGGATAACCTTGTTTAGCAAATGAGTATGATATGTATGCAAGATTCATTAAAAATTATGGAGTTTGTGGAGAGAGTGGATGGCTAAATGATGGAAGTTTTATAGCTTTTATAGATATTTCATTAATGGTGTAGGATGACTGGAGAGATCAATGGATGAGAATGGTTGAGAGATCATAATGAACATGCAAGTGATATGTGTCAAGATGAAGGGTTGAGATGTGGAGTTAAGTGGATGCATGGATCAGATGACAAGTTCAATGGGTGAATGAAGTGGAAGTGAGTGAGAGTGGAATGAGGTTGTTTTTAAGTCAACTCGCTAAATTTAAAGATGGTCGCTAAATTTAGAGATGGAATAATATAAATAGAATGATATATTTAGTAAATAAATAAAATATTTATTTTATTTATTTCTAGAGGAATAGAAAAGTCAAATTAAATAAATTAAATAATTTATTTAATTTTTAGAGGAAATATTAATAAAATTATTTAATTAATTTGAATGGAAGAGAAATTAAAAAATTATAAATAATTAAATAAAGTGGTTGGAGGAAAATGATTAATTACTTAAATAATTAAAAATTATTCAATTAGTGTTGATAAAAAGAAATGATAAATTAATGGGGCGGTGGGTCTAGCTTGATTGGCTAAAGCATCTTGTTATAGGCAAGAGGTCACGAGGTCTAGTCTCCCCACCGTTCCCGTGGTACCGAAGGGTGTGTTGCGCTAGCGTCATTGATCACGTGAAAAAAGATTACCAAGTGCACTATAGTTTATAGGGGGACGGATACCCAACCGATTCCTACAATCTAAAAAAAAAGAAATGATAAATTAATAAAATAATAAAAATGATTTAATTAATAGTGATAAGGGAAAACCATCAAATAATTAAAATTTATTTAATTAAAGAGGGAAATATGTTTGTTTAATTAAATAATTAGATGATAAGGGATGATTATGAGAAGTGATGATGTTTTGGAAGAAATAAGTTCATTAATTTTGTTATTTATGGATTTGATTGTGTGCAAGTTTTTCCATCAACATTTCAGATCACACTTAGTGATATGTCATTTCTCATCTCTTTCAACTCTTTATCTTGATGATGGATCATTGAGTGTGATCTGAAATGTTGATGAAAAACTTGCACACAATTGAATCCAAAAATAGAAAAATTAATGTTCATATGGATTATGAAAATCTAATAGCATTGAGAAATAAGTTCGTCATTTTTTAAGTGTCTACATTTTATCCCTCTTTGAGACAATGTGTCATGTTGTATTGTTTCAAATATATATTGCTAGTATGAAAATTTTAGGTGATGATGTGCCCCAACATGTCCTAGTAGACCAAGGTATGAACTTTGGTTGGTAGGTTTCCCCCTCAAAAAATCCATTGGAAAAATTAAATTTTGAATTGAGTTCATGATAGGTAAACTGGGTAGGTTTAGTGAAATAGAAGGGGTGAGAAATGAAATTATATGGAAGAAAATCGAGGGATAAATATGTATGAAATGAAGAAAATGGTTTGGAGGAAGGTAGGGGTGAGAAATTAGAGTATTTGGGATGATGATGAGTTAGTATGGAAGAAGAAATGAGATAAAATGTAGGGTAATGAAGAATGAATGAATTTTGTTGATCAAATATTAAGTAGTGAAAGCTATGAGTAGGTGATGGGGTAGATGAGGGATATGGAATGGACAAGTGATAATCGGATGGAAAAGTGGTTTTTATTTTTCTTTTGGTTATGTTAAAATATATAAAGAGCAATCCTTATTTTAATATAGCAAATGAAAAATATGCACCAAGGTATGAAGAACCAAGGTGACATTATATCCATTGTATGGAATTTGACTCTATAAACAAATAGGATTATCCTTATTCATACCAAACATATAAAAAACCTTGTTTGAATGTGTGAGAGAATAAGAATTAGAGCATGATAGTCCTAGTGCACAAAAGATATGAAGAGCCTAATATGCAAAGGACATTTGTTATGCAAGAAGCTACCTTGACACACCCAAGGTAGGTATTCACCATGGTCGTATTATAAGAACATCCCATAAACATGGCATATGAAAGCAATGACCATGCCTCGTTTTGTGCCCCTTTATACACACCAAGATATTGAAAGATAAAGGTGGCTTCAAGTAAGCATTGGGAGGAGACAAAAATATAAATAAAAAAGAAAATGCTAAATAACAAAACATATCATAGCTATCATATCTCTTGCAAAAGAGAGTGTAATTGTTATCTTGGATTGTGCCTATTGTAGGAAAGATATTTGTTAAGGGATAGATTGGGATGATGAATTAAATTATTTAGGTAATAGTTATGTAGGTAGTGGGTTGTTTCAGCAGTTGTCTTAACTTGAGATTCGTCATGAAAGATCAATGTTTTTCTTTGATGCATAGTTTATTTCTTACTTGAGTTTCAAGCCTAGGTGGCGATGATTTATTATGGATGGGATGGATGGTGTTTATGTGTATATGTTTATGGATATCAAGGCTCATTTTTGTTGGATTATTGATGGAAGATGATAATGGCAATGATAACAGGTGAAGTGATTAGAGTGATGAATGATGAAGGGATGTGAATGTGTAGGGATATCAAAGACCTCTTGAGATCTTGTTGCTAGCCAAGCTAAAGTTTGATTTGATCAATCAATTGATGATAGTGATAATATTGTTGACAATAAAAATAAGGCAAGTATTGTGTTCTTAATGATAAGAATAACGTGATGATTGGGACAGATACATCCCAATGATGATTGGTTGGATAAAATGGATCAAGATTTGTAGCAAGACTAGGAAAAATATCTAATAGATGATCTAATAAATTATGTTGGAATGTATTCCAAGATGAGATTGATGGGGATTGTTTGGACTATGAGTGATGGAGGTTAGTTTCACAAAAAAAAAAATCATGGGATGGTAGAAAATGGTGGAAAGCTTTTTTTGTTTATTTTTTAGGATATTTAAAAAAAATTGGATTCTTGGAATATGTGATTTTTTTATTTTTGAAATATGTGTTTTTTTGGATTTTTTAAATGTGTCCAAATCACTAAGTAATCTAAAAGACATATATCAAGATTTATTTCAAAGCATGATGTAATCACATGCCCCTAATGTCTAGCAATGTATGGGGCACTATGAGTGGATGAATGGATTATTGTGATGGATGAATATGCGAAGGATGAGGAGGATAGAAATTATGCAAATAGATCTAGGATAATCCAAGGACTATCTCATAATAGGATAGCATGTTTTACCTAAGCTAACTATTTGGATGGTGTTATGTAGGTGATGGTATGACATGGGATAGTATGTGATCAAAGAAAATGACCATGTCAAGAGTTTACCAAAACCATGTTTTGAAGTATATGCCCCTAGATTTTGTCAAGATCAAGGAAAATAGGGAAGATGGACGAAAATAAAATGGATTGGATGGATAGTGGTATTAAGATAAAATATCATGATGTATGAGATAAGATGCTCCCAACTAGAATGGTACACATAGATAGTTAATTTTATACACAACATCCATGAATGGGTTTTCATCATGGTACTTGCCTAGAGCACCATAAGAATAGTTTTCACTATTGGAAGGAATATTTTTCTTTACTTATTTTCTTTTCCTATTTTTTTGCTGCACATGGTGCCTATAAATAGGTTTTCACCATGGTACTTGCCCAAGGTACCACCTAAGTGGTTTTCACCATTAGATAAATTATCTCTTTAACTTTTTTTTTTCTTTATTATTTATTTATAGATTTTTACTTTTTTGAACAATCGTCAACTATGCAAGTCCACCTGGTGGTGCTAATGTAGATGTTGTTGTCATTATGTGCCAATGATGTCTTTCCTCGAGGACTTGCTTTGTCAAGATAATGGAACTTGTATATAGCACATGGATGTTATTGTGATCCTTGTTGATACTAGGGTTGAATTTATCTAAATGTGCACATTGTGATAGAGTGACATTAGAGTCCTTATGATAAAGTGTTGTTGCTAGGACACAATGAATCTGAGATGTGGAATTTTTGGATTTTAGGTGGGGTGTTGGATGTTGATGGGGGATGTGAGATGTGGATGAATTATTTGATAGTTTGGATGTAGGATTTTCTATTTTCCAAACTTGGGATGGTGGGTGATGGAGTGTGGATGTGATATTTTGAGTGTGTTTGGGAACAATAATTTTATACATTTTATGTGTTGGTATTGAAGACAGTTTTGAAATAAGTGAACACTTATGATATATGGGGGGAATTTTTTGGTATGGCTCTATAGTTTTAATGAGTACTGGATTTATATTGAATGCTTTACATGATCTAATTTGCTTTGGGATCTATTTTGACTCTTTTTTTTGTTAAATTGCTACTAGGGGTAGCACCCTGTATTGATATCAAAAAAGGATTTATATTGTCTTCATCATTTTCTACAAATTTCACCATGACTACCTTCATCTGGACTAGACACAGATCTATCCCTGAACCAAAATGGCTTTTCAGCCCTATTTTTTCATAGCACAAAATGGCCCTTGGCTAGAATATCAAACCCCCAGTGGACACAATTACCCCTGTGTAAAACAAAAATAAACCCTACTATTTGACAGACCGACACAAGCCTTTACAACTACCATTATTGGACTGACCCCATATAGATTGACCTTTACCAAAAACATACCAGCTTTTACCACAGAGCCTAACCTTGCATTCATGTTTTTAGCACCTTCTATCACGACCCATTTCGAGCACGACTTGCTCAATCCTCCTTGTCATCAGACACCACCCTTTTCTTGAAATCCAAGTAATCTGCCACAACCGAAAAATCTACCCCATAATTCTGATAAGTCGGGCCTTTCACTTTTTACTCAAGGTCTCTTCCATTGTTCGATAACCATTCTTCACCAGTGTCGAGGTCCCAATTATCATCATCCCCTCCCACTATCTCTCCTGCCAGCCCTTCATCCTCCACATACTTCATAGCCTAGCCGCAAGGAGGGTCAAACATCATCTTTGTCACTCTGAGCAAGAAAAAGATGCCTCTTTCTCTCTCATCCCATAATTTTGCAAACCCTGTCAGGTCGATGGTTCTTATCAACGCAAACTTTATCACCTCCCCACCATTCTGACGCATCATGTAGTAATTTGGTGGCATTGGGATCATTAGATAGGCATCAATGTTATCCAAGGCTTCATCAATTTCACCCAGCCACGCATGGATGAAGACCATCTAGGTTAGTTTCTTGGCTCTCTCCTTGGATACACCCATGTGAATCAACATTTTCAAAAACATAGCAGGAATGTCTACATTCGACTTGAATCTCTGGTATGCCTTCAAAAATTCTGATCTCAACACTTTTTTGGTTACCCAGAGAATCAACGGATGGGAGGCGACCAACAACCCTCTCAATCTTTTATCAGTTATCTCTCCCAAAAAGGATTGTTGTTGCCTCTCAGTATTTAGAAACAACAGATTATCCATTATTCCTAGATCAAATGACCCCTTCAAGCTCTCTATTGCCAACGCACCTTACTTCTTTGCTCTAAAAAATGGCACTTTCACATTTTGCTTAAGCTATTGCCAACCTTGGCCTTTTAACAAAGACTGCCTTACTCCACCATAATGATCAATTCAAAGTTCATGCCCTTTGAATCGTGTCTGCCAGCTACTAGCTTGCCAACGATACAAATCTATTTGTTTGTGTGAGGTCATGTGAAATCTATCATTTCCTTTATCTTGGGCCTTATTCATATGTCTTGCTCCTTGCCTTCTATTTATGGCTTTTGTCTTGTCATTCTAATCTACTTTGATTTTGTCTTCATTTTATTACATGCTTCCTTGGTCACCGGTTAGTCAGGTATCTCCAGTGTCTTCTTTTGATTTCTAGCTTGACATTCCTCCCATTCCAGCTACTTCCTATCACCCCATCTTTTTGCTTACATGTTATCTCCTGATGCCTTTTTCGCCAACTCATCCGCCTTGTTTTTTCCTTCCCGGTATGTCTTATTTGAAATACCTCAAATTTACTTACCAGTTGTTTGATGCACTACAATAGATGATTTAACTTCCAGCTCAGAGCACTACCTCTTCGAATAGCATTGATAGTGATAAGTGAACCCCCCTCCAAATGAATACACTTCACTCCAATCTCCAAACCCAACTGCAAACCAATGGTTGCAGCTCTAAACTTTGCTTCGTTATTTGTGCACAGTCCCAGGGAGATGGATTTTTCCGCTAGATTTTTACCTTGCACATCCCTGGCAATACATCTTGCTCCTCTTGAGCCTTGGTTTCCACGGGCAGCTCCATCAAAGTTGATTTTAGTCCATCCTTCTTCCAGCTCTTTCCATACTACTTATGATATCTTAACCTTTGGTGACTGTGACACACTACTACCACTAAGTAGTGGTGGCTTTAGGCCATTGATTGATTTCATTAGGTTGTCATCCCAATTGGTGAAGATTTTCTTCTTGCCTGCTTTGCAACGAGCATCTTCATTGACTTGTTCTACTATGGCCCTTTCAATTTTTTCCCAGAGTCCATCTTCGTTCATCTCATTCCCTTGGAAGATCATTTTGTTTCTCTCCTTCAAGATTTCCCATATTATTGTAGATGGAGTTATTTGCCATATTCCACCAAAAATCGATTTCTTACCTCCTTGAGGCCACATTTTGAACTAGGTTTCAATGTTTGCCGACATGGGGCATTGTAGGTTTAGTTTGCTCTTGACTCTATTCCAACACTAATTTGCATATAGGCAGGCCAAAAGTAAATGGTCTGCAGATTCTTCACTCTTTTTGCACATTACACATCTTCCCAGACCTTGAACACCAAAGGTTATTAGTTTATCCTTAGTGAGTATTCTTTAATGAATTGCCATCCATGTAAAAACTCTTGCTTTGGGAAGGCATTTTTTTCCCACATCAATTTTCATGGCCAGTCTTGTCTTGTCATAGCTAGCTCTTTAATTTTGTATCCAAACTTCACTTTGTGTGTTCCTTTGGATGAGACACACCATCTGATTACATCCTTGTCATTGGAGGGGATAAAATGTCTGCTTTTGAGTATCTCTAATAATGCATCTTTTTGTGCTTGTGGAGCATTGAGGGTTTGCAAATCATTCCAACTCCAACTGGGGATTCCCTGATTAAACATTATCTTACCATATTTGGAAACCTTATGCCCCCATACTTGTAGTGTTTCTTCTTTGAGATCTTCCAATCCCAAGGTGTTTTTAATGGGAGGTTTCCCACACCATGAGTCACTCCAAAAGGAAGCACTTTTACCATCTATGATCTCCCAAGTGACATGCTTGGATATTATATCCCTACAATCCAAAATGAAGCTCCAAATTACAGAGCCTCTTGGAGGATTAATTGTGGTGAGGATTCTAGTTGGCTCATCTGAATCTAGATATTTTCTTCTCGAAATTTTGACCCACTTCTGCTCATTCTTTTTATATAGGTCCCAAACCAATTTGGCTCCCATGGCTTGATTCATTAGCACTAACTATTTTAGACCGGCACCACCAACTTCCTTTGGGGTACACACCTTATCCCAAGCCAACAATGGAAATTTGTTTTGTTCCCCTATTCCACTCTAAAAGAATTTCTTGAAAAATTTGGGTTAGAGACTCTTCCACTACTTTTAGTAATTTTAAACATGGCATTGAATACACCGAGATGGCCGACAATATTGATTTCACCATTAGTAATCTTCTTGTTGAGGACAACTACTTACCTTTCCAATTTCCCAATTTTCTTTTGCAACTATTTATCAGGCTTTCCCAATAGTAGTTTTTGTTAATCCTTGCAAATAGAGGCATCCCCAAAAAACGCCCAAGAACAGTTGCCACTTTTAGATTCAAGATTTTGGCCAAATCCTTTTGTAGACTTGGTTGTGTGTTGAGGAAGAAAACATATGACTTTCCCCAGTTAATGCTCTGCCCTGATGCTTTGCAGTAGTCATCTAGAAAATTCTTGATCACCCTTGCTTCCCTCCTACTTGCCTCCCCAAATAGAATGGTGTCGTCTGCAAATTGTTGATGAGTAGTGGGCTCCAAACCATTTTCTACATGTACCCTCACCTACTTCCCTTCCCTTCTCAGGTTTTGTATCCTTCTTCCTAGCACCTCTACCATAATTATGAAAAGGAAGGGAGAGAGGGGGTCACCTTATCTTAGTCCCCTTGTTGATGGAAAGAAACCATGTGTTGATCCATTCACTAGCACAAAAAATTAGTTGTTGAAATACAACTCTTGACCCAATTTATCCATTTTTCATTAAAACAAAACTTCCTCAACACTTCTAGAAGGAATTGCATGTCCACCATGTCATATGCCTTAAGAATGTCCAATTTTAACACCATACATGCTTCCTTATTTTTCCTAGCCAAGTGTATGGTCTCATGCGCAATGATTATACCTTCTGCAATTTACCTTCCTGGGGAAAAACCACTTTGTTCTTCTGATATCATTTAGTACTCCCTTGAGTCTATTTTCTATGATTTTGGTGACCACTTTATACACTGTATTGCATAATACAATTGGTCTGAAATCACTCATCATCTGTGGGTGGGTCTTTTTTCTTGGGAATTAGGGCCAGAAATGAATGACTTACTACACCCAACATTACCATCCGTCTTCTTGATTCTTCCATTGAAGCTACTAGATCACCTCCTACTACATCCCAAAATTTTTGGAAGAAACCAATCGGGAAGCCATCTAGCCCTAGAGCCTTATCTGGATTCATCTGGAAAACTACTTCCTTGACTTCTTCCATAGAGATTTTTTGATACAGTCGTCTATTCTGCTCTTCATTTATAATTGATGGGATTGAGCTCAACAAAATTTCCCTTGTTGCTTTGTTCTCTTGGTTCTCCTTGTTTAGGATGGCTTCAAAAAATCTGACAACCTCCTTATTCACTTCCTCTACAGATTGAGTTACTTCCCCATTTTCTTTCTTGATTTTTGTTATCCTGTTCCTACCCCGGTTGGCAATTGTTGATTTGCGAAAATATATGGTATTCCTATCTTTTTCTTTCAACCAAGTTTCTCTTGATTTCTAATGCTAGAAGCATTCTTCCCTCTTCAATAATTATGTCAGATAATCTTTCAAGCATTTTTCATTCTCAAAATCAATTGCATCCATTCCTTTTTCTATTATGTGTTCATTCAGGGCTTTGATTTCTTTCTCCACTCTTTCTTTCTCCTAGAATATGTTTTTGAAATGAGACTTGTTCCATTCTTTAAGTTTAGCTTTGATGAATCCCAACTTCTTGTTAATCTCGTAGAGCTTTGATTTGTCTCCAAACTTGATCTCATTCCACCATCTATCTATTAGCTCCAAAAATTATTCATCCGTCAACCATATATTTTTAAACTTGAATGGGCTTCCTTTTGGGGGGTCTTCCTGACCAAAGGAAAGCATTACTGGAAAATGATATAATCCTGTGGAGGATAGTATTTGGGACTCTTGCATGGCTACGACTCTCCCCAATCACCCCAAACTAGGAATCTATCTAGCCTTTCAGCTATGTTGGTGAATCCCTTCCTTCTATTTGACAATGTATAAATCTCATTTCTAGTTTGCAAGTCCACTAATTGATTACTGTTTATAAATTCTTGAAAATCACGTTGTGTGGCAAAAATTCTTCCCAGTCCTCCTTGCTTCCCTTCATTATTCAGGGTAGCATTAAAATCCCCTACTACTATTCCTCTCTCATTCCTGCAATTTTCTATTTCACTTGAAATTTTCCTCCACACTTGCCTTTTTTCCACAGTGACAATTAGACCATATACGTTGATGATAAAGAAGTGCTCATTTCTCAACAATCCCTTGATTCTTATCAGCTACCAATTATCATCTTCTTTTTCCACTTCACCTTCTATTGATAAGGGGGTTCCATATTACTCCCAGACATCAGATGCTCCCACTGCCTCCTTGAATTGTCCTTTCCATTACCTCCAATTGCTTATTCTTTTCTTTCCTTCTTTACTCCATTTGGATTCTTGAATTAGAATTATGGCAGCCTTTGATTGGTCAATTTGGTGCTTGACCATGCACCATTTGTCAAGAGCATTGATTCCCCTGACATTCCATGTGATGATCCTCATTTGTTCCTGGAAAGGAGAACATCCTTCCTAGTCCTCAGTTTCCTTTTCCCTAATGCATTAGCTACAATTACCAACTTAGCTCTATTCATTCTTCGACCCCTTTTTCCTTTCCTTTTTATGTTTGGTTTTTTAAATTTTTGATTGGGATTGCTCAAGCATCCTTTCCTCAATCAACTCTCCCTCCTCTACCTCCTCTTGGTCTTCTTCTTCTACTTCTATGTATTGATCACTCTCTTCCTCCTCAGATTGTATGTTGTTTTCTTCCTCCTCTAAGGTCTCCTCTTCTTCATTATTTTTGATACTTTGCTTCCCCTTCACTTCCTCATCTCCCTCCTCTTGCATTTCCATTTCTGAATTGTTTATTTCTTTTGACAGTTCTCTGAGTTGAGTGTTAATTTCTTTTTGTAGTTCCTTTGCTTCACCCAAAAGAGTGTTAAGGTCCTTCTCTTCCTGTGTGACCGCATCCTTCAAATGTGCTTGCTCTGGGTGAAATTCCTCCCTTCTGGTTTTATGTTTCCCATTCAATCTTCCTCTTTTTTGATCCTGACAACTCTCTGGGTTGAATCTTCCCAGAATCAGGCTAGGTCTCCTTGGGATGTGCTATCTCCTACTTCTCCCAATACCATCTCACCTTCATTTTTCTCCATCCCCTTGTTTGAACAACCTTCTCGGATTGATTTTCTAAAAAGACATCTCCCCGAGCATGCTCCTTCGCACACCTCTATTTCCTATTGCCAACTTCCATACTTCGTCAAAATCTCTAATTTTTTGTAGATTCCAACTCCCTCTGCTATTTCTACCAAAATGTTGGATTATGCTCTTTTGCCATTTACAAAGTCTTCATCTACTCCAAAACACACCCCTAGAGCGTCCCCTATTTTCACCATAGCCTTCACATTCTAGTATTTTGATGGAAGGTCCACCAATTTAATCCATGTAGGGGTTTTCTTAATTGTGTAATTCCAAGGATCAAAATTTGCTTTACAGTTTAGGCAATGAAAACTATGTCCATTCAGAAAAAGTGGTTTCCCATATACTATTTCCTGCTTTATATTTTGATCTATACATTCTATGAGGAAGGAGTTTGGTAATTCATGGATGCTTACCCGATCCCTAAAATTATTTTACCACCAAGCCTTGATCTCCTCTTTAGGGCATCCTAGACCATGCCATTTGGTGAATAATGCTTTATCTATCAGTCTGGTTACTCTCACTTCAATCACTTCTAATGGCATTGTATATAGCTTACTCCCCCATGGCCTCGAGCTATCTTCCATATCCTTTCCTTTCCATTTTCCTTGGAATTTCCTCCTATTCGCTCTTCTTCTATTCAAATCTAGATCTCTTGGGTTCATCCTTCTACCAAATTTTGGTACTTCTCTGCTTCGTTAATTCATTTTTCCTTCGTTCTCTGAATTAGGGTTTTTTGAAACTTTCACTTTCCAGACTTAGTCGGTGCGTTTCAGAATGTTGCTTCCATTACATCTCCAATTTGAATCCCATGAATCTCCAGGGCGCCTTTTTTCCTAGAACCACCCACGCCCGGTGTTTCACACACTCCAATTTTCATCATTCATTTTCCCTCTGGCGGCCTTCCCTCCTGGATCAAATACCTTCCTCCAATCACTGCCTTTGGTCCTCCTTCTCACCTGGTTATGGTTTTGCATCACAAGGCCTATCCTCTTGCGGTAACGGGGATGGAATTTGTCCGCCCATGTTTCATTCATGAACACCCATTGCAAGGTGTGCCCAACATGATTTTCCATGGCATCCACCTCTACATTCTCTCCTGGTCGACTATCCTCCTCAATGTCTCCCCAACACCTCCCTTTCACTTCTTCTGTAGTTTTTCGCTCAAATTCACCACCTTGCGCCATCTCAACAATGAATAAATCCATTTTGAATTTATGTGTCCACTTTGAGTTTTGGATTTATTAGCTTCAAAACTTGACTTTGATCTTTTTCTTTATAAGGATTTTTCTTTTGTTTGTCCTAATTAGTGGTTTGAAGTATTTGGGAATGATGGTTTATGATATGGAGGGGAGGAGAACTAAAAATAACCTTATTATAAGGACTATTCATGGCCCCTATTTTGATGCTTGTATAAGATGAATTTGCCCCTAGTATCATGAAGGTATGAATAACATCGTTATATTTCTTGATCAATAAATAACCAAGACTTAGATATTTAGGATTGTTAAAATATTGTATTGGCTCTAGCATACCTTGTCCATGTAGGCCTAAAAATTTTCCTTGATACCGCATTTGTTAACAAATTTGTTTATAATTTAGGATATGTGTTGTGTTGGAAAAAATATGTTATCTTCTTAATGCTATTAGGAATCATCAATGGTGGTTATCTTCTCACTAGTAAGAAAGCTATCTTCGATAAAAGTGAGTGATCCAAGTTGATAAGATACTAGTTATTTCTTTATATTCATGTGTTTTGCTTCATCATTATGTGGGATGTTGATTGAATCCATAGTAGCTTGATGACCAATATCATTGACAAGATTTTGAGGACTAAGGAACTTAGCTTGTTTCTCAAAATATGTTGTTTCCTCAAAGTTGATATAAAAACCCTCTTCATGGTTATTTGCTAGAATATCATCATATGGTCCCATGAACTTAGTTATAGCTTCATAATTTTCAAAATATCTATCTAGAGAAATACTCTTTTATGGATGGACAAGGGTGAGATCGTCTATGTCTCCAAGGGAAGAAAGTGTCTCATCTATGGAAGTGGAGGTTATCAGAATATATATGGAGTCAACTTTAATATCGGTTTCATGGATGGCATGGAAAGGGATGATGGCATCATGAAATTCTAGAGAGATGGGATCTTGGTCAATGATAAGATGAGATTGGAGGATTTGGGTAACTTAATCTTGATTCATTGCAAAGCTTTCTTCTTTATGCTTTGGATTATGTTCTTGACATATATTTTATTCTAATAATGGGTAATGAATAAGGGACTCTTGGATAGCCTCAATATGTTGGCATGTTGGTAATGGAATTTGAATAGGAATATATGGAGTAGGTATGATAGGTGATGGAGGGAATGATAGTATTTGGTCTAGGATTTCTTGATCATAGATAGGAATTGTATCAAATTTGGATTATCTCAGAGTTCATGATTATCTATCCTCTTGGAGAAAATCTTAAAAGGTGTCATTATTGGATGATTTGTTTGATGGGAATGTTTGGATTGACATTACAAATGTTTTGAGGATGAAGGATTGGAAGGAGAGATGGAGGCTTCTTATGGGAAAGCTTCTTCAATATGACCTATTATGGAATCAAATGAGGAATATATGTTATGGTCATGACTATTATTAATGCAATTATTTTGGGACAAACCATTGCTAGACATAAATGAGTGATTTTGATCATGCTTGGGAAAAGAATCTTGATATATGCCTAATTTCTCATTATGTGAGTTATGGATATTCTTGATGTGATTATTTTTGGATGGATTGTCAAGATCATCTTCAATGGTGACATCGCCTTGGTCAATAAAATCATGAATGATACTTTTTAATTTTATGCAACCAAGGGTCTTATGTCCTTCGATCAGATGATATTCATAATATTCATTATCTTCATACGACGATGATTTGAATTGAGGTTTGTATTCTCAAATTTCAGGTAACATGATGTGATTGGATTGGACCAATTTTTGTAAGGTTGATTTGGTAGAATCCCCTAAAGGAGTGTATTTTCATCATGAAGTAGAGTTTTGCCTAGGTGTTCCTCTAGGAATGATGACACCTTGAGTTTTTTGTTGTAGGTTTAATTTAGTGATTGTACATTTTATGACAGTTGTATGTTATCCCATAGGTGAGGTTTGTCATTAAATTGAGGGCCATTGTTCTTGTTTTCCTTATAGATTTTCACAAAACCCTTAGTGATGAGAGCCTTTTCAATGATTATCCCTTTCTTTATAATTTCATCAAATGTGTTAACGCATTGAACTTGTAAATGTCTAGTTTAGATTTTTTTTAAATATGCTCACAAGTTGTTTTTTCAGGTAGAGGCCATGGGAAGTTTCTTTCCATATTCCTCCATCATTATAGGAAAGTAGTGAATGATTCTCCATTTCATTATTTTTTGTTACACAAATCAACCATATATATTTCATGTTCAATTTTATAGGAGAATTGATTGAGAACTTTTTTCTAGTCCATGAAAGGTCTTGATGCCATGTGGTAAATGAGAGAGCCATTCTATTCCTTCTCTTCCTAAAATTTAGGGAAAGAGGCACATTAAGTATGTCATTATAAGCTACCTCTAGGAAAGATATGTAGAATTCTCATATATTCTCTTGTGGACCACCTCTTCCCTTATACTTGTCAAATCTAGTAATTTCAAAGTTGTGAGGGAAAGGTATCATTAAAATTGGTCGATCGAATGAATAAGGGAATATATCTTCAAGTGTATCATTCTTCTTTATATGTCCAAGTTTCATGTTATTTATTTTCTTATGCAAGCTTTGGATTTGTGATGCCAAGTCAATAGAGGGTGTGTTGATGGACATGTCAATTTAAGGTTGAATGGTGAAATATGAAGGGATCGATAACTGATGTAGTGGAATATTAGATGTATTGAATGAATGATTCTGATATTGGAGGATAAATGATTATTGTTATAAAATATTAGATGTATTGAATGAATAACTATGATATTAGGGGGTAGATGATTATTGTTGTAGATATTGTGTATATTGAATGAATGATTGTGATATTAGGTGATAGATGATTGTTATTGTGAGATGTTATAATTTGAAGGGATATATGATTGATGTTGTGGAATGTTAGATGAGGTGATATATAATTAATTTTGTGGGATGTATGATTGATGTTGTGAATTGTTAGATGGGGGGATGGATGATTGATTTTGTGGGATATATGATTGATATTGTGAAATGTTAGATGAGGGGATATATGATTGATTTTTTGGGATTATGATTTATGTTGTGGAGTGTTAGATTCAAGAGATATTGTGAATGATTTGGGATGCATGATTGATGTTGTGAAATGTTAGATGAGGGGATAAATGATTGATCTAGGATGTATTAGTTTGTAGGAATGTTGAATATGTAAGATTGTGGATGAACTAGGATGCAAGTGTTTTCAAGAATTTTATGGGTGACTTGGGATGTAAGTGCTTATGGGCATGTTGGATGTGAAAGAATGTGAAACATATGGGATGGATGGAGAGATTTGATGATTAAGAATGGATGTAGTGAAATGATTAGATGGAAAGGATTGCTAGTGATAAGTTGCTTGCAAAGTGTTATTGTGTGGGATGTTTTGTCGGATAGGTGACATATGTGTGTTTGTGGGGATGGTGAATGGAACAAATTGAGAATGGAATTTTGATGGATTTGGAATGTTTGTATTCATAGATATGTTAGATGTGGAAGATTGATTTGGGATGTTTATTGAGGAACTTTGTGAATGATTTGAAATAAAATATTAGTGGGAATAATTTGGGTTGTACGTGCTCATATATATATTGGATACTTATGAAGCGTATGGATTGTTTGTAGGAATGTGAGATGTGATAGTTTATGAAGCAATTAGGTTATTTGAATAATTTGATGTGACAGGTTGTGAAGCAAGGGGAATATTAGTATAATTTGATGTGATGGGTTATGAAACAAGGGGAATATTAGTTCTATGAGGTATGGATGAAGAAAATTAGGGATTTGGGATAGATATGATTAGATACAAAAGGATTTTATAGAGTGGATTAACGTATTATTTAGAAAATTGTATGGAATATGTGTCATGAAGAAGTATGGACGGTTGACTAGACATATTCAACATGGAAGCTTGAGGCATAGATACATTGATAGGTTGAGGTATGGGTACACTTTTATTAAATGGGATGTGTGATAACATGATACTTGTGAGGACTTGTTCCCTAAGTGTGGCAATATTAAAATCTAAAGGTAGTTTAGCACCTTTTTGTGTTAGTGAAAAAATATTTGTTTGGGTCCAAAGCAAGGAGGTTATCCATTACTTTTCTCTTATAGAGATTTTTGTATCTCTAATAAATTTTCTTGTGTCAATTCATAAAACTCATGTGTGATGTCTTATGTTAGAATATTTGGGGGTTGAGGTCATGGTGTGTGATACTCATTAGGGTTAAACACATGAGAAGGCATGCCAATCTTAGGTTGTGTACCACCCATGGTCATGGTAATGTTTAACTCGCTTCGATTAGACTTCATGAGTTTCTTATGTTGAGACCTTGTTTTAGGCATAGAAATTTGAAGACCTTGTGAGATGAGGATGTAATATGGAAGTTGGGTGATGTGATATGGATATGTTGTTTCTAGTGAACTCTACTAAAGATATGTTCATATATTTGGAAAAAAGGATGTGATGATTTTGGATAAGTGCATTTGGTATTTTTATTTATGTAAGATAAAACCTCAATAAGTCAAAGTAAATCTAGATATTCAGGTGATGATATGTGCTAATATTTGGATTATTTTTACTTGTTCTAGACTAATGAAACCAAGCAAAAGGATGATAGTGGATTTACTAACTTAAAAGTAGCCAATACTCATAAATAAATTTTATCACAAATAATTTGTGGTAACTCAATTATTTACTTGAAATAAGAAACTTCTTAAGTAAAATGTTAAATTAATGATAAACAATGGAAAATCTAGATGAGATTATGACTATTTTGGTTGTTGGATATTTGGATGATTGATTACGATGATGATAGGGATATTTGTCCAAGCCTAGGGTAGTAGCTCTAAAGTCCAAAAGAGTGATATGAAATGGATATGAATTTTAATTTATTTATTGATAATGAATGGTGATTTTAGGTCACATGTGCTACAAGTCTCAAATTTTAGGTATGATTGGTCAAAGTTTATGGAAACTAACTTTTAGAGAATTCTAGAAATTTTAACACTGGTCAAAAGTATAACTATATGAAATTGATACACAACTATGGGTATCAAAAGCACCCAACTACTATCAAAAGTACAACCATAGGTGTCAGAAGTCACAAAGAAGGTTTAGAAGTGGCATAGTAGGTTTAAATGTGTAATTCTATCAAAAAAATTCTACAAGTTATCAAACAGGTTTAATCAAGACTCATATCAAAAGCACAAATGTGTAGTCAAATACGTGATTTTTTAAATCAAATATGCCAAAGGATAGTCAAAAGCACCACATGATATTCAAATACACCAAAATATAGTCAAATGCACCAAAAGATAGTCAAATATGCCAAAAGATAATTAGATGCGCCAAAAAATAGTGTAAATCGCCACTATGGATATTAAATGCACCACAATAGAAATCAAATGTGCAATTATTCCTAAGAGATCCAAAAAAAATATCAGAGATCAAAAGTGCAACATGAGGTCTCAAATGTGCAATTTTAAACTCCGAAGCATAATTTTGTGTAATTGTTGGTAAAATTTTAATAAGTTTTGGATTAGTTTTTGAAAATTTTGGCAAGAGATATAAAATGACAAATAAGATGGTTGATGATTTTTAAGATATTAATTATAAATGGTGTTTTACTAGTCTTTCATAAGAAAACATGCCAAGCATGATAACAAGCCTAACTATTCATTAGAGGTGTGTTGCACTAGTGTGGGCCCAAGCAATAAAATAGAAAATGATTTCACATGTATATTAAACTCTCAAGAGGGAATAGATAGGGTTCTAATGGCTCAAGGGCTCACCTTTCCCCTTCCCTTGAAGGTTTTTACCTCCAAAGAAATATTATCTCTCCTTAGCACAATAAATGTTGGGTGACTTTAGGCATGCTAATGTACCTTACATCACAACTAAATTAATGTTCGAAGATCTTAGGATTCTAAAAAAAATTCATAGTAGTATCTGAGAACAATGAGCCCATTTGATAATTCTCGAGACTAGGGGATCTCCCCTCTCCTCCTCACCAAACAAGTCTTGGAAAACTGAAGGTCTTGTAGCTTGGCTTGAACGATGTTGGTTACACTTTAAGGTACAACTTTTGCTCTCCCCTTTTATTTACCCTTTTAGAGAATATGGTTAAGGTCACTCTTAAGGTGATGGAATCCCTAAGTAGGCTCCTTATTGTAAATAAAAAAATAATATACTAGTATTTTTTTATCCCCAAGATCACACAAAGCACAAGGGGAGAGCATACCCAACTAATACTTCTTAGGTAAAATTAATAGATATGTGAAAAAAAGTGTTTTTGATATCGAGGCTTGCACTAGGTGCAAAGAGAGATTATACACACTAAAATTTCACCAAGCACAACATACAAAATTCATTTATTAAAAGCCAAACAAAGTGTGCAACTACTTAATAAAAATCATGCACCAAATTCATCAGTAGTTTGCTTTTTACCTCGTCTTCTCCCAACGATTGTCAATTTGTACAATTTGATTAGTTCCAAAAGATCGTGCAAATGTTAGGTTAGAAAAAAATCAATTTGAAAGAATCAAAAGTGTCATTGTAACAATAAAAAGTGCCAAAGAAAATATAAAAATTGCTAATATACTTGTCAAATGAATTGTTCTATTTATTAGATGCGCTGAAGTACAATCAAAAGTGCCACTTTATTGTCAAAAACATCATTTTGATAACCTACACTTGCAAATAAAAAAATAAAAAGAGATCTGAAGATATGTCACTGTAAGTGTTAGATGCGCTAAAGTGTTTTTAAAAGCACAACTATGTTGTTAGATGCATTATTTAACTGTCAAAAGTATTGTTATAGGATCAAATGATATACTCTACACCTGTGACCTTAAAAAGTCATGGAAACTCATTACAAATTGTTAAGTTTAGGGAAGTGGGTCCCATTGGGTGTGCCAAAATGTAGAAGGTAATTATGAATTATTGAAGTCTTAAATAGAGAAAATCCCAAATCCAATAATCAAATAACCTACTTCAAAAAAGTGTGTGCACAAATAAAATAATTGAAAAATATTCCTAACCTTACTCCATTATATGTGATAATACTGATTTGATAGTAAGTGGATTGCTTGTTAAACCTTAGCATAACCTTGTTTAGCAAAATGAGTATAATAGAGATGCAAGATTTTTCAAGATTTGTGGAATTTGTGGAGAGAATGAATGACTAAATGATGGGTGTTTTATAGCTTCTACAAATATTTGATCAACAATGTAGGATGACTAGAGAGATCAACATATGAGAATGGTTGAGAGATCATAATGAACGTGCAAGTGACGTGCGTCAAGATGAAGGGCTGAAATGTGGAGTTAAGTGTCTGCATGGATCACATGATTGTGATGAGCACAACTTAGGCCTCATTATTTCATTTCCTATCTACCTTGTTCCTTTAGTTATGGTGCCCTAATCATATCTCCTGTCACCTTTTGTTAGAGGAAAATAAGTATATTTAATGAATTATGAAAAGAATTAAAACTGCTACAATGCTTATTATTCAAAGCTTTATTGATCATTTTGTGATTAATTGGTAGGAGTAATTAGAGATGTGGCTCCAACTGTTGAGAAGCACAAGGAAGGTAGGAGGTTAAATGGAGAAATAAGTTGCCTCGTTGGAACAAATGTTGATGGCATTTCACTTAGAATATCTTTTTGTTATGTTTTTGCTTTTGATAGAGACAAATGTTAAGCAATTTTTGGTCGATTATTAGTTTTGATTACAGACTTTGGTTTGTTGGCCATCGGCCACAAACAAACCATAATAAATTTTAGCAATGGCTATTCATTATAAATATGTGTGCATGGTTTAAAGATGATATATATGATAATATAATACTATTTTGATCCTTCAAATATCTAAACTTATCATGTGTATGCGTAATTGAGTTGAGCTAGGAGCGCATTAATATCTTTAGCATCAATCGACCAAGGAGGAAGGGCCCACTCTTTACACCAATTGGTGGGTTATTTTCAGTTTGCAATATGGTAATTATATGTGTGTGAACTCGTTTAAAGTTAATTTCCTTTTTGTACATCGATTGAGTTATTTGCAGTTATATTTACTTTAATTTTTGCTACATGCAGACTTAATTATTCAAAGTCACAGTTTATTGGATTGAACTAGGATTTCATTATTCATTAGTGTGCTTGTTGAAGATTTCATAATTAAAGCTTTGATTTATGCAGATCGGAATTCATTGGTTGAAAGTACACTATTGCAAAAGCATTCTTTATTTTTTTCCATTATCATATTTTTTGTCACTGTAATTCCTATCACAATTCTTGGCACACTTCCTATCACAATCTCTGCTAGGAAGCAAAAACAATAGAATCAAACTTAATTCAGAATTAAAGGTTTATTGTGCAATTTTGGGATACTGGTTTTAATAGCATTAAATGAGAATTTAAGAAGTGTGTGTTGGATTAAAGATAGGATTTCATCCATATGCAAAGTGTGCTTTGATTTGAATATTAGATTAAAAGGTGCATTTCAATTCAATTCTTAGATGCATCCATCGCCCTTAGTTCATTAGTTTCAACCCTTAGGTAGATTGTCACGATACCATTTAGAAGCTTACGCCCCCAGATTGACATTGAGGATTAAACTAAGGAAATTCCAAAGATTGATCCAAATCCAAACCAATATATAATTACAAGGATAGCTTTACCTATAATATCAACCATAGTTTAATCCAATCATTTTTACGTCATTGTCGAGGAATGGTGTTAAAGGCCTGTCAGCCTAGTGAACTAAGTTAGGAGCATTACGCTAAGGAGAAAGTCTACGCGACAATCGACCTAGTTTGGA
Source organism: Sequoiadendron giganteum (assembly GCA_007115665.2). NCBI lineage: Eukaryota > Viridiplantae > Streptophyta > Pinopsida > Cupressales > Cupressaceae > Sequoiadendron > Sequoiadendron giganteum. Next base: position 315,583,168 of record CM021105.1, read on the forward strand.
TAATTACCCTTAGTTTTCTTTGTTATAAGTCATTTAGGTGGATGAATCCTAGTAGGGATAGTAGAGGAAGATTTGTTAAAAAGGATAAGGGGAGTAATACACAACTATAAAAAGCAAAAAATAAATCAAAGTCATTAATTAAGGGAGGCAGCTCACTACAAGAAAATTTGAAAAACTAAATTGCAACCATTAGAGTTACTTGAACCCAATATCGAGAGGTGTGTTATTGAGTCTACCATTGTTGAGACACCTGCAAGAACCCTTCCAAAGAATTTCAAAATATTACGAAGAAAGGTTGAAAATTCTTTCAATAATCTTACAAGTCTAAAGCTGGTCCATTCTCAAAAACCCAAAAGCCATTTACAACTTACTTTACCCCTTGGGCATTAGACGTCATGGTTGATCCCAACAACAACAATAACATTAATAACAACAACAACAATAATTATCATAATAGAGCATTGGCCAACAATAATCTGATCAACTTTGAGTTTCCAATCACACATCCTGAAGAAGATGCCCTATGAAGAACATTCCTCATTCTGCTTTACCTATTTTTTGTGGTCTTTCTATTGAGGATCCTGACATGTTCTTATTCGATTTTGATGTATCGTACCACAACTATGATTATCAAAGTGATGCATAGAAGCTCAAATTGTTCCCAACCAAATTAAAGGATGCAGCCCTGTGTTGGTTTATGAACCTCAAGAATATCAAAACATGGGAAGTCGTGAAGGAATTATTTTTGACCAAAATACCAAGAGTATTGTAAAACAAAGGAATTTTGGGATGAAATCTTCTACATGGTATAGAAAGAAGATGAGTCCATGGAGGATTACCTCAATAGCTTCATGTTCAGTTTTCAATGATCATGACAACAAGGGATAACTCCTGATGCTATTAAAATGTTGTTTCTTAGAGGAATAAGAGATGATACTATGGAAGCATTGAATTTAATAGGTAAAGGAAAAATCTCTATAATGGAACTTTATGATATTTGTGACATTTGCAAGAATTATTCAAGATTTCAACGCTCGGGAAGGAACTATCCAAGTAAGTTGTATTCTACAGGAACCACAATAGGTATCACAAAGTGTGAGATAGGTAATCTACTTCAAGAACTTAAGATTGATTTGTTAAGTCATATGGGTAAAAAAATAGACACTTTATACAACAAGAGGAGGTTGAAAAATCCTTAGCTATATTTTGCTATGTTTGTTGAAAGAGGCATAGTGGTGAAGAGTGTCCATATAATAGAACAAAGATATCATTTTTAGAGGAAGCAAGTAGGGACACTACTTTAAAACCTCTTCTTGTAGGGATGACTGAGGTAGAATATATATATGAACCTATTTATTTCATGGCCCAAAGAAGACCTTGGCAACCAAGAGTAATGCCCCAACTGATTAAAAAGCCACACCCCAAAATCCTTTTCAACAGATTTCCTTCTCAAACCAACTTGGATGGTATGGAGGTTGGTAGTAACCTCCATACTACCCTCAGTGGTCACAACAATATCCTCCTAGTCCATAATCTTGGCAAGCATGGTGAGCACCACCACCTTACCCATAATATTAGTCGTTCCCTCCATATCCACCACCTCCAACAATAAACCCATATCAACAATCCCAACAACTCTTGCCACCTGTCTCATTATCTAATCAACCATCTAGCTCAAATCCACCCCCAAAAGCCACACCAATGCCCACACAACCAAAAATCAATCTAAACAATAAGGTGGCTCAACCAGTTTATAATAGTGAAGTGGCAGGATTCTCAACTTACCCCATCAATGCATTAGAGATTGGTGGTGTACACCTAAGGTTGGGGAAGAATCTTCAAGGGCTAACCATCATAGAAGTTGAGGACCATCTAGTTGAGTCGGGGAAGAGCAACTAAAGCCTCCATTTCTAGATAGGTTGCAAGAGCATACAAAACAACAAGAAACATCTCAACCTGATTTTGATTTTATGAATGAGTTACGTAACATTAACATTAAAATTCCTTTATTACAGGCTATTTAAGATGTTCTAGTGTACACTAAAGCAATCAAAGAACCCTTTGGGAGGAAGCAATAGAAGAAGAAAGACCCCAAGATAGTCCAAGTCATTGGATAACTCACAAAATTGATATTGGGGAGAATCTTCATTCCTAAATATGCAGATCTAGGAAGTCTGATGATTAAGGTATGTATTTGTGATGTAATCATTCCAAATACACCTATGGATCTAGGAGCAACCATAAATGTAATGACTAATGAGACCAAGGAGAGGTTGGCCCTTCAAGGACTTAGACCTACTCCAACAGTCTTGCAAATGGTTGATCGCTCCCTTGTAAAACTATAAGGTATGATTGAAGATATCATTATTGCTATTGAGTCTTGGGAGTATCCAACAGATTTCATGATTTTACAACCAAAGTTTAAGATGGGGGGATACCCCTTAATTTTAGGCAGACCTTGGTTAGCTGCTTCTAATTCTTTCATTAATTACAGGTTTGGAAATATGGTTATTTCAAATGGGGAGAAAATCAATCAATTAATGTTGTACCCTCCAACGCAACCATTGTTGGAGCAGAAGATCCCTTATGGATTGATAGTGACTTAGAGGAGTCTTTACCTATTTTGACAATAGATCAAAGTAGGGAATTTGAGGATATTTTAGAAGACACTGCTATTAATCATTTATTGCAAAATCATTATTTAGTTGATAATGTTCTTAAGACAATGATTTTTCCTATGGGCATAAGTGATAATTACCTGTTCAATTTGTTTTTGTTAGTTGGTAGTTCACAACCTATTCAAAATTTTATTACTCTGCATCAATTATTGCCACATACTTGTATATACAGTCCATTTTTTTTAACTGGAAACTCTAACCCATCTTCGTCTAATTCACAACTACTTGTTGTAGATACCCATGTATAGTCTCAAGTCACTAAAATTTTTCCTGGTAGAACACTTAACACCAATCCCAGTTTGAATGCCTCCCAATTAAAAGAACTAATTGAGATATTGTGTGCACACAAAGAAGCTTTTTCTTGGGATTATCAAGACATGAGAGGTATTCATCCTGCTACCTGTACAAATCATATCTATATAGAAGAAGGGAGTAGACCTATGCGACAACCCCAGAGAAGATTAAACCCAACCTTATGTGAAATAGTTAAGGAAGAACTTTAGAAGTTGCTTAATGTAGGATTTATCTACCTATATCAGATATCCAATGGGTGTCCCCACTTTTGTTAGTACCTAAAAAGAATGGGAAATGGTGAATATGTGTCGATTATAGAACCCTTAACAAGGCCACTAAGAAAGACCATTTCCCACTTTCTTTCATTGACCAAGTCCTAGACACCTTAGTTGGGAAGAAGTTCTTTTCCTTTCTCGATGGGTTCAGTGGGTATAACCAAATCCGTATTGCCCTAGAAAACCAAGACAAAACTACTTTTACCTGCCCCCTGGGAACATTTGCCTATAATTTATTACCTTTCGGATTGTGTAATGCACCCGCTACTTTCCAACAAGTTGTTTTGAGTATTTTTGTTGATTTAATCCATGACTATGTAGAAGTGTATATGGATGACTTTATTATTTATGGTGACACATACGATGAAGCTAAGGAAAATCTTGAAAAAGTGCTTAAACGATGTATCAATACTAATCTTTCTTTAAGTCACAAAAAATGTCATATCTTAATGACTGAAGGAATTATTTTGGGTCACTATAATTATCAAAAAGGAATTGAGGTGGATTCGAAAAAGATACAGATCATTCAAGACTTCCTTGTACCTACTTGTCCAAAGGATGTGCATAGTTTCCTAGGAAATGTTGGTTATTATAGGAGGTTTATTCAAAATTTTAGCAGGACTGCCTCACCCCTCTTTGTGTTGCTAGGGAAAGATGTAGGTTTCTCATGGACACCTGAGTGCCAGCAGGCCTTCGAGGAAATCAAAGGTAAACTGATAACTACACCTATGCTACGAGGACCCAATTGGGAACTGCCATTCCATATACATACCGACACATTAGATACTTCTACGGAGCCATCCTTGGATAGAAGGAAGACACTCTCTTTTACTCTATCTACTGTATCAGTATGAATTTAACTGGTGCTGAGGTAAACTATATTGTCATTGAAAATGAATTCTTAGTCGTAGTTTATGCAATAAATAATTTTTTCCATTATATCATTGGATACAAAATGTTTGTACATACAAATCATTTTTCTATTAGATTTTTGATGAAAAAACCTATTGTTATAAGATGAGTGATTCAGTGGTTGATTCTCTTATAGGAGTTCGATATTACCATCCTTGACAAACCAAGACGAGAGAATGTGGTGGCTGATTTTCTTTCCAGACTGCAACATGAAGATGAACCAATTCTAGTTGATGATACCTTTGTAGATGAGCATATTTTTGCTATATCAACAAAAAATATGTGGTACGTTGACATGGAAAATTACTTGGTTACTTGCAGGTTCCCACCTGATTTCTCTTTGAGGGAATGTTGAAAGCTGGTTAGATTTAGTGGTGAATACACGTGGATTAATGGAATGCTCTTCTGATAATGCCTTGATAACATCATGTGTTGGTGTGTGCCTGAAGAAGATGTCTTCGACATACTTCGTGCATGCCACATAGAACCTTGTGCAGGACATTTTGCTACTCATAGGACTACCCAGAAGATCAAGTAACTACCAGATACTATTGGCCCACACACCATAAGGACTGTAAGCATTATGTTCAACATTGTGATAAATGTCAACATATGGGTCAAACTACCCGCTCTAATGAAATGCCTTTACACCCTTAGTTATCCATACAACCATTTGAAAAGTGGGGGTTAGATTTCGTAGGGTCCATTAATCCTCCTTAGAATAAAGAATATATCTTAGTTTGTACAAATTATGTCACTAAATAGGTAGAGGTAGTAGCCTTAAAGCATGCTAGGGATACTAAGGTTTCTAACTTCTTGTATTTATATATTTTTACTAGGTATGGTGTGCCTCGTGAAATTTCCACGGACTAGGGAGCACAATTTACCTCTGACTTGATTGTTGTATTGGTATGAGAATATGAAATTAAGCATCAAAAGTCCTCTCCATATCATCTGTAGGATAATGGGAAAGTGGAAGTGACCAATCGAGAATTGGAGAATATTCTCATGAAGATAGTTTCATTGCACAAGAAAGACTGGGAAAAAAGACTTCCTGAAGCGGTTTGGGCATATCACACAACTTGAAAGACAACCACAGGACTGGCACCATATGAGCTCGTCTATGGCAATAAGGTTATCTTTCCAATTTAATTCGAAGTGAAGAATCTCTACACCACCCTTCAGCTTGGGATGAGTCTCAATGAAGCACAAAAATAGAGACTTGCTCAACTCCATTCTTTAGATGAAATGTGCCAGGAGGCCCTCTTTTATACAAAAGTGGTGTAGAAGCAAAGAGCATAGTGGCATGATTGCTTCATTCGGTCAGGAAAATTCCAACCTAGGGACTAGGTGTTACTTTATGACTCTCGATTCCAAGACTTCAAAGGAAAGTTCCATACTCGTTGGCTCGGTCCTTATGAAATTCAAATTGTGTACAATAACAGTGATATTCGATTGTGTATTGTGGATTCTGAATGCATGACTCTTCTTCTTAATAGGCATTGTTTGAAGCTCTACAAACGACCCCTTTCGAAGGAAACATTTATTTGCACTGTGATGGAGGAACTGACTCTTGTTCCTCTTACTTCTTCTGAGTAATGATATACCATACAAGCCAAAAAAAAGAAAAAGCAATAAAATATCCAATAGCAAAAACCTTCGGGCATTGTTGGCCAGTTAATGTTTGAAAACTGATTTACAGCGAGCGTTAACTATTCAATGATCTTAGGGGTGAAAATCAGTTTCTTGATGCCTCTAGGTGGTGATAGGGTGAAAACCAGGTTACTGGCAGTCTATCATCAAGAGAGAAAAAAAAGTCGTCACCATTTTTTCCTCTTGTCATTGGCATGCCAAGAAACTCAGCCACTACAATTTTTTTCGCACCCTATTAGCTCTACCCCTTTATGGGATATTTTTGCAACCTCTTGGTGTTTTGTTAAAACTCTTTATGATGGCAGCGGTTGTACTCTGTGCTAATGTTCTTGTTCTACCACGCGTATGTTTCCAAGCTATCTTCCATTTTCTCTGTGTCATTTCAACTCTGAGGCGACATTAATTTCATTAATTCCCTTTCTAGGTTTTCCTTCTATCACTTTTGGATTTTTCGTACAATTTACCCTCGAAATTTTCTCCATGTCATTCTTTTTGATACCATCTATCTTTTCACCTCACTCTGCCATCATTTCCATGTCATCCTTCTTTTGCTCCATTTTTTCCATCCCATCACCCTCACCGTGATCTTCTTTCACTTGTGCTACCCATTCTTTCTGAGATGTTGCATTGATTCTAGACCATTCGTCATCCTCCCATGTCTGATTTCTCACGTGGCTTTATCTCCTTCGGTAATTGGTAAGGTGGTAAGTTTTATATTCTTTTTTGATTTATTAATTAAATTTATTTTCGATGACCACTAATGACTTGCCCCGTGGAAGGATCCGACCTTCAGTTGGGGGAGGGTAAATTGGCGTATTCTTTGAAGCCATTTATGGTATGATTGCTTGGATAGAGCATATTTCTTGCTCGATTTACCTATCATTTCTGATCCCTACCTATACCATGACATCTTAACCCATATTCTTAGCCCCTTGTGATCATTAATTATTTACTAGATATTATATGACATCTTGCTGATTTCTTTTTAACTCGCTTTACCTTTTTACTGTTTCCATCTCCCTGTTTTAGCATTTTGCATTAGCGATTCCGGTTTTTGGGTTTCTACATTATCGACTTCCTGGCACAAAAATTTCTGACCGCCAACACCACTATGAACCTAGCTCCATGAAACACCTCCAAGCTGTAGAAGAGGCTTATTAAATATTCTAGCAAGCGCATTGGGATGTAAACTTCAAAAGGTTGTGTAGGTTTGACAAGAATGTAGCTAGGGATTTTGCACATGGGTTTCATAATAATCAAGTGAGTATCAGGGGATTAGAGTTCTTTATTTCAATTGAGACAATTGCATATGTCACAAGACTTCCATTTTCTGGGGAATATTATTTTCCCGATAGTTCTACAAAGGTGACAAATTTACAACCCTTGAGAAGGCAATTCTTGCAGCGTGGTGAGTCTATTGAGTATGTTACTGGCTAGGGGACTAAGTTGGCTTCCCATCCTCAACCATGGAATGATGTTGCCCAATTTTTTATACAGTTCATTACTTGCAAAGGAAGGTACGTATATGTATATGTACAATATTATCACCTCTTGTTGCATTTGAGGAAAGGTTTGCTTATAAATGTCCCCTATTTTCATCTTTGTTCATTATGACATATGAGTGAGGTTGTACAAAGTGGGAAGCGACATTCCATATCTCATCATGGGTTAATAAGGTTACTGGACCATCTGAGAATTAAAGTTGTTATCTCCTCTTGGTGACTGGGATAGCTTTGTCAGTTTAGAAGAGGAAAATTCAGAGAAGGAAGTAGAAAACTTTGACAAAGAAAATTCAGAATAGGAAGAAGAAGAAAACCCTAGTGAGGAGGAAAGCTCGAAGATAGAAGAAAAACCTACAAGCCCTACTCACATTGAAGAAAGTCTTCCTGCAATCCCCTCTACTTACTATTCAAGCAGGAAGAGGAAACTCAATAAAAAGACCCGAACTACTTCTGATTCCAATCCTAAATGTAGGTCTAGTAGGCGACTTTCCACTTGACGTAATCCATAAACCCCAACTATTGTAGAAAATTCACCAACACACATGAATGACAAGGAAACTATGGATAAGTTAAAGGGACTCGCCCAATTTGAAAGTGACATTATAGAATCAGATGACCAAATAGAGCTTGATTTTGATTTGGAGGTCTTGGCCACAATTTTTAAGAAAAATGAAAAAGTAAGTAGAGAGTATAAAATATCTAGGAGATGAAAGACAAAGGAAAAGAAAAAGAAACCCAGTTCTGGTAAGAAAACCTTAAAAACCCTTGATGGTGGTCTTGACCCCAATATTGAACCAGTAACTAATCCTAGTCAACCAAATATGGTTCTCTCCTTTCATGAGATAGGAAGTATTGTTTCAGAACAACAAAACTTTAATTCTTCTACACCTGGTGAGGGGAGGGATACTGATGTTGGAACATAAGTAAAAGTATCAAATATACAGAAAAAATTAGACCAACTCCATAAAGTGGGGAGCTTCATGGGTTTTGATGAAAACTTAGATGATTTGAAAGATGATGAGATTCCATGTGAAGAGCAAGAGATAAATGTGTCCATCAACCCTATCATTACTTATGCAAAAGAATAGGGTAAACAAAATAATCCCCTAACTCTTTTTGACCAATATGGTGCAGGAAACCTAATGATAATTGAATATGTAGAGTCTGGACATAATGATAATAGAGAGCCTCTCAATCAAATAAATCTAGAGGGTGAAGAAGGGATTGAAGCAGGAGTTGAAGTAGAAGTTGAGGAGGAATTTGAAGAAAATGAGATCATCCTCAAACAAGTTAAGGATCTACAAAGTCTAGTCGAAAAGCTAATGAAAGAAAATAAAGAGCTGCAAGATCAGTTTGAACAAGTCAATTCGATCTCCCGGATAGAGGAAGAAGAAATTCAAGGGTTGAAGGTGCAACTGGAACAACCACCAGTTTCCAAAGATTAGTATGTACTCATTGAAGATCATGAGGTACAAATGGAAACCTTGAGGCAACAATGGGCTCGAGAAATTACCAGTACTATCCAGAGACAAACTAGGTTATCTTGGTTTGTAGTCTTTTTATTTCCTTGCATGAGGACATGCAAGATCTTCAGTTGGGGGGAATGATGAGCATAACTTAGGCCTCATTATTTCATTTCTTACATGCCTTTTTCCTTTAGTTATGGTTCCCTAATCATATCTCTTATCACCTTTTTTTAGAGGAAAATAAGTATATTTAATGAATTATGAAAAGAATTAAAACTGCTACAATGCTTATTATTCAAAGCTCTATTGATCATTTTTTGATTAATTGGCAAGGGTAATTAGATATGTGGCTCTATTTGTTGAGAAGCACCAGGAAGATAGGAGGTTAAATGGAGAAACAAGCTGCCTTGTTGGAACGAATGTTGATGGCATTTCACTTAAAATATATTTTTGTTATGTTTTTGCTTTTGATAGAGACAAATATTATTAAGCAATTTTTGGTCGATTATCTATTTTGATTACAGACTTTTGTTTTTTGGCCATCAAACACAAACAAACCATAATAACTTTTAGCGATGGCTATTCAGTATAAATATGTGTGCATGGTTTAAAGATGATATATATGATAATTTAATACTATTCCGCTGCTTCAAATATTTGAAATTATCATGTGTATGAGTAACTGAGTTGAGCTAGGAGCGCGTTAATATCTTCAACATCAATTGACGAAGGAGGTAGGGCCCACTCTTTGCGCTAATTGGTGGTTTATTTTTAGTTTGCAATATGGTAATTATATGTGTGTGGACTAGTTTAAAGTTAATTTCCTTTTTGTACATCGATCAAATTATTTTCAATTACGTTTACTTTGATTTGCTACATATAGACTTAATTATTCATAGTCACGGTTAATTAGATTTCTAGGATTTAATTATTTATTAGTGTGCTTGTTGAATATTTCAAAATTAAAGCTTTGATTTATGCAGATCAAAATTCATTGGTTAACAGTATACTATTGCAAAAGCATTCTTTATTTTTTTCTATTATTATATTTTCTGTCACTGTAGTTCTTGTCAAAATTCCTAGCGCACTTCCTATCACAATCTCTGCCAGGAAGTAGAAACAACAAAACCAAACTTAATTCAGAATTAAAGTTTGATTGTGCAATTTTGGGATACTGGTTTTAATAGCATTAAATGATAATTTAAGAAGTGTGTGTTGGATTAAAGATAGGATTTTATCCATTTGCAAAGTGTGCTTTGATCTTAGATTAAAATGTGTGTTTCAATTTAATTCTTAGATGCATCCACCCCCCTTAGTTCATTAGTTTTAGCCCTTAGGTAGATTTCCACAACACCATTCACAAGCTTACACCCCTGGATTGACATTGAGGAGTAAACTAAGGAAATTCCAAAGATTGATCCAAATCCAAACCAAGATAGAATTATAAGGATAGTTTTATCTATAATATCAACCACAGTTTAATCCAATCAGATTGCATGAGTGAATGAAGTGGAAGTGAGTGAGAGAGAACTAATGTTGCTTTTAATTCAACTCACTAAATTTAGAGATGCAAGAATACAAATAGAATGATATATTTAGGAAATAAATAAAATATTGATTTTATTTATTTTTAGAGGAACAAAAAAGTCAAATTAAATAATTTATTTAATTTTTAGATGAAATATTAATTAATTAAATTAAATTTATTTATTTATTTATAATTATTTTGGATGAGAAAAATGCATGATTGAATTAAATAATAATTATTTTTTTAATCAAATTGGTTAGAGGAAAGTGATTAATTAATTAAATAATTAAAGAATATTTAATTAGTGTTGATAAGAATAAACGATAAATTAATTAAATAATTAAAAATTATTTAATTAATAGCGATGAAGAGGTTGATAAGGGATGATGGCAAGAAATGATGATGTTTAGGAATAAAATGAGTTATAGTCATTTTTAGGTGTCTACAGGAAGAAACCATACTAACAAGGATTATGAATTCATTAGGATCCTTCATCAAAGTGGATGAAAATATCACATAAGGAGAAGCTAGAATATACAAACATATGTGTGCTTGTTCATTAATCTTTCTTGCTCATTACCAAAAAAAATGAATTAAGTTCTACAATAGATTTGTTGGAGCATAATATTACTAGGAGTCTATACATGGGTCTAAAATAAACATTTATAAAAAATTATAAATAATACATATACGCTTTTAATATTATAAAAATAAATATAATTAATAAATATGTCAATACAAAAGATTTATTTCTACTATTAAATAATCTATACTTAACTCTAGTGTTATTTTTTAAAAGGTATTGTAACTCCCCATACAAGTGCTACCTACATTACTTCCCTATATTTAAGATGATTCTCATTGGGAATAATATAAAAAGGATAATTTAGATTTGATGAATTGTTCACCTTGCATAAAGGATTTCTTAAGGATATTTGGAAGGAGGAAGTGATAATCTCCAAATTTATGCATTTATAAGTATATAAATAATTATGTAAGTTTTCTCAGTAGTGATACTTTCTAGGATTTTGGATTTCCCCTCAATAAATTTGTGTTCAAGTGTAATTATTTTATTTTATCGTATATTTACTTCTTGTATAATTTAATTCCTATGTGAATTGATTAGCATGCCTTAAGATCTTGGTTTCATAAAATGATACTTGGACACAACAAATAGAATTGGAAGGACCACAAGTGATTTGTGAGAAATTCTTAAGAAACAACCATCATACCTCATAATGTAAATTATCAATAATAATGCTAGCAAAACACATGATGAAGAGCAAAGGGAGGATATCAATAAAAAGGTGATGTGAATAAATGAACAAAGTGAAACAATAGTGGAGATTTACTAGAATCTCACCAATAATATTAAAAACTTATTTGGTGACCGAGTGTTGTTATTATATTTTAATTATAACCTTAAAGTTGGTATGAAAACCCCTCCTAAAACCCTCACATTGTATCATAAGTATATGTCCTTGTCATTTATTTTATTTTATTATTGAATTTATCTTGTCGATGGAAGTGCTACTTAGGTCATCTTTCATTTCTCTTTGTTTGTTTTCAACTAACCCCATGTGCTCTAGAAAACCTCCTTGTATAATTGTATCACAAATTCTAGCACCTTATATCATGTGACATGTTACATTCAACAAAAACTAAACTTCCCACATTAATTTTTTTTTGTATTTTTTCCATTGTGTGTGTTGGTGTGAACAAGGTGTTTACCTAACCAGTTCACCTAGTATATCCTCTTTGCATGTTAAGTTTACTTGGGGGCCTAGGAATCTTTCTAGAAATCTTAGTTGTCATTGAATATCATCTTATCTTATGTCATTTTTTTTGATACACAAGGTTAGTTTATATTTATTAATAATAACACATTTAAAAATGTCTGCCATGTAGGGAAAGATTGCTCCAAAAAACTAAATATACATCCGACCACCATAGCCACCTTCATAAAACTATCATCCAAAAGAAATAAACTATCATATTAACATATTATCCAACCAGAAAAGACACCACAAAAAGCCATAATAATGGCAATAGCACTACCAGGGCTTCCTATAAAATTGATAGAAACTAGCCCAAACCCCTATCAAGCAAAAAAACTACCCATAGCCCAGCTTACAGAAACTTGTTTAATTTAGCAAAGTCTTCAAATTCAAATTTCCACTCCACTCCACCAGCTACTAGCAACCCAAAGAATTTATTTATAAATTCAACCAATATCGCCACTATCATCTGGTGCCTCATCAAACCTAGCCCATGCAGATCCAGGAGGAAAGGAAAGATCTTCATTTTCTCCTCCGTTCGAAACTATTCCAAATCACAAGGTCTCAGACAACCCCTACCTTCAAACATCACACTCAGAGCCTTGTCCACACCTTCCACTAAGTCCTCTCTGAACATATGAACCAACAAATTTTTTTCTTCTACCTTCGGGAATTTACTGTCCAGGAGAGAAGCCAGGAAACGAGAGGAAATGTGTAAATTATCCCTCTCATACTCCCGACGCTCCAAATGACCAGAACCCAGAATCATCTTCACAACCGCCACCACCAATGGATCATTATTTGATATAATTCGCTTCAGTATTTGATATGTGATCTCCCTAAATGAAGTTTGCCTCACCAACGACCTCAATGAAATTAGAGTATCAAACCCAAAGTGAGCAAGGCCCACCATCGAGACTTCAATGACGAATTTTGAACCTTTTTCCATGAGCAAGCTAGTGTTGGTTTCACCTGGCTAGGGTGAAAGAAAGTCGCTCGCCTGCTCCACACCCACATGCAAAGAAATTCGTTCACCAAAAATGAGGTTGGCTTTCAATAAATGAAGGATACAGATCACAAGACTACCATCACCAACCATAAATAGTACCCCATCCAATATGCAAGGTGTCCTTGGTAAGGAGAGAAAATCCTTCTCCAAAATATGCACTCATATCAAAGCATTGGAGCGGGAGCCATAGCTATCCTTTAGTTAAGGGTGTATGCCTTGTGAAAAGATAAACCACACCTCTACATCCCATCATGACTAACAACTCTTCTCACCAATCCCTATCACTCGTCCATCATGGCATCAAATGCGACCTCCCTCTGCCAACCTGGAGGGATGCCCGCCCTTCCTCCCACATCTTATCTTATGTTATTTACCTCTTGTGTCTCAAGTTATTTAATGTTCCCTATCTCATGTCATGGGATTAAGACACTTATCATGATCTTGTCTAATTATATATCTCACCTTGCCTATATAAGCAAGGTTTGATATGTATAATGTATTGCATATATTCATTGTATGGTATTGTATATTGTAGGAATTGTATTAATAATATTTGATCTAATATATTTTGTATCCATTATTACAAATTTATGGTGTTGTTTTTCTCTCTTATGGAAGGATACTTTTGTTTTGTAGGTGATCTTGAGAGCTTGACTCCTTAAATGACTCTCTTAGCTTTAAAGTGTGAGACTCAGCTATCCTATGAAACATCAGATCATCTTCAAATTGTGGGTCACCTATGGTGAAGATGAACCTCTAGAGTGGGTTGGTTCCCTTGATGGACCTCCAAAAAGCTTGCTGGTTTGATAGGAAAAAGGATAAAAAACTAAAAATTAAAGAACTGTTGATCCTAGGAGGTGATGCACCAAAAATCCAAGACTTATACTTGTTTTTTCAACTTACAACTTCTCTCAAAAAATAAAATTTACCCTATGCACAACTCAATTTTCACAAGCTCACACAACAATGTTTCATAAGAAAGGTTGTTTTCACATTTTTGAAGGAAAACTTAAAATATTTCATAACTATAACTCCTGAAAGAGATAACACAATCTATGACCTAAATGAGTTTTGCTTATTCTAGTATGAATTGCTTTGCAATGAGACATAATTTAAGGATCTTGATTCATAATCACAAAAAAATAGATCAAATCATCTACAAAGACATTCAATACACAAATTTAGAGAAGGAAAATATGTTGCTTTTATGGAAATAATAGAAGCTTCTACTTGTACAAATATAAAAAATACTATTTGAGAAAACATAAAATATTTCTCTATATCTCTAAAAAGGAGTTACAATATCATATTTTTTGCATAAGGGAAAAGAGGAAAGAAAGAACTACTCTAAAAAAGTTGGATGCTTTGCTTTATAAAAAATCCACCTCATATTGATTGAATTTGAACCTAGTGGAAGATATTGAATGTGCATGGATGTGGAATTGGATGTGAACTAGAAGAATAATCATGCAACCTTCGATGTAGAAGAGTTAACTTGACCTCATTGAGTTCTTGACTCTTGCATGCTCCTTGAAGTGTGCCCCAATTCAACTTGAATTGATCTTCTAAACAAGGCATGAAACTAATTTAAAAAGCTATCCCAAGGCACTTTGCATGGCATTTTCAACCTAATAGGTGTAAAAGGATAAAAATCCATTATTATAGGATCTCAATCTTCATCAAAATGCATGATTTTAGCCCCAAAATCTTCTTAACTCTAATTATGATCACGTGGAATTCTAAAAAAGGCTTAAAATACTTGAAAACACTTCCAATTTGAATGTTTAACTCCCCTTATCTTGAGAAATCTCATCCAGGATGATATGTATGTGAGAAGATACCTAGGTGCTTGCAAAAAGCAAGTGAAGATGACTAGGTCTTCAAGGAGGTCACTTAATTGTTTAGTATATCATGCATGTTTAGCAACCTCAAATTACCATCAGGTATAAATCATTTCCACTTTTATGTCTACTCTCATAAGAACAACACTTGGGTATGATCTTACTATCTCTCATTTGACACTAACTCAAAACATAATAGTAATACCTTTACGAGGTTATCATATTGCTTCAATTATGATTTTTATCATTTATCTTTTATTCATGTATGAGATTTTCACAACCCCTGAATTTGGTTTACATGATTGTGTATGCTTAGTTCATTATCCTTTGATTTGATTCATGAATGACATATAGTGTAGCTTCTTTTATCATTTGTTGTTCTCAACTTGAATCTTCATGCACCACTAACTCAACTCATCATAGTACCACCTCTATATTGCCATGGTATCATAAAACTATCCTTTAAGGTTTGATTCATTAATGAATTTGAAGCTTAGCAATGCTATTTTCATTTGTTGTCCTTTATCCACCCATTCATTATGTTGATGGTAACTATCCTCTATATGACTTCTTTGGACTATCATCTAGTTAAAAATCACTATATTTTAGCATGGTGGATTGTCCTCCTTCAATTTATAGTCCTTTTGCATGGTAATGATTGCCATACATCTCTTATAAGCACATTTTTTCATTGTCATGCATGTATTTTGATGGATTTGGCTCTCTCAACTGAGGAAACCTCCCATTCATCCTCAAATTTTCATCTTTGTTAGCAATCAAGATAACCTCTTTTTCTTTCCTTGGCTAGCAACAATAACAAAAACCTTGCCCTTGTATTTAGAAAGGCAACAACAAAAGATAAAGCCCCTCTCATGACAATGACCACTGTCACCCTCCTAATAGACTGCCCTATGAGTCATAATGGTTGTTGATTGTCCTTTGATATAATGCTATTGTTGAATTCATTGGAACTATCATATTTATCACAGTCATAGGGACTGTCCACATGGCAACTACACTAAGGTTGTTCCTTTAAGATCTTCCCTTACTCATGATTGTCAACCATATCATTTGCTTTGGATCCTTCATTGAGATTGTCAAAGGTGACTATCCTAAAGACTATTCTCTCATATCTTAATCATGGACTATGCAATTGGATGACTCATAGCTTTAATACATGATAAGCACCACTATCATCACATAACTATCCATTCTTCCTTATTTTAGTCTTAAAGACTATTCCCCATCTTCCTGCAATATGTTGTCCTTCACTTCTCTAGACTATGAATGCACTTTTTACTGTGATTTCTCCTTTATGACTATAATTTATCGTGTCATGCAAGGTTTCTTTGAATAGTACTGCATTATGCAACTGAGTTTTCATCATCCTACAAAGGATTTCCTCTATTCCTTATTTCAGTCATAAGATTTTCCTATCTTGCTTCATGTTATGTGGCTATTTTTCTTTTGCATATCACTGTCCTTTAGTCACTTTCATAGAGTTCTTTCCCTTGGTCATGTCTTGATGATATTCCATTTTGCACACATCTGTCGGGGTATTCACAACTACAACCTTTGTGATTGACACCTTGAATTTTATTTTAAGGTTTGATTCATGGTTAACTACCCATTTTGCATGATCCTTACTCCTTCCCTTTCTCAGTTGTAAATATGGTTGTCATCTCATGAATCTGTCCTCTTAATGCTTTGTTGACTACACAATCTTCTTTTGTTAGGTTTGAAACCTTAACATTCTCAATTGCTAACTGTCTTTGCATCATGTAATTTTATCTTTCTACCCTTTATATGACTCTTTATGACCACTTGTTGGAGTTGAAATTTGTCCTTCAAACTAGGCTCTATGAGTGTCATGCATAGGACTGACCCATTATTCAACTCATTCATGAAATCCATTTACTTACAAACCTCTTGTCTTTCATACCAAATCATGTATCTGGTACCCTTCTCTCTCAAGGTTCATGGTTTAACATTTGTTTTTGATTGTGAATCCATTTTGTATGACTATGAATGCATTCAATGATCAGTATGAAGTCTTTACTATCTTTTAGTTCATTGGTTCAGTACATGTTATAGTTTGTATGTTTCCCTTCAAAGATTTTCCTTGTTTGGTCTATGCCCTTTAACATATGACTAGACCTTGGTCTTTGATCACTACCCCCCTTTATCAAACCATAGTTGTCCCTTACCATTTCATATTGATGAAACTTTTTGAGGTTTGCAATTTTTCATCACTTGTTAATGTGAACATGTTTGCCCCTTGCAAGATGTCCTTATGGTGACTGTAATCCTTTGTTTGGCCTTGAATTGAGACTTTGAAAATCATGCCTAAGACTGCCATACCTTGTTGCCTTGTTGTCTTTTTGATATGATTGTCCTTTAGTATTTAGTTGACTATCATGTTATCCTTCTCCGCATTTCTACTATAATTTGAGGTCTAGTCAAGTCTTTATTTACTTATCTGATCTGTATCTCCTTTGCTACTTGCTATGACTGAGCTCCCCTTTAATACATACAAATCCCTCGGTTGCCTCTACCTTGCTCCAACCTACTCCTTTTAGGATATGATTTCACTTAAAAATACCTTGGTAGTATTCTATCATGCATGTTTCTAAGCATCTTTTTGAAAATTTAGGCAGTGAAAGAATGAACCTTTTATCCTTCATCTATGTGCATTCCCTCTTAATTGATTGAAATAAATTTTAATCACATTTCTTGCTCTTTTCCCTACCTTTTGTCTCCTTTGTGACTCTCATGTATTATAATAGTTTGTCCTATTAATCTTGGTAGGTGACTATTGCATGAACACTGATTCTCTTTCAAGGGTTACTAAGGGTAGGGTTTCAATGTTTTAACAAGGTTATTGTTATTCGAAAATGCACCCTCCTTATGAATTTGTGATACATAAAACAATGCCCCTTTGACACAAAAGAAAACTTAAACACAAATACCATGCATGCACCCTTTCTTTCAGGAAACCCTTCATAGATCTTTCATGATATCAAGGTCCTCTTTTATTATGAAAGATATTAGTCTTAAATAAAATTAACATCTTGGTTTAATAAGATTGGATGAAAAGTTTCATACCTCTAGGATATCCCCTTCTTTGATCACTATTATGCTGATCCTTTGGTCCTTTTTTTAATAAAAATTCCTCCCATATAGAGATGTCATCTAATTTTTAGGGACAACCTCTTTCTCATCTGTCAAAACTCTTCATATGGACCACTATATTTGGATCTTTCTTAGGTACCTTCCAAGTTTCAGAAGCCTTGGCCTCAAACTCTTTTTCCACTAAAACAAATCCCTGTGATTAGCTCCCTTTTTTGCTTCCACCTACTATTTTAGTGTATTTTTCTCCAATTTTTTTAAAAAGTCGGTGCTATTTATCGAGATGGTGCTATTTTTGGCGTTTATTGCACTGATCAAAATAAGTAGGTGCCAAATTAGGCACCAATTAGAACCTAAATTAGCGCCTAGATTAGCACCTAGATTAGCACCTAGATTAGCACCTAGATTAGCACCGAGTTTAGCATCGAGTTTAGCGCCTAGTGTAGCTCCTAGTTTGGCACCTAGTTTAGTGCCTAGTTTTTGTTGTATTTTTCATTGGCATTAGCGACTACTTTAGAGCTTGATTTAGTGCCTAATTGTTCTGATCTAGTAGGGATTATGGGTGTTAGAACAAAAAATCCTTCCCTAATATTTATTGGCCTTCAGTTGCTTGCCTACATTTCACTTGCATCAAAAGATCCCTCAACCCTCAACCCTCAACCCCTATACCATCTAACAATGTCCCTTAAGAGAGATAAGACCAAAAAAGTTCTAAAGTGATATTTTTGAATTTCTAGCCTGACATAGTTATCATTGTACATGTGTATACAAGCATTATTCAAACACTAAAATAATCAAAGGATTTTACTAGCTATAAGATGGATATATTGAAATAGAAAATAGTTAAATTGAGAGAAAAAGAGAGATGAATCCTTAAATGTATACGTGCTATCAAAGAATCATATTTTTATCACTATCAACAATAAAAATAATATTAAGTTTGTAGTTAGTGTTGAAACCATTTTAAAAATTTATTGTCACTCCTAACAAGTAATATTAAGCCTTATTATTGAAACCACTCAAATAATTTAAACCATTTAAGCCTTGAATACATGCAATATATATATATATATAGATCTCAATAAGGCCATGAAGGTATACATAATGTCTTGAAAATGTCATATAGTGTTATAAGGTCTACAATGTCATATATGCATTTGATGAATGTATAAATAAATTCATATAGGAATACAATTGTACACATTGGTAAAATATAAATACATACATATAAATCCATATAGGTATATACAATGATATACATTAGAATAAAAATCTACATCTACATTTCATGAAGGCATACAATAAATGTGAAAATATATGTAATTATGGAGTCTCATTAAATGATCAATGAATCTTTCTTTGTTAAGAATATGGAGAATCAATATCATAATTGGTAACTCTCTTTTTCCAATTAATAGACTTCCTAGAATCAATAATTTTTTTAGCTTCACCTATTAATGCAATTAAACCATATATACAATAGTATAGAAATCTCGAATAAAATGAAATAAGTAAATAATAACTTGCCATAAATTAATGATCCTCTACTTCTCTTCATTTACCTAGATGGGCTAGGTTCACAAAGTGGAGTTGCCTCCTCTTATGGAAAGAATGAAGAAACAAATCAAACTAAAAATAAATATCATTTATTTACACTAAGTGGTGTTAGATAAAATAAAAATTACATAATGTTATTTATATTACTAGCTCATACCTATGTGAGAGCCTTAGGAGATAAAATTTTCATAGCAATTCCCATATCCTAGAAGAGTATGTGTTGATGTCATTAACTAAAAATAGGAACAACATTATTTGACCAAAATATTCATAACATTATTTACATACATAATGATTAAAAGTAATAAAACTTATCCTTTAATGAAATTTGATAACTAAGTAAGTACCACTAATGTTTCATAATATTAAAGGTCCAACATCCACTTCTTCATCATCAAATTATCATTTTAAGATTAACATTGCTAAATGATACAAATTTACATATAGTAATTTTTCCATTTTATTACAAATTACATACATCTTGACTTGACATGCCTAGATGAGCAATATATGATGAAGATAAGAGTCTCATTAGACTCTATTTGGCTAATTCAATATTGTTGAATGGACATGAAGAAACCATTATAGCACTTATTTTAAAGAAATTGGGAAATACATATCAAGCTAAATCTATAGTTAATAAAATATTTCTAATAAACAAGTTATATACCATCAAAATGGAGAGTGATGGTTCTATAGCTAAATTTTTAGAATACTGCCATTGAAATTGTTGTGCACATCTTGGACATGCAAATATCCCCTTTGTTTGAAGCCCTGCAATTTAATAAGTAATGTTAATAACATAAAAAAAAATAGTATAATTAAACTAAGTATGAAAGTTGGGATGAAAATAAATTATGAGTGTAAATACGTAAATATTTTATCTTACCAGAACAAACACCAAGTCCCAAGAAATCATGAATAGTCCAACATAGCACACCATACAACATGAAGGACCTATTTGATGGAGGACGTGATATGTCTTACATTCTTATGCCTTTCCATAACAGTTGCATCTCATCAATAAAAGGCGCAAGATAAACATCCATGTTTTTAACTTGATGTTTTCTTGGAATAATGAGAGTTAGCATAAGGTGCTCCTTTCTAACACTCATCCATGGGGGAATATTGTACAATATCAATCTGACTGGCCAAACACTATAATTTGAGCTCAAGAAAAAGAATGGGTACACTCCATCAATTGCAAGACCAAACCCGATACTATGGGGTTCATCTTTGAATTTTCTTGGCCATTTTCCTCTATGTGTTTCATTGCTTTGGAGTCGCGCTGAAATTCACATGAATCCATCTTTACTCCTATTCTTTGCATGCCAGTCCATCAATTGTGCAAGTGATTTGCAATGAAAAATTCGTTGAAGTCTAGGTATAATTGGCATGTGACGTTAAACCTTCTTTGGAATTGCAGGACCTTGTACATCTGTATGATATATCTTCTCTTTGCATACAGGTCATTCTACCTTGTTTTGATATTCATATTTGTATAAAATGCAATCATTTTTACATGAATGAATTTTCTTATATTGAATCCCCAACTCAACCAACAATAGATGCGCCTCTCTGCAAGTTGATGGAAACACATTCTCTTTAGGGAATATTTTAGTTTTTGGTATCCTGTAAGATTGCTAGAGATTAAATCAATTGAATATTTGACTTATGATGAACATGTTTGATATGCCAATCTATACTAGGACTTTTTATATACAATATATGGTTTTAAAATCCCCTTAAAGAAATATAAACGAAGTTGATGAATGTTTACAAATTATGTACACCAATTGACAATGCAAAGTAAGAAATAGATTTCAACTCACTTCAGTAGGCTAGTGAATCCTTTGTTTGACCAACCAAATAGTGACTTGATTTCTAATAATATTAATGTGCATGCTAGTTTTAAGGTTCTACTTGCACCCGATTTGAACACGGGTGTCTTCACTGCTTGCTTGATGGAGTCTTTCAGGGTGTTATCATCAACATTACATTGGTGGTAATTACCCCTACTATCATCGTTACTATCAACCATATGATCATTATTGTCATCATTGTTTCCATCCCCAAAGAAACCTACAAGCATTTCATTCAATCCTTCTTCATGCACTGTATTTTCACTATCATGATCATCATCATTAAGGCTAGGTGGCATGTCATCAATGTATGCGGAGCTCATAAGCTCTTCAAATTTCTCAGCTGGTAGCATTCTCTTCAATCTTGCTCTTTTCACCCTGGTATTGTTTAAAGGATGGTTTGGATCATCCCGTCCAAATCTTAACAACCCAGTTGGATCTTAGGTATGGCTATGTGTTTCATCAAAATCTTCTACCTATCAACAAATGCAAGCATTATTTAATGTTTGGCAACAATTGGATAAATCATAAATGTATCAATTTCAAAGAAATATAATCAAATATGGATTAAAAAATAAAAATACAAATTGTATGAACATATATGCATCAATTGAATAATGGAACATTATTTTATAGACTACCTTTTTTATACAATAATTTAAATAAAACACAATTTTGACAATATAGTTTATAAAACATCAGTCCACACTCATTTATTATTCTTTGGTTTTTTGCCCTTAAGAACATCCTTAGGGAGATCTTGTTCTTCCCTCTTCTTTCATGCAAGAATGTGTTTTAAGAAGGGTTAATCAATCAATAATCATCCCCAATGGTAAGGTCCATAATAGCCTCAACCATTATCAATCTATCAACCTCTCTTTCCATATCTCCATCTTTATCATTTATAACCTCAACAAATTGACAATTCGGTCTTATAGTAGTCCCTTTCCTTACTATTATTTATAAATCCTGCAATATTTTTGTGTGTGTATGCACACCCATCTACATACATAAGATGACCTCTATTCATTTATTTTCCACTTTCCAATTGGAGACGATGTGTATACATATTTGAATTTAGACCATATGCTGACATGCTAGGCTTATATTCTACTAGCTTTCTCCATTCACCACTGTAATATGATGGACCATAATATGGCATTTATCTCCTAGTGGTTTGTTTTGAATTGTTTCTATGTTTAGTTCCCACATGTACATTTTGGACAATAAAGAGGCCTAGATTTTCTCCATGAATATTGGAGGGTCGTATCATGTAGCTGTATCCCTAATGTAATGCCCCGCCACGCAACCCTAGAGGATGTTGCAAACAACTACTTAACCAGGCTAATTTTTTTTGTTTAAGTACGATTAATACATAATTTCGCTTCCCAATGCAACCATCCCCTAAGGTTACAAGATTGAAATTACTTAACAACCCACAACAATAACATGAATATAAACCCTGTCAATTATATAGACAATAATTAAACACATACATTCCAATTAAGATAATTTACATCAAGCATAAAGATAACTGTCCAATCTCATTTATCCATAATTAAATATTACAATTACAACTCTCATTCCCCGAATGAGGCAAGTCCAATAAATAAGGTTACAGTTACAACTTCCACCTTGATAACAAATGAGGGGTAAAATAGTTCAAGATCAATTGAAATGAAATAATGCAAGAACTGAAACAGAAACCCATGAGCTCTCCAACTGGAAGTCTCGTCCACATGAACATGAAGGAAGCCCAACGGATTTAGGTGCACTCCACCCAACCAAGTGGAACCCAAGGCCCACCCCCCGTGCTAGGAGATAGTAACAAGGAATCCTAGCCAAGACCATCTACCTCTAGACACAGGCTAATCACCACTGAACCAAACTGACACAACCCAACACATGTACAATACAAGTACAACTCAAAAGCATCACGAGTACAACACAAGTGCAACTCTAGTACCACATAAGTACAACTCTACATGGTCACATTGCTTCCAGAAATAAGCAGATCAAGTATGTTAAGAGAACCATACACATAATAATCAAATACCAACTATGGTCACATCAGGTATGTTAAGGAAACCATACCCATAAAATAGAATACCAACTGTGGTCATATCAAGTATGTTAAGGAAACCATACCCACCAAATCAAATACCAATTGTTGTCCTAGACAGAGTGTCATCACACAACTTGTCATGGGTTATCCTTTGGAATTCTTCCTAGGCTCTGGCCCCCACTATGGGTTATCCTGGTGGCCTCTACCGAATTCCCGGCCCCCATACTCACTCATGCAGAATCAAATACCTTTCGTACAGACAAGATAGATGACCTTGCCATTCCAAGCCTTCCCACTCATCCCAAGTCTAAATGAGCCCTTGTGTCTATGAGTGAGGCATAATTATCTTGATTAGTGAGAAGTACCACCTAATCTTCTAAGTTTTGTTTTAGTTATCACTTGATTAAACCACCTCCGAAGGTTACCTAGTTTACCTCTTCCGGGCTCTGGCCCCTATGGAAGCCACTCTTCTACTTGACAACACACATACAATCCAAACACCAAGGGTACAAAGTGCAAAAAACAAGATACCACGATCACTCCTTTCTCAGGAGGTGAAAAAAGATAAAGCCATCTCCAAACACTGGAGGTAACAACACTAACAAAACCACTCCTTACAAGGAGGCACAAATTACAAAATCCACTCCTTTCACAAGAGGCACAAAACATTCCCGTTCGTAGAAACCGGGTATAACATTGACATAACTTCATGCACTACCCAAGGGAATTAACAAACAGTCGACATCACAAGACGACAACCCCCAACCCCTAGGGTCCTCTGGAAGACTTACAGATAAAAGACACTTAACCCCTTCCCCAAAACATGAACCCAGAGGAAATAATCACGAAGGCAAGTTGCGAGGAATTAAACTAATTTTTGGATTTACTAAATCCATTTCCCTTATCAACATCAGTAATCTATTGCTCATTTAAAACTGATTTAAACATACGCCATTTCTAGACAATAGGAGAAATTAAAACTCATTATTTAAATTCCTACTTGATTCTAAATAATACTAAAATCACCATTTATTTCCACAAATCAAAATACATTATTTTTAATAAATACTGTTTTCTCTTTTCAACGTAATCATTTTAAAATCCATTAATTCCGCTATTTAAAACATATTACTTTCATCTCCATTAATTTGCCTTTTCAAATGTATTATTTCCAAATAAAGAATAATAATTTGCTTAAGAACCCAATAATTTAAATCCCTCCATTATGTTCAAATCATGATATTAATCAATTCAACATTTAAAATTTATAATCTCAACTATAGCATAACACTTTAAAATCTTCCCAATTACATCTAAATTATGCTATTATTTTACTCATCTATTTATATATATATATATATATATATAAATATTAAAATCATATTTTTACTACCCATATATTTAAATTAATATTTTAATAATATATACATATAATATTAAATATTAAATATATATATATATATTAAAGATATATATAATAATATTTAATATTATACATATAAATAATATTAAATATTAAAGAAATAAAGATATTTTATTCAACCCACGCCTCGGGCTGCGCACGCGAATTTCCTTTAGGGCTGGGCGACTTCCATCACCGGCCATGGTTGAGGTGGCAACGCGTTTTTTGATAGGGGTGGTGGAGGTTTTATGGCCACAGGTCTTTATTCCCTTGGCCGTGCTTGTTTCAGTGGCGGCGGGTCTGGTGGGTCGACCGACAGTGCCTAGCACAACCGACCCCACCGGTGGCGGCTGCGCCAGCGGCCACAGGAGGTTATGGGGGTCGCTTTGGGCGCGGCTCCCCCATAGTGCCTCCCATGGGGGGCGGCTATGGGGTGAGCCCCTAGCCCCCAAACATTTCGGCTTTTTTTTTTTATATATATATATATATTTTTAAAAACAACAACCACAAACATGCCTGCAGATTCCTCGAAATCCGCACACCTCCAAAGGGGTTTTCTTAAACAAAAAAAAGACAACATAACCCTTACAAAAAGGAATTTTTGTTTTAAAGAATATAAACATTTATATATTATATATATATATACTCTCAAAAATGAATTTGCAAAACTAATTGAAGAGCAAAATTGAAAACAATTTCCAACCAAGAACATCAATATTTTTTGAGAATTTCCATTTCCAAACCAGAGTTTTTAACATCAGATTTAACATGGGTTTTCTGTTTGTTTTTACATAATTCATTTGAGTTTCCAAGCAATGAGTTTTGCAAACAACAAATTCAAAACATGAATCTTTTTCAAACTCAATAAACAATTAAATAATATGAACCTGGTATGCAAGAACTTGGAGGAGATCCAGGTGGTGCCCAGTTCCTTGCTTGGATTCCCTCTTCAGATCAACCATTTTTACAACTTCAATTTCAAAAACCATCAAAGTTGCAACAATACTTTCTCTCCTCTATTTACAATTTTCCAAAATTCCATCCTCCAAAATTGTGAAGCAAAATTCAAACATAAGGATAAAACCCTAAAAATCCTACAACCACCCTCATAAATTCTCCAAAACAGAAAATGCAAAATATCTCATTTTTTAATTTTTCAATTCCAAATTTCTCAAATTGACTTTTATGCATTTTCTTTATTTTCAATTTCAACAAGTATAGCAATAACTTCAACATAAATAAATTAAATTATTTCAACATCATAAATTTAATCAATTAATAAATAGATTTAATCAACGATTAAATTATTTATTAATTAAATTAAATTAATAATAAAATAAATTACATTTCAACATAATCACAGAACAAATTAATCCACAACTTAAATACATTAAGCCATTTAATTACCCTTTTCTAACTTGAAATTAAATAATGAAGAGAGGGAATGATATACAAAGCAACACAATCTGACTATCACCAGACGATACACTAGGACTAGGGTGACGACTTGGCACAGAAAACCTAGCTACTATCTCCCAATCGAATATCATTGGACATTGGACATGCTCAAACCTGTGAAACCAGGTGGAGTCGATGTTTTGTACCTGTCAACCTGCAAACAAAGAGTATATCCACATGCATAAACATGTCATAAATAAGGCACACCGTGAAGAGGGAATCACATAATCGTAGGGCACTCACAAGCGAGTGATGCGATACCGTCCCCTTCACCAATACAGTATCACTGACTGACGAATCTAACATCATTAATATAATCAAAACATAAAACATCATTAATTCAAATGCTCACAATGTTTAATCCAAAGCATGCCACAATGATAACATTAAGATCAAATACCAACACATCAAAATATCACATTCACATCGCTTTGTAGATAGCGATCAAATAACAACTGATTTCTTAGTCAAAGTACAAACAAAAAGTACAACATAATCAAACAGAACACTGTTCGATCAAAAGAGCAAAATGGAGGGTTCTTACACCCAAAATTGAAACACCTCGTACACTCTAAGTAGTTGTTGATCACTAGGCCAAGCACAATATAGTCAACGATCAAATGTATCTTTATAAATTGATCTCAAACTTAGGAGCAAGTCATCATCTCCATCACATTCATTCTCATAGGGTATGTATTCCACCTTCCCCTTGTCTTTAAGCAAATTATGCATCTTTAAACCGATTCTTGTTCTGTTACTTGTTTTCATCAATTCCTCACCTTTTGAGCTGGTACATATTGGCACATATTATTGTTAGATGTATCATTTGATAAATGATCATTGCCCTCTAGGCTGGAAGTTGGTGATCCAGGAAACTTTAAACCAAGAACTTTATCTTGCAAGTATCCATTATGAAAAAAATAGTTATTTAAATAATATAAAATAATGTTTAAACGAAGTATACATGTTATTTATATCAAATTGGAAAATTCCTTACCACAATTCCTATTGGATTTGAATCGATTATAGGAGGCATACTATCGACTAGAAGCTCATCATATATGTAATGTCTTTGTACAATTACTTGTTTAAATTGTTTCTTTCCATGACATACAAAACATCCACAAACAACAATTTTCTCAAAGTATTCATCCCATGTACTATAGTCCCGACCAACCTCTTGTTCAATGCAATAATTTGTTGTGTCTGCAGGATCCATTGTCATATCCTCTTCCACCCATTGTCCTCTATGTGATTTAACAGTTTTAGGTCCACATCCATGTACATATCTTGTTCTTTTGCTAGTTGAACGCTCAGGCTCTGCATTTGCTCCAATCTCCATCTAAAATAATCAACAAAATGCATTAATTTATGTCAAGATTGGATAATACATTATAAATTTCAATAGTACTGTGAAAAAAGATGGATGTATCACAAAATTCCATCAGATCATTTTTTCCTAAGTTAAGTCAAAACTTGAGTACCTGATGTTCCACTTCATTCGTTGTGTCCTCATTTGATATGACATGATTTTTTGCCATAGTCTCGTCTCACACCTATAATACACAACATAGTAAATAATGTTTAGTGCACCAATTATATCATTTCAATGAATATGCTATCCAACAAAAAACCTCACTCTAGTCATATATTTGACATATTAATATCATGTTTTGGCCATCCTAATTTTCAAACTTTTCCCTTGATCATAGAATCACATTTAATCACCATTCTTGTGCATTTTCAACCAATAAGTTTGACCTCAGAGGCCTCATGGACAAAAAAAATGACTTTATATCCTCTATGTTGTAGCAATTGTGAATTCATAAACACCTTCCTCCTTTGGTTGAGGTTACTTTCTCTTCTTACCTCTATTGTATTTGCAGATTCCGTTGTCATATCTATTTCCACCCACTTTCTTCTTTGTGATTTAGTAGTTCTACATTGTCCACGTTCTCTCTCCATGGCCTCCTCTGGATCCTGTAATACACAACAATGAAAATAGTCACATAATATGTTCGCTTTTCATTAAGAAACACTATGAAAAACAAAATAGGACATTGTAACATTTTTCTCTTCATAAAAAGTTTACATGCGAAATCTTGACAACTAGAGCTCAAATCTTATGATTACAAGATGACTACAAATTCACATCAAAAAGACATTTATTTACAAGCCGACTATAAATAAAACTTATTACTAATAATTTTAGCTGAACATCCCTTCCATGGTCCCTTGTTATCCTAGATGAAAGAAAACTTATTACTAATAATTTTAGTTGGTTCTCTACCTTACACTTCTTCCACAAATTCATTAAAACTATAGATATTTTCTCTTTGAAAACTAGAGATTGGATTCCTTATTCTTGATTGAAACCTACTTTAGGATGGAATGATGAGATCTAACAAAGTGTAAAAACATGTCAAAATATGTAATATATGCATGGATAAAGGCAATAGACAAATATATATGATAATACATGATGAATGATCTATCAATAATACATTAAATAAGGGTGGGTTAGTGGGATCAAAGAGATTACACAAAAAAATCCCAAACCCTAATCAAGATAATAACAATGAAACATAGGTGAGGGGTGCATCCAATCCCCAATAAAGTATAAAATGAATCATATCTACTTAAAAATGTTAGATTTATAACCTTAATGTAGAAGGATAAAATCTAAGGATGAAACTTGAGTGTGTTTAAGAATTTTTGGTTCATGAATTTATGTAAGGAAAAATAACATGCCTCAATAAATATCCCAAGTAAATTAATTAAATCAAAATGAATAAATAATAAACCTGCCCAGGATAAAAAGTTGAGAGTAATAACACCACTAAAATAAATGCTCAAAATTAAATAATAAAAATAATGGTATTTAGCTCTAGGTTCAATGAAGATATGACTATGCTAGACATTGCTAAGTGAGATAATTATTCTCTATGTCAAACTCAATAAGGATACCAAGTCAACTACTTAGAGAATGATCAAAGAGAATAGACAAACATGTTGTTCTGTCTAAAATGATGATGTAATCATAATGAAGTAAAAAATACTTTGATTCAATGCTAATAAATTTAACTTGAATGTTCTTGTCATATTCTTTTTTTAGTCCTTGATTCTAGATGTCTTAAAATGGATTAGGTTTACCCCTTTCAATACGACTACAAAGGTTAAAAACAAAACATTTTAAATTTATTAAATCAACACACAATGATCAAGTAACAAGGTTAGTATGCATCCTCATTTAAATTTGAATTTTAAAAATCAAGAGAATATGCACTTTTAATAACATATATACTCGGTTCCTTTTTTTTGGTTGGAATGCAAAGTCATCTTATTTAAGTTTATTTTTTATTTTTGAGTCAACTCTATTTTGAACTATTGCTTGTGGGATTTTATATGAAATCTATCAAATTAACATCCAAGATTGCTTACTTAATTTCACATCATAAGACATTTAGAAACATCTCATAGCATTCATTCAAATTATCATAGAGCAATGAAAGAACATTCTAGAGGAGTACTTGTATGGTCAAAAATTTCTCATGCAAATAGTCAAACAAGGTACTTGATGACTTGGGTCCAAGGCAATTTGACACTTAATTTTAGTAAAGAAAGCTTCCAAAGGTGTTTTTTTAATATTGTTTTGGGAACAATTCAACAGTCACATCAAAGGAAAAATATTTGAGAACCAACGATTGATATAAATAAGATGATTGCAAATAAGACTTAATTATGAAAGAGAAAGACAAGATTGCAAAAGTGATTGTGTTCAATTACAATGTAGGGTTCAAAGAATTAAGAATGTTTTAGAATACATCTACAATTTTATTTTATTATATCCACTATCATTATCATCAAGAGCTAATCAATCTCTAAATTTTCATTTAGCTAATAATTTTCTATTTATAATCATTCTATATATATATAATATAACACATGCATTTAAAATCTATGTTATATAAAAATCTGGGAATGAAAAATGTATTAAATTAAATGTTTTATGATATAAAATTTTAGATTTAATTATAAATTTAACTTAGATATGTTATGGTAGATGTTTATAAATGATTTGTCAAGGTATAATAAATTAAGTGATAAAATATTATTATTATTATTAGATAGAATAATAAGTAAATGTCTCTTCCAAGAAAAAATACATATTTTTGCATTGCTATGTGCTAAATTAGGTGCACTTTGCGCCACCTTTTGTGCCCCAAAACGATCACATTAAGGCTAAAAGTCAGTGCTAAAGTTGGCATTAACTACGCTAACTATAGTACCGACTTATGAATCAAAAAGAAAAAAAATAAAAAACTTCCCGCATGCATGAAAAGATGAGAGGAGATAAACAAAAGTGTGAAGGAAGAGAGGAGAAAAAATTTGCATGGAGAAAAACTTGTGTGCTTCACTCTCGATTTCCCAAATCAAGGTATGAAGGTTTCAATAGATTTATTTTTTGAAGGTTTCACTATTCGTTCCATTCTTAACCTAGACCACTACTTGCACACCCATATAAATTTTAGTCCTCGTTTCATTTTAATTCCTATGAGAACTATTTGTTGAAAGGTTGTGGACACAAGACACATGTATCCTTGCTTTGTATAGGAGTATGCATTCCTTATTGTAACTAACATTTCATTTCCCATAGTCAACTCAAGTTAGGGGCTCCTAAATACTATACTCACATATTTTTCACTAAGCGGAAAGAATACAAAAGTTATACATTACATCATTCTAATCCTATTAAACTAAATTAGGGCATCATTGAATTGTGTAAAACCTCTTTGTTTCATACCTGGTAGTGTGCACTTTGTTTGCTTCCACAGACTGGACGAAAATAATTTGCCCTAGGTTGCCTCAAAATGTCAAGCAATAGAGGGAAGGGAGAAAAGGGAGCAGACTCAGGCCATAATGAGGTAATTCATTGTCAATTTATAGATTTGTAAATGTTTCCATTGTTTCTTTGATTTTTAATTTTTAGTTTTTTATTTCTGAATTTAAAAGAAGAAATTTAATATATATATATATAGGGGCATGAGATTGACAAAGATAAAGAGGCATTGGCTTCCATATTGGGGGTAGAGGAAGTGAACAAATTGGATGGTGTGGACTTGACAATGCTTGCTAGATACATAGACAAATGATCTACTAAAGCCCCTAAAACATTGCAAACAAATCAACCATGTCAAAGGGAATCAATTGATTCCCCAACCAATCCTAGATCGAGCAAAAGATCCAGGAGGAAATCAATAACAATAAACTCTAAGAATGTGGAACAGGGAGCAAAGACTTCCAATGTACTAGCCACTCCTGGGACATAGACTTCTTCCACCACGCCATGTTTTGCATCTTGCATTGGTAGCTACGATACCAAGATAGAATACGATGTGGTTTCAGGGGAAGTTCGAATGACAGATGCTGAAGAAACATTTGTGAATAGGTTGAAGGAATCATGCCTTCAACGGTTCAAAGACCATCTACATTTTCCATTCTCAAAGATACCCATGCACTTGCAAAAAGTAGTTATCCATGATATGGAGACCAAATTTGGCACAGGTTGGTCTGTGAAGAATTTAAAGCTATGAATGTCTCAAAACTATGAGAGATTTCGGTGCAACCAAACAAAGAAGATAAAAAAAGTCCCTCCCAAGCTAAGGCTAAAAAAAAGGCCAATTGATGCAAGTGTGAAAGTATGGAAAGAGATTGTAAAAGAATATGAGAAGTCCGAAGCATGAAGGAAGTCTGGTGAGGAGAGTACGCAGGTATTTGAATTTTCTCATAAGATTATATCAAATTTATTAAACAATTTTTAAATTTTACTTGTGCATAGTTAAATTGAATTAGTATATGTTTTAGGACAAGGCCTCCAAGGCTAGGCTTAAAAAACTTCGTGCCACACATCACAGTGGCCAAAAAGATCTACAGGTCTTGATCTATATATTTGTAAGTATATTTAATATTTTAAATGATATTTTTTTTATTTCTTAGGAAAAAGTAAATGATTACATATTAATTAGTTTAACTAGTCTTGTGCCGTGTTTTGACAAAAGGAGAAATATGGTCGCCATCCAAAGCAATTTGAAAAGGAAATGTTACAAAGAAAAAGTGAACCAATTTTGTAATTTGGATGGAGAACAAGGTATGACTTGTATGATGATAAGTGTCATCAAACTGATTGTTTATGTTGGTGTAGGTTTTTATTTTCCTAGTGGGTTAATTTATTTTCCCTTAGTCATAGATTTTTCCTACACTTAATTAAGCTTGCTTAGGCTAATAAAGTGAGTTTATTATTTAATAACTAGGAGATAAGTGATGAGTTGTTCCCTTCCTTAAAGGGTGGAACTACTTTCCACTTTTGGTGGGCATATCCACTTTTGGTGGTCCATCTCCACTTTTTGTGGTTGATTCCTATTGGTTGGATTTTCCACCTACCACCTCTCTTAAGTTCTATATAAACTCACTACCTAGCTTGTATTTGCATCCATTCTTGCAATACTCTTGCATTCATTCATGCATATTTGCATTGTATCTTTTTAGCTTGGAGGCTCTTAATGCAATTTTGTCATATTGACATTACATAATCTCTTAGAGTTCTGGTGTGCATTCTTTATTCTTTTCCAGTCTATGTAGCTTTGATTTTCTCTTATAAAGTTCTTGGGTTATTCAATCTATTTCAGATTTCTAACAGTTTAACCCCTTGACTATTTTAACTCATGAATACTTCAATGATCTTCTATTCATGCTCTTTACCAACTATATTTTGAATGCAGCCTTATCATGCATAATACTCACTCTTGTTGTAGCTTACTGCCTTTTCATTGTGTCTTGATAAGGAAAGTCCACTATACTCTCCCTCTGTTATGACAATCCTTTCTCTCTGTGCATTTA
Organism: Sequoiadendron giganteum; assembly: GCA_007115665.2. Classification (NCBI taxonomy): domain Eukaryota; kingdom Viridiplantae; phylum Streptophyta; class Pinopsida; order Cupressales; family Cupressaceae; genus Sequoiadendron; species Sequoiadendron giganteum. The sequence continues at coordinate 315,616,474 of CM021105.1, forward strand.
ATTGTCATCATGGAATCTTTATACACCCTTTGTTGTTGAACCCTATCACTACATCCACAAAGCCTTCCCCAAGGCATAAGACATGAATGTGGATTCTAGTCTTCTGTATCATCATCATAAAAATTACACTTTGACTAGACTATTCTTTCACTTCACAAACCTGCCCCCTTATGCTTATTTAGGAATTGAGTTTAGTGAATCATCTTTCAATCTAAAACCATCCTCTCAATTGCATCTGTAGAAGAATTTAAGTTGAATAGTTTTCTTAGAAGCTAATTTATAATCTATGACAGGCTTGTCTTTTAATTTATATCCTAATGAGGGTTTAGGTAATGAATACACAATTGTGCTTCAGATGGTTGGCTACGCTCTACAATAGAATACCCTACAATTTTATGGCTAGGCTGCCAACTATTTATTTATTTGATTTTACATAAAATTATATTTGTATGATGTAAAATAGTATTTTAAATACGATGCAATTTTTAAGATTAGTATTTTTATAATGTAGTATGTCTATTTTATTTCTACACATTATATTTAATATGAAATAACAAAATTACATGTTCCCTGTTTTAAAAAATAGTACATCATTTTTTACTTCTAATTTTTTTCCTAGTTTAAGTCTGGATAATTGAATTGTGTTCACACTGTTTCAGTGCTGTGTAAATTAAATGGTACCGTGTTTCCATCAATTTTCATTTTCTTGATTTTTTGAATTTAAATATTTTGGTGAGTTTGAATTTGATGGCCATAGGACCATCATTTGGCATTCCTATTGTCTAATCTTTTGGAGGTCATACCTTTGTCTCATGGACTTAATATGAGGCTATTTTTGAAGTGTGGGAAAGTTAGTTCTGAGCTAAACAAATTTAGTTTGAGGCTATTTGAAAGTGTTGGAAATTTATTTTTGAGCTATTCATAGTTATATACATTTGATCACCATTTGAAGACTTCTTTAGTTGTCTTGCTCTAGCCAAAATGGGATCTGATTTTGGTTAGAATCTTGCTGTATATGGGGTTATTTGGATTTCATCATTGATGGAATTTCTAATACATTTGATGGATGGGTGGTTGTGTGTACCTAGGCCACTCTAAGGAGCTAGGTTTTCTATGATTTCATCTTCACTTTTGATAGTCAGTTTGGGATAACGATTGAGGTAATGCAAAAGTTTGACTTCATCTTAGTGCTCCATGGTAGTTGTGATTGTTTAGGGATTGTCACCTTAGAAAACTGTGAACATGATGATGGTGTGAAAGCTAGAATATGCATGAAATGTGACATGGAGAATTTAGTGACTAAATTATCAAATGATCCATAGTTAGGTCCAATATCTTGGATATCCTCCTCAATGTGGAGTATTTAATGATAGATTTGTGTGATATGCTATTGGGTATGCCCCCTCATCAATTTGGTGCATTTTTATCAATCAATTTGTTGTGCTATTCAAAGTTAGGTTAAAGTTTCAAACACCTAGTTGATAGTTTAGAGAGATCAACTTATTATTCACAAGTGGCTTCAACAATGTGCACCAATCGGTAGGTAAGATCTCTCTTTAGGTGGGATAATACCGTGACATTGTCTCCTTGTGTCACTTGATGGAAAAATAGGACACATATGCTAGTGAAGATGCAAAAGATGCTTGCTTTCATATTTTTCTAGATAAATGATGAGTTTCTGAGGATGTTGGAGTTGCTCAGTCTATTGGAAGTTGTCATTAGAGGGAAAGGGAATGTTAAGGCCCTCTTTCTCTTCATAAGAAGGATTGGCTTGAGTGCCACCTTTATTTGGCCCTACCAAGTTGAGATTTGGGGGATGTTAGAATGTGGAAAATCCATCTTGTTGGGTCCATTACCTCAAGTAATTGCATTCACATGTATTCCCTTTGTTTTCTTCATCTTATGTATTGAGTGATATTCTTTTGGTGTCTTTAGACACTGCTAACATATTGGAATTCTCTTCTAGTTTTGTGGAGTTATTCTTTGTTCAATCATGGACTTGTATCAATAATCTAAATAAAAAATAAAGTAGTATTAGATGGATGCATATTTGCAACAACAAAATATTTTAACTGCTTTAGGACTAATGAATGCATGATAAATTGGAATGAATTTTGGTTTGAACTTAATTAGTTTCTAAGTCATTTTGCCTCTTTTTTGTTGGCCTTACCCAAGCATAAAAAAATATTCTCTACCTCTTTTATTGTAGTCTGGAAATGACCAGTTGTGGTATCTTTTGCTTCATGGTAGGGTAGAGGATGGTTGTATGTTTTGTGCACTCACATACATGAGTGATTCCTTGGCCTTGCTTCTTTGTGATTAGGAATTTTATTCTATAGCATCTTATGCTAGTGCCTATGTTTGGTTTGCATAACTTTTACTATATACAATTTTTTGTTGTCCAAGCTCTTGTTTGAATGTATGCTGTTTTAACACTCTTCATTATCACTTACATAATAGCCATGCTGTAATTGGAACTAAGGGAATCGTTTCTTATGTGTCAATGCAATTATTGGAAACTAGCCTCACTGCCCTTGTAATAAACAACAAAATGCAAACAAATAGATGATGGATGTACTAAGAGGTAAGTGTGTGGAAAGGTTCAAGCGGTTTAAGTTAGTCTATTTTGAATTTCACTTTGAAGGACTAAAAATTTTGCATTTCACTTTGAAGGACTAAAGTGAAAGTCTTTTATTTAGCTAAATAAGTCTTATAAAATGTAGATATGCATTAGTGATTTAGACTTATCTTTCATCTTGTTCTTATGAGTGATAATGATGCTTTTTGTAGGTAAAGCTGCTTTTTGGAAAATTAGATTTTTAGTTGAATTAGTATAAAGATAGGAGCAAGATAGACCGATTATAATATACTAAATCCAATGAACTCCCATATAGCTGTGAGTAACATTAGTTGTGGAGGTTACCTTGTAAGTGTTTTGAAGGAATTAAAAAAACTCATTTGAAGGTGTAATTATCTGTTTATGCTTTCACATTTGAAGTTTTCAATTGTTGTGTATTTAAAACCCCTTTGATTCGAGGTATCGTTCTCTTCTTAAACCCACCCCTCTCTAATGTGTAGCATAACTTTTCATCCAGGAGTACCACTATTTTTAGCCATACTTCCAAGATATCCCTTCAAAATGTGTCTTCAATTTAGTTATTCAGCCTACAGTTCTTTATGGGTTTGAGGTTTTGGGCCCTAATTTGTAGTATTCTCAATCACCAATATAGAAGATCCAAACTCTCATGTATGTGTATGAATTTTTGCAAATGGATTATTCTTGAGAGCATCATAAAAGTAGAGTTTGCCAACCAACTCCTTCACTTTGATTGCATCTTCAACCTCACTTCATGAGGGAGGCCCCTACTTGGCACTTTGTTCTTCAACTAGAATTGCCTCCTTAGACCCATTAGACAATCTTAGACCAATATGTGTCTTCACTCCATCAAATCATCTATTGATAAAGTTAAGTTTTACCTTGATGTCTTTAGTTGGCTTCTTCCATATTATATATACCATTGATTTATTCAAGTCATTAATAACATTTCCCAAGAGGATATTTACTGATGGTATATTCAGGTCATTTGGATGTTCAACAACCACTAAGATCCTAGTTGGATTCTATGACGAATCATTAAGTTTAATAAATGTATATGACATCATCATTCAACCTATCTTCGCTATCATTGCCTGCATGGATATAGGAGTCTCCTGGCCAACTCAAGATGTGCTCTCACCACCCATTACATGTTGAGACTAACAACCATATCTCACAAGTTAACAAGATAATCCATCTTTACCCTCTCCAAGTGATTGAGACCATATTATAAAAAATATTTCTAAGGATTGTCTCAACAAACCAGAAGATAAAGATTTTTTCAATTAATCGGGAAATTAAACATAGTGAAAATTTCAAAAAAAGGAAAAAAAAACCATTATTTTAATTTCATGGCTAATCAAGATTTTAATCTACTTCAAAATTACCGAGTTAGGGTTAGGGCTCTCAACATAATTCATATTTGCAACACAACAAAAAATCAAAGGCGTATAAAACTATGATTTGGAACATGCATATGATAACAGTTCTATTAGAAACAACTGGCAATGGAAATTTTTGTACACAATCAAGTCTAAAATTACAATAACAATGTAACAATAACTTCCTTCAAATTTCTATATACTAATATGTTTGTCTAGGGTTTTTAGATGTCTAAGTAAAATATTGGTAATCACTTATAGATTGTAGTCCTTTACTTTCACTTGCCTAAATCTCTTGTTTGTTTAGTTGTGGCAATTTGAATATGGGCAATTTGCACCCTATGGTGTGGCGATATGGGTATGCTACATTGCCTTGGATATTTGCTAGTTTTCAGAGGTTTGGACATTTCCTTTTGCACCTTTTTTATGGCAATCATGTTCAAATTAAGAGCTTCAAGCATCAAATTAACCAATTTTCTTAGAAAATCAAAATATGAGAAGCAAGTGATTGATTTTCAATGTCACTTCTATCCTTCTTTTAATATTTTCTTATCACTTGGAACTCATCCAAGTTTCTTAAACCATGTTATGCAAATGATACACTTGAACTTTGAGCCCAACTATGAGATTTGTTGCCTCATCTAGAGAGGGAGTTAGAAGGATAGTGTCCACCATGTGCTTTGTGTTAGTTAGAACTCTTGACATTTGCTTCATAGATGCTTTTCAAAGGTGATGAGGATTTTAATCACACAAGTGGCTAGGTTATGCCAATATTGGGATCAAATTAGGGACCATGCCGTATTCATGCAAAACCTTGATGTTAATAGGCCTAGTAGACAACTTGAACAAAATCAAATGGAGTTAGGACAATTCAATAGGGAGGCTAGAATGCATGTTTATAGTATGGTAGCATGATTTCTAGGACATGATAATGACTTAATAGTAGGGCCTGAACATTTGGCAGTGCTAAAAATGTTGTAGAGAATACAAAATAAAAACCCTTTGAGATTTGACTTCACCCCATTACTAGAAGAGCATATGCATTCATAGTTGGAAAATTTTTTGCCAATAAAAAAATTTAGATACTGATCCCTCTTAATATATATGATTTTGCATCAATATATTACCACCTGTATCTACACCTGCAACCTAAAATGTGCCACCCACTAGAATGTTAGGATACAATAATTGTGTGGATTCCATACCTTCACAAGGCCTCCTATTATTACATGTTAGTTGAACAATTTTTATAGCCAAAAATCACCTTGCTTACATGAGAATATCTCCTAAGACTTCCAGAGTCTCGAATACTTTTCAAGAATACTAAGAAAGGTGATTGGTTCTTTACCCAAGATAGCACAACCATTAGAATATATGGATTCACAAGAACATTATACAAGCTCCCTAAATATGTTACACCCAAAGTCCTTGCCCTTGAATATTTAAGACAACTAGACATGATTGACACAGGTTATGAGAATGGAAGGGGGGGAGTAGCTTATTAGTCTCTTCCTCAACTATACAAGTATATAGTATGCTTTCCTTATTTTATAATGTCGAGGCTTGATGAAAATTTGAGCAGGCTTTATTTCATTTACTAAGGCAAAAGCTGTGATATAAAATCATAGGCTCCATCCTTTTATAAACCTTTTCTCAACACCAAACCAAGCCCCAACTTTGTTGAGTTGTTTAATGCAGCCAATCACACTATTATCCATTCTAAAAACACTCTCAAAACCTTATAAAATAGTGGTGGTCATTTGATCTGCACAATCTATGGTTGCTGAGTGTTTAGCAAAGACCATTGGCTTTATATTTTATCCACGACAATACCTTTGGTTGCAACTAAAAAATAGAATCTCATCTTGATAAACAATGACACAAATATCTATGTAAGTGCCATAAAAGTAGTCGGTGAATTACATAAATTGATGAAATGCTTGTTCGAAAGTACTTGTTTTAGGATTTTAGCCATAGCAGCAAGGCAGTGAACTGTTTGATGAAATGCTTTGGTAGACATGTATGAAAAATGTGGTAGCATAAATAAGGTAGTGAGCTGGTTGAAAAATGCCTCAAAGAAATGTGGTCTCATCATGATGAAATTCCATGACAATCCATAACAAGAAAATTTCTATGGATTGTCATGGCATTCCATCACCATGAGACCATATTTCTCTGAGGCAATTTTTCAACCAGTTCATTGCCTTGTATATACTATTGCTTACTATTATGCTTTGATAGATTTTTTTCCAAGCATCCATAGCTTGTTCGAATCACCTATTTTAGGATTTTAGCCATAGCAGAAAGGTGGTAAACTATTTGATAAAATGCTTTGGTAGACATGTATGAAAAATGTGGTAGCATAGACAAGGCAGTGAACTTTTGAAAAAAATGCCTCAAAGAAGTGTGGTCTCATGGTGATGGAATGCCATGAAGAATGCCATGACAAGAGAATTGCTATGGATTGTCATGGCATTCCATCACCATGAGACCACATTTCTTTGAGGCATTTTTTCAACTAGTTCGTTGCCTGTCTATGTTATTGCTTACTATTATGCTTTGATAGATTTTTTCCAAGCATCCATAGCTTGTTCGAAAGCACTTGTTTTAGGCTCTTAGCCATAGCAAAAAGAAAGTAAACTATTTGATAAAATGCTTTGGTAGACATGTATGAAAAATGTGGTAGCATAGACAAGGTAGTAAACTGTTTGAAAAAATACCTCAAAAAAATATGGTCTCATGGTGATGGAATGCCATGAAAATCCAGGGAATTTGCTTGTCATGGAATTCCATCACCATGAGACCACATTTCTTTGAGGCATTTTTTCAAATAGTTCACTGCCTTGTCTATGCTATTGCTTACTATTACACTTTGATAGATTTTTTCCAAGCACCCATAGCTTGTTTGAGAGCACCTGTTTTAGACTTTTAGCCATAGTAGCAAGGCAATGAATTGTTTGATACAATGCTTTGGTAGACATGTATGAAAAATGTGGTAGCATAGACAAGACAGTGAACTGTTTGAAAAAATGCCTCAAAGAAATGTGGTCTCATGGTGATGGAATGCCATGACAAGCACATTGAGACCATATTTCTTCGAGGCATTTTTTTGAATAGTTCACTACCTTGTCTATGCTATTGCTTATTATTATGCTTTGATAGATTTTTTCCAAGCATCCATAGCTTGTTTGAAAGCACTTGTTTTAGGCTTTTAGCCATAGTAGCAAGGTAGTGAATTGTTTGATAAAATGCTTTGGTAGACATGTATGAAAAATGTGGTAGCATAGACAAGGCAGTGAACTGTTTGGAAAAATGGCTCCAAGAAATGCGGTCTCATGGTGATGGAATGCCATGAAAATCCATAGTAATTTTCTTGTCATGGCATTCCATCACTATGAGACCACATTTGTTTGAGGCATTTTTTTCAAACAGTTCATTGCCTTGTCTATGCTATAGCTTACTATTATGCTTTGACAAATTTTTTCCAAGCATCCATAGCTTGTTTGAAAGCACCTATTTTAGGCTTTTAGCCATAGCAGCAAGGCAATGTAATGTTTGATAGACATGCGTGAAAAATGTGGTAGCATAGACAAGACAGTGAATTATTTTTAAAAATGCCTCAAAGAAATGAGGTCTCATGGTGATGGAATTCTATGACAATCAAAAGCAATTTGATTTTCATGGAATTCCATCACCATGAGATCACATTTCTTTGAGGCATTTTGTGAGGGCACCACCTATAAAAGGGCATGATATGAAGTTCTAATTTTATTGTGTAAATATGATCTATACTTTTTTTAGTTTTACTTGATTCCTTAAAGTCATTTGAATCCAAACAATATTTACTAAACCTTCTAAGATATCATGAATAACAATAATTTGGTATTATAGACCTTAGGGAAATATAATTTTCTTATAGCAGTAGTAAAATATGTTTTGGTTTACCTAATTTGATGTCTAATACAAAAAAAATTAATAAATATCAATAAACTATTTCAGTAGATACCTAAATGTTGAGCACATATATATGAATATTTTTGGTTATCCATGGATACATTCTAAATGAGATATTCCACCCACATTTCATTAGTCTTGAGATTTATTCATAAAAATAAGATGGTTGTAATACATGTAATAAAAATACTTATATTTTTCTTTGCTAATTAGATGAGACTCAAAATACTTATATCCCTTTAAATATATTGATAACACATCTATCACCATAGAAAGTGTGTCTTCATTATCTAAATATATGCTGATTATAAGGATGATCGGGGCTCTTTTTCTTTCATGCCCTCTTTTATAGAATATAAAGTTAACGTTCATGACATTAAGATTCCTCATTTATTTATGGATCCTTCTACTTATGATGGTGATAGTGAATTTAAGACTAATCATGACACACTTAGATAAATGTTATTCTACATATTTATAATTTTGCTATGGCCTTTATAATTCTTTTAGATGTTTTAGGCAAAATTTATGAATGGTCGTAATTCCTTTTAAATTAGATTTTAATTCTCTATTGTGGTTACCTACTTATAATTTGGTAAACAATCATATTAAACAAAGAGAATCAAGAAATAATTTTTAAAGAATAATATAATGGGTCTTACTTTATGGTAGTAAATTTTAAAAAAATAAAAGAAAAGAGATTTGTATAGGGAATTCTCACTTTTATGTTCTTTATAGGACACCATACCTTATATTATATTATATTACATTATTCTCATCCTTCAATTTAAAAATGTTCATTCATTGAAGTTAAATGTGTATCAAGTTTTATATAATATAAGTTAAAAAAAAAAACCTCATGGATTAATATCTATTTAAAAATGTACTTAGATTCTTTTAGCCAAATTATTCATTCTAAAGTATAAATTATGTCCATTAAATATAATATGAAAGCTCATTGCATGTGGTATTAGAGGATAATTTTAAACTCTAGGATCTATGAGTCTACTAAAACTAGCTCAAAATAAATGAGTTAATTGTACATGAAAGTATATGGTAACTAATAGTATATTTTCTCAAATTGAAAGTTGGGATAGTCCAAGTTAGAGTATAACCTCGAAAGAAGAGGGAAAGAGTACAATTAAAACCAATTATAAAGGTATTTCCACCTAATCATCTCATGAATCTTAGAGATTTGAATTTGTGGCTTTTAGACCCTAGAATCTATTATGGGTTGAACAAATTTAAATTTAGAAAATAAATTGTTCCAAAAATTGAAAGTAAACCAAAAAAAACTAAATAAACCCCTTTCTACTCTATGATATGCCTTTTGGACATGGCTTTAATGGTTTTGTGTTGTGAAAGGATGCAATAATTAAATAATTTGATTGTCACCATTGAAGGAACCAAAATTAACTCTCTTTAACGTGCTAAATTAAATTCTTACCTACTCCTGAACCATACAAGTGGAAATCGAGCGGAATTAATTTGTGTAACTACTTGCCACCCAAGGATGTCTATTCAAATCTAGGTTGCGTGATGGATTTCGTTTGGGGGATCAACATTCATGTTGTTACACAATAAAATAAGGTATTGACTATGGATATTGGGGAACTCTGTCTGCCATGTTTATGGTGCTCTGAATATGGTCTGCGAAACTGGTATTGGTAGAGGGAGAAATTAATGTGTATGGAGAGCTTGGCCAGAAGGGGGGGGGGAAGGGCCATTGTGATACATCTTCCTTCATTACTAAAGTCTGAAAAGTTGTTCCATACATCCAATTTCATTTCTAAAAGCACATTGTATTCTAGTTTTAGGGTAAAACCATTTCTAGTTAATTCTTCACTCCACAACATGCGAGCTTTTCCGTAACCAGATTCCTCCAATTTTCCATGAATGTATGCTCCAACATATTCAACCGATATGACACCAAGAGGAATATCCAAAAAAGAACCCAAAAGATCAAGTTCCAAGGATTTAACAGGGTACATTGTACTCCGGTTCTGGTCTCTTTGAATTGTTTATAAGATGAGGCATATCCATTGCATACAAGATACCACAAATAATTCAGATGAAGTAGTGGCATCAACTTACCTTTTCTTTTTCTACCAAAGTTGAATTCAAAATTTCCACAAGGTAAAATTACTCTGGTTTCTTCAAGATTCTTCTCCATGCATCTTCTTGCACAAATGATTTCCAACAAATGCATTTTCCTAAACATATATGAATTTATTTCTCTCATCCCAATTTCTCTTGCAATAAATGCTTCAGATAGCAAGTAGATCACCTCAAAATTCATGTAAGCCTTCATCCTTTCAAAATACATTCTTCACACATGTGTGCCTACAAATTATTTTCACATGAACTCTTGAGTTCATAACCTTAATGAATGCACTTCTGCCAAGATATGACATCTTCTATCGAAAGAGGGGTTGATAGATTTTTTGATTATTGCTCCCCCTTAGCCAAGTTTTGAATTAATTTTTGAGTGACATATCTGCACCGGAGGATGGTATAGAAACAAATGCCTCTGGTTCTTCTTGCTTTCTAGGTTCTCCTTCTTTTCTCCAAATCCTCTCCATCTCTTTGTTAACCTCTACCACATCAACCTTAATGACTGGTTGATATCTCTTTGCTAGATTGTTACCTCTCAATTTTATGCTTCTAACATGTTTCAAATTGTTTCAATTAAAGAACACAACATTATTCCATCTAGACTTCTCATATTCAATCCACATTTGCACTGGTCAGCCTTATGTACAATTGAATTATAAAGATAACAATGACCTTTAAACGAATAACTCATCCTATCCGATTTCTAATTTCTACTACCTTTAAATTTGTGTCCAATTCTCTTGATTTTAGAACATTGATCGAAGAGAGATAAGGAAACTTTATTTATTCCATCATTCTGCTTGATTTTTGTAATCTTTTACCGTATGTCGAAACTTATTGTAAGAGTAACAAACACCATTAAAATATAAATACCTTTGAGCATTAGGTTGTCTAATATAGATATTTCCAGTATATCCACCGTTGCTTTGAGTCTTCATGTCAGGAGATTGATTTGACTTCGAAGATTGACCTTTTTCAAATCCTAAGCCGCTTTTATCCATAGATGAACTTTGTACTGTAATCAATTTGTCCAACATCGCAGAGCTTGCTGCAAATTTATCCTCAAAACTTCTTGCCTTCTCTAGATTTGATTTCAACATTACCACTTCTTGCTCAAGTCTTGCACATTCATCCATTCTCCTCTATATTTCAGTTTTCTGACAATCTTCTCCTTTTCTTCTAATTGATCCTTTAGTCCGATGAAGTCCTTATCTTCTTTCTTTAATTGATTACTAACTTCTTCATATCTATCTATCTATTAGATTCTTAATACACTCATTTGCTTCCTTCAATTTATCCTTCAAATCTTCTGTAGGATCAGAAGAGATATTTTATGGAGGATTTTTTTTTTGTCTTCCATAAAATTGAATTTCATGACCTTCCCCAAGTTGTTAGGCTTCCTTAGAGGAATCGAGCTCTGATACCAATTGTTGAACATCTGGAATACTAAGAGGTGGGGGTGAATCAATATTCCATAAAACCATTCACATAAAATCCATCTAAGCATTATCAAAAAATTGACTGAATTACCAGAAGAAGACATGAAATCAAAACAAAGCATCAACACACATGAATATTACAAGGCTCATTGCCAAGACTCACTATCCTTGAAAGGCTCACAACTTGAGTACAAAAAGAAATGGCTAACTGCCAAGATACAAAAGAGTATGGCTCAGTAACAAAAAATGTGGACTGATAAAGAATGCACCTTCCCTATGTTGGAGTTCAGTTTCAATGAAGCACAATACTTGAGTAATTCACTCAACTGCTCATATACATAATTCACACATATACATTCTCAACTCTATCTTCAAACATCTTTTACATGCGCATAATCTTCTTTCTTTCTTTACCATATCACAGATACCCATACACACTCCCTTTGAAAATAACTTACATACACACACACACACACATATATAACCATGTTTTTTAATTAGGTTGGCCTAATTAAAGAAACCTTGATTCAAAAACTGACTTGTCAGCATGGACCTAAGATAGATCCCTTTGTCATTCATAACACACCTTAATATTAATATATAATTAGGTTAGCTAGAGTTAAACCAAAAATCCAAATATATGTACATTCCATCAAACGTGCAAACTAAAAACTTGCTAACACATTGAATTCTCCCTTGGACGACATCAAAATACTTATCTTCAACACTGCATGGTATGAAAATCAATTATGAGAAAATGTGGAATCTCCCACAATAGTGTGCAACATGAAAACTCACTAAGGAACAAAACAAAATACTATCATTCATATCTCCCAAACACCTTCATATATCATCATGAAACTCCAAGGTAGAATACATCTTGTGGGCATAGACCTAAGTACAAAATCCTGTAATGATATCTTTTATGGAGATAGAATCCAGATCAAAATATTGAATCAACATGCATTCATAACCACAACAAAAAATATTGTGAATCAACGAAATTTCATTATCTGTTGACATCAATGACAGCCTATCAATTTCCAACACTATATTTGTCAAAAGGAGTTACAATCTCATCTCTTTTGTATAAGGAAAAAGAGGAAAGGGAGAACTACTCTAAAAGAGTTGGATGCTTTGATTTACAGAAAATCCACCTCAGATTGACTGAAGTTGAACCTCGTGGAAGATGTTGAGTGTGCGTGGATGTGGAACTGACTATGAATTGGAAGCATAATCATGCAAACATTGGTGTAGAATATTTGACTTGACCTCTTTGACTTCTTGACTCCTGCATGCTCCTTAAAGTATGCCCCAACTCAACTTGAACTGATCTTCTAAACAATTCATGAAATTGATTGAAAAATCATTACCAAGGCACTTTGCATGGAGTTTTCAACCTGCTGGGCATACAAGGCAAAAAATCCATTATTATAGACCTCAAACTTCATCAAAATGCATGATTTTAGCCCCAATATCCTGTTAACTCCATTTATGATCATGTGGACTTCTAAAATAGGCTTAAAATACTTGAAAACACTTGCAAACTGAATGTTTAACTCCCCTTAGCTTGAGAAAGCTCATGCAGGATGATATGTATGTGAGAGAAGATAACTAGGTGCTTATAAAAATCTTGAAGATGACTAGGTCTTCAAGGAAGTCTCTTAATTTTTTATTAGATCATGCATGTTTAACAAATTTAAATTACCATCAGGTATAAACCATTGCCACTTTTATGTCTACTATTGTAAAAACAACACCTAGATGTGATCTTACTATATCTCATTTGCTACTAACTTAGCTCATCATAGTACTACCTTTACAAGGTTGCCATATTGCTTCAATCATGGTTTTTATCATTTGTATTCTATTCATGTATGAGATTTTCATAACCCCTGAATTTGCTTTACATGATTGTTTATGCATAGGTCATTGTCTTTTGATTTGATTCATGAATGGAATAGAGTGCAACTTATTTTATCATTTACTATCCTCAACTTGAATCTTCATGCCACTAACTCAGTTCATCATAATATTGCCTTTGTACTACCAATGTCTCATAGAACTATCCTTTAAGGTTTGATTCATTAATGATTCTAAAACTTGGCAATGCTAATTTAATCTAATGTCCTTTATCTACCTATTTATTATGTTGATGGTGATTGTCCTCTGTATGACTGCTTTGGACTGTCATCTAGTTATAAACAACTAGTTTTTATCATGGTGGATTGTCCTCCTTGAATTTATAGTCCTTTTGCATGGTAATTTTTGGAATTTTGTGTTGTCATTTATTTCAAAATATCTTTGGTGTTGCATTGATGTCAACATATCTTTGGTGTTGCATTGATGCCGACCCTTGGAGATGCTTTGATTGGTTGCATTAAGTTGTCATTACTAGTATCATTGATGTCAACCTCTAGTGTTGATTTGATAAGTATGTGTTGGAGATGTTCAACTTATTGTGTGATTGAGATGCATAGAAGGTGTTCTAGATGTTGAGTTTGTGCTTTTGGTGCTTGGTTTCTAAGTGCTTTTGAGAAAAAATGAATAAAAGAGGAAATAGTGTGGTGAGCTATGTTTAGTGTGACAGAGTGGTGTTCAGTGTTCTGCGCTACATTTCTTCATGGGTGAGATCTGCTTGTGTGGTTTGGATATATTACTTAGAGGTGTTATATCCAGAGTTTCAGGTTTCAGATCGTTGTTAAGAGAAAGTTATGTTTACCAGTGTGTGAACTGTGAAAGCAGTGTTATCTGGGAGAAATAATTTTTCTCTACATTTCTTTGCAATTTGGTTTCTAGTCTTGTGGATCTAGAAGTGTGCTTATATTGCTAGTATTTATCTTTAGTTTGAGTGGTTTATGTTTTGGTGCTTTGCAAGGTTGGATTTAGGTGTTATAGTGTGTGGAAGTTTAGCTAGTTGTGTAGTATTCATATGTTCTTCTAGTGTATGATGTTGTGAATGATTTGTTGGATTTTAAGGCGTTGATGGAATATTTCAGATTGTGTTAAAGTGATGTGTGTGGTCCATGAGTCATATTTGGATCAAATAAAGTGTGTACTTAAAAGTTTAATGCTGTTAACATAGGTTCAACTGACCTTGGGTGTTTACACTAATTGCGGATGTGCTTTGGTGTTTGTGGAAGCATGGAATGGTGTGTTTATGTGTATTTAGGTTTGATTTAAGGTGTGGCATGGTCCACCTTCATTCCTTTCCACTGTGGGAATGTTTTGGTGTCAACCTAATTTGAATTTGTATGGTTGAGGTGCATAACTGACCTTGTAAACTATTTTAGAGGTTGAAGATTGTATATATAAGTGATGATTTGATGGAGGACGTATGAATGAAGTGTGTAATTCAAAGTGTTGATATGTGAAGTACAAAAATGTGAAATGTAGTGTGATCTTTAATGCCTAAGACTATTGGAAGCAGTGAGTAAAAGGTGTCTACATTCTATAGAGAGAGTACAAATGTTCTAGTGAAGTAATGGTGGAACTTTTTAGTTGGTCTGAGATGGATTTATCATTGTAACAATCTTCTTCCTTCTTTATAATCTGGTAGTGAACCATTGGCAGTGAGCCCTTCTTTTCTTTTGGTTAGTGAGCCCTTTGACAGTGAGCCTATTATATTCAGTGTTGCAATTACTTTATATTGTGAGCTAATCATCACCATGGTTTTTCCCTTCTTGGGTTTTTCATGTAAATATGGTATTCTCATGTGTTTAGATGTGTTTGCATTACTGTTTCTTATTTTTACGTTCTTATAATGCATGATAAGGGTTTAATGGTTGTCAAGGGTTTAAGGACTAATGCAGATTTGAATGTTAATGAGGGTTCTGATATTTTCATGAACAACTAATTCACCCCCCTCTCAATTGTCTTGTGCTTTCAACAATTGGTATCAAAGAAAGGTTCCTTGGAACAAAGTTTAACCACTTGAGGTAGATTTGGGATGGCACACAAGGAGGCTCCTCTATTGGGTGGATCTAATTATGCATTCTGAAAGACTAGGATGGAAGGTTTTCTTATTTCTCTGGGATTTAGAGTTTGGAAGTCTGTTGAAACCGGATATGCAATGCCTTGAAATGGTCTGACTACTAATGATGAGATCAAGGCATATGAGAACAATGGAAAAACAAGGTGTGCTATTTTGATTGGTCTTTTTAATTTAGAACTTGTGAAAGTTATGAGTCTTAAAACTATTGGTGAAATCTGGAAAAAGCTAAAAAAGTATCTATGAAGGAGATGATAAGGCCAAGAAAGCAAAGATACAAAATTTGAAGATCAAGTTTGAAATCCTAAGGATAATAGAAGATGAAGATATTAAAAGCTACATGCATAGAGTGGACAAAGCTGTCAATTCCATCAAAAGTCTTGCTGGAAATCTAGATGAAGATGAGGTGGTAAAGAAGCTACTAAGAACTCATAGCCATAAAGTTTCTTCTTTGTTTTTAGACTGTAGGTATCGGTCGAGTATCCATTCCCCTATAAACTATAGTACACATGGTAAAAAAAATTCACGTGACCGGTGATGCTAGTGTGACACGCTATCCGGTACCACAAGGATGGTGGGGAGACTAGACCTTGTGACCTCTTGCTTGCAATAGGATGCTTTAGCTGTAAAATACGAAAATCTTAAATTCCAAACTTCAACAAATACTTAAAATAAATTCCATTATATTCCAAATAAAGTCGTCATCTCTTTCATTCATTCATCACAAAACAAGTCGATTACATACAACGACATAAAATTCGAAAAGATATCTTTATAATAATTCAGTCTAAATCTTACAAGTGTGGAAATACACATTTCAAATAATAAATACAATGGATGATTACATATCCAGTTTACAATTCGAGACTTAGGCATTCAGTCACCATAAGCTCGTCATTACATACATCATGAATAATAAAGCATTAAAAAGAAGATTCAGTCTGTCGATCTTCCATCCATAAGCAAATCTTCTAAAGAAGACAAGAACAAGAATTAGGCACTTTTCCGCCCAACCTCGAAGCTTACGCTTCCCTGAAATTTCTTAGTCAATCAAGAAATACCCGACCCTGCACGAATTGCTTAGCAAAAAGCAGTCTACGAGCAAGATGGAATCTGGTGCATGCCTAGTACTACTAGTAAACCACAAGTTTTTTCATTTTTCTAATTCAGTTAAGAAAGAAGCAAGTTCGGTACTAGGATATGGTAGAGAGTTCAAATAATCCATCTATTTCAATGGTGCAAAAATTACTTGGCCAAGTAAAATGTCATGCACGACAATAAAAAGTAGTTTTGGAAAAAGAAAAACTACACTCTCTATTTACCCATATTCGGCACCCGTCCCGGAAGGTAACTTTCTCAAAAACATAACATGCAAAATTATCTATCATTCTTGCATGGTTCAAACAATCAAATGCAGTCTTTCACAATCTTTCAAAACATCACATGCAAAATTATCTATCATTCATGCATGGTTCAAACAATCAAATGCAATCTTTCGCAATCTTTCAAAACATCAACTGAAAACAGTGTTTAAAACGAAAACAGTTTAATAAGTACTTCTTTCCATTGTTCAATTCGTAAAAAGTCATAAAATCAATATTTTAATTGAGTAATTTAAATAATCAATAAAGTTTTCTAAATGAAGGTGTAACTCCAATATGTTGAATAATACATATAAAAACGTTAAATTAAAAGAGTACACGTTCAATTGTTTCATACTCTCATTTAATTTAAGTTGTTTCAAAATCGTTTCAGAATGTTTTCAAAAATAGATCAAAACTCAAGTTAAAACGTTTTATTTCCAATTTAATCTTATTTTTCAGCGTTTATATAAAAATCATTTATCAAGTTAAACCTAACTATTTTAAAAGTCTAAGATTTGACAGCTTTCAAGAAAAACGTGATTTGCAAATTTAAGTAATCCTCTATTCACAATTTGTGTTTAAAAATCGAAAATAAAATTCTGTTTTATATTTTTCTGTCAACAATCTTTGTTTTCTATCAGTATAATCTAACTATTTTCTGTTCTTGAACATTTCGTTTTTCTCAAAATTGTAAGATCATTTCCAAATTTAATACTTTATTTTCATTTCAGTTTACTATTCTAAGCATGATTTAAATCAGAATTTTTCAAATTCTCAGCAAAAATAAATAAATTTCAGTTAATTATATTTTCTGATTTTAAATCAAAAACTAGCTTTCTGTTTCCAATCTTCTCTTGAATTCCAGAAATAAAATACAGATGGATTTACTAAAACAAAAATTCTGATCTAATTGATTTTTCATTCAATCTTGTCTCTAAATTTGCCTAAAATTCTGGAAATTATTATAGTCTATTTTTATTTATTTTTCCTAATTTATATCTATCAAGATCTTCTTTACCAGAATTTATTTGAGATGAAATTTAGAGATCTAATTTTAAAATTCGAAAACAAATTCCTACCTGGTAATTTGTGAATTCTGGAAATGGTTGTGAATTTTCTCTTGGCTTTCTTTACCAATGGTAAATGTTTTTTTTTTTTTTTTGCTGTCTTACTGCTAAGTCTCCTCCTTTTTCTGTATTCTCTGTTTTTTTGTCCTTTGTAATCTATCTCCTATCTTCCCCTTACTGTCATGAGCGCACCCTACCTTGTCTTTCTGTTTTTGTTTAAAATCTTGGTAGATAGAAACTTCCAGCTATTGCGCATTCTCCTTACCCCTAGCCGCGCCTATTCTCCCAACCTCCTGCGCATATATTCGTTGGCTTATCTCATTGCCTTGCCGGTGTATAGGCTTCCCTGGTTGTGTAGAAGGAAGGGCTGGCCGCACGTTATCCCAGTCCTTCCGACGCTAAAAGGGAAGGTCTCCTGGCTGCATGGAGTGTGAGGTGTGTGTATGTTGGCCACACCTACCAAGCAAACCTTGCGCACCTCCCTCCTTTCTCCCGCGCTTGGGTGGAAAGGCTGTGGGAAGCTGGCCGCACCTATATCCAGCTCTCCCTCTTTGCTGCGTGGGAAAGGAGTCTTCCTTCTGGTCGTGTGCCTTAATTAGCTACTAATCCCCCTCCCTATGCAATGTGAGCTCCTCCTTCACTATGCTGGTAAATTCTACTTTTATCAATTTTCAATTTTACTATGTGTAAATTTTGTATGTTTTTTTTTTAATTTCTCTGTCAAACAAAATTTTCCGAGTCCCCCATTTCGGATTTTTCATTTGGTATTTATCCTTTTTCATGCAATTGATCTCAACAAAGAATGAGATCCACCATTTCCTCATTGATTGTAATACCCCTCCATTTTGCTTCTTGTTCGGTTTGCTTTATGCGATGTTTGGTTGTAGTTACTTTGATATTGGATACATTTTGTTATGATGTTTTGATTGCTACTATTGAGTGACAATTATTATTGTGGGATGTGGTTATCTGATTATTGTTTCACTTGCATTATGGATTAATGATGTTGTAGAGTTAACATGAGATGTTATTATGAGATTATTGGATTATGATGGAAGTGTCAGTTTCGATGAGTGTATTGGTGAAGAGGATGGTTTCGCATCACTCGCTTGCGGGTGCCTTACGAATCCGTAATTTCTTCTTCACGGTGTGTATTATATGTTGGATATACTGTATGATGTTGTTTACTTGTTTTCAAGATTGCAGGTACATGACATCGACTCCACGTAGTTTCACAGGTTTGAGCGTGTCGATCCAACGGTTAAGTTGAATGGGAGATAGTAGGTAGGTAACATGTGTCAAGATTACACCCTAGCCTTAGTGTGTCGTCAGTCGTGTGTGTCGAACCATTGTCTGTCTTGTTTTAATGTTATTTAATTCTGAAGGATTATTGATTTAGAAATAGATATTTAGAATAATTGCATAAATCATGTTGATGGTTATTTAATTTAAATAATGCAATGCGGATAAAATTTTATATTTAAATTAATTAATTATATTTAAATTAATTAATTATATTTAATTTATTTAATTAATTAAATTTAATATATGGGGGTTGAATTTAGTTATTAAATAATTAAATTAATTAATTAAATGTGATGTAAAAGAATGAAAGGAAATAAAAGAATTAAAATTAATTTTGGAATTTAATTTCAACGTGTGAGAATTAAATTAGAAATTGTAATTAAATGTTTATTTGAGAAATTAGTTGCAACTTTGAAAATTAATTTATTATTTGAAATTGCATTTTAAATTGAAAGTGGGTTTTGGAAAATTGAAATTGAAATATCTAATTTGCATGTAATGTGAATTAGGGTTGTATTAGGTATTTTTGATTTATAAAAAATACATGTTTTAATTTTAGGGCAGCAAAAAGAGATTTAGAAAAAAATACATTTTTACAGCAGGGAATAAATTTTGGAAAATTTGCATAAGGGTTTGAAGAAAGTTTTGATTGAAGGAAAGATTGTTTGCATTTGTTGGGTTTTGGATTGGATTCATTGGAGGATTGAAAAAAATTCAGGAAATCTTTGGAGGAGGCTTGCATCAGAAATTCATCTCTTCCTGTAGCTTCTTGTACCAGGTTTTCCTCTTTGTGTTTTATTGTTCTTGATTATTTTTTTTTTAAATAGTAGTGATTAAATATTTGTTTGTTAAATCTGTTTTAGAAAATAGATTTGATATTAGAAGAAAAGAATTAAATAAATTTACAGTCTTTGCTTGTGAAAATTCTTGAGTGAAAATTGTGAAAACCTCAGTTGAATTTAAATTATTTGGGGAAATCGATTATGTTGTTATGGAAATCAAACATAGAGATTGAACAATGCATTTAGAATGTTTTTAGAAAATGAAACCCTCTGTTTGTTATTAAAAAAATGGATTTTAAAATCTGCAGGATAGTTATATTTTTCATGGTAAAATGGTCTGGTTGCGTCGCCTATAACTTCACTCACACAAACTGGGTTGTCAGGAAATTTAAAGGGTTTTTGCATTTTGAAATTTTCTTATTCGTGTCAAAAAATCGCAAATACCCAGATCGTAGTTTTTGAATTATGCTTGAAACATGAGACTATTGTTAAGTTATTTTCCCATGGCTGCTCTGATAATAAAATAATAATAAATTGATATTTATAAATATTAATATTTTATGTATTGTTATTATAATATTAAAGTATTATATTTATTTATATTATTTTAAATAAAATTTGTATATTAGATTAGTGGAATTAAAATTATAAACGTATGGAGAAATTATTGTTTATTTTAAAATGGCATGTTAAAGTTTAATTGAAGGAGTTAAATATTTGATTTAAAGAATGCATAATTTAAAATTTAATTGTGGAATTTAAATTCATGTGTAAAGGTCCAAATTATTAATTTGATTTAATTGGAAAAATATATATATATTTTAGAAAATTGATGATAAGGGATATTTTATTTTGAATTAAACAATTTGATATTTTGTAAAGAATAGAAGATATGTTATATTTAAATATATTAATTTACATTTAGTATATATATATTGAAGGTATATATCCATTTGAGAGAATAAATAATATTTTATCTTATTATATTGTGTTGTTTGCAAATTGGGTATTATTAGTGTTCTAAAAGAAATGATTAGTATGTATGGAAAATGTATAGAGAAAGATATTTTTTAATAGAAGTAATTACTTGATTTAAAAGGAAATATTTATTTTGTTAATATGATTGAAAAAAATATATTGAGATGTATATATATATTTATGAGTATTTTCAATCAGTATTTACCTTGTTTTATTTAAGTGCGCGTAATTTAGTTTTGTATGAAGAATTTAAAAGATAAGTTTGGAATGTATGGTCAAAATTGATAAGGAAAAAAAAAATTTAAATATATTGAAAAATTATAGAAATAGTTATATTTAAATGTTTGTTTTAATTAATGAGATTTAATTAGAAACAATATGAATGCGTGGTCAAATAGATAAGCCAAAAGATATTTTTATACATTGATGAAATTGCATGTTTTTAAATGGATAGTTGAAGAGACATAGACTCCGGATAGAAAATTGAAAAGATTGTTTACAATAGTGTTAGGTTGCATTAGAAGTAAATTTAGGATCTAACTATATTGAAAAAAAAAATAGTTATTATGTTTTATTTAGTTCCGTAGAGTAATCTTGTCATTGTGAATGGAATATTAAAGAATATATGTAATTAAATTTATTAATATATATATTTGGTGTCTATATAATATGGAGCATATATATATATTGAGTGTAAAATTCATTATCGTATTTTATTTTAATGAGATGCATGCAATATATTATTGAATAGAGATTTAAAAATGGATTGATTAGTATATATGGAAAATGGATAGAGAAACAATATGTTATCATATTAAAGTGATTGAATGTTTTAAATAGAAAATTGAATGAGATGTAAGATTTGGTTAGGAAATGGAAAGAGTTTACTTGCATGGATTTGTGTCGATTTAAAAGTAAATTAAGAAGTTGTTTTATTGATGAGGCAATCAATTATGTTATTTATTAATTTCTATTTAGATTAATTGAATCATTGTGATTGGATTATGAAAGAGATATGGATTTAGTATATCCAAAAGTAGTATCTTCCTCATGATTATTTTAAAGGATTTAATTATCTGTATTCAGTAAAGGGAAGTAAGTTTAATTGTTTTAGATTTCCAATAATGAAAGGGGAAATAGGGGTTATGATTATTTTAGATGATATAGTTATCGTGTCTTTGACTTTGTCAACACTACCTAGTGAATGAGTATGGATTTAGGAAATCCAAATATTAGATTTGATTATTGACTTGAATGCTTTTGTTGCTATGTCATCAAGTTGCATTGTGGGTTTTGGGATTTAGTGTTAGTTCTAAATTATAAGTCTTACAAAAGAACTTAGAGGATAAGAGTTGTTGAATCTTTATGCCATCTAGCTGTTTTCCCTTGGGTAGTGCATGGCGTCTTTTCAGTTTTACCCGGTTTTCACGAACAGGGATGTTTACACCTCCTTGGTTTAGGAGCGGATTATGGGATCCATGTCTCCTTATATGGAGTGACCTTGTTATGTGGTTTCATCTTGTTGCCTCCTGTGAAAAGAGTGGACTATGTGTTTGTTGCCTCCAAGATGTTTGGAGTGAGTTCTATTATTTGTATCCTCCTTGTGTTGGAGTGGATTATGATGCCTAGTTGGTATGCACTTGTGGTTCCTTTGGTGGATTGTTTGGGTGTGTGTTGTCGAATAGAAGAGTGGCTTCTGTTAGGCGCCAGAGCCCAAAGAGGTAAACTGGATAACCTTTAGGAGTGATTTAAACAAGTGAGAATTAAAGTAATGTACTTAGAAGATTAGGACTAACTTCTCACTAATCAAGATAATTTTACCTCATTCATAGACACAAGGGCTTGTTTAGACTTGGGATGAGTGGGAAGACTTGGAATGGCAAGATCAACTATTTTGTCCGTACGAGAGATAGTTGATTCTGCATGAGTGAGTATGAGGGTCGGGATTCGGTTGATGCCACCAGGATTACTTGTGCTGGAGCCTATGAAGAATGCCCAGAGGAGATCTCATGACAAACCTTGCGATGACACTCTATCTAGGACAATTGTTGTTAATTGTTTTATATGTATGGTCCTGTGAACATACTTCATCTATTTTATGTCTGGAAGCAATGTGACCTATGTCGGTGATGTGAATATTGTACTTGATTTGTACTTGTATTGTATTTGAGATGTACTTGTTTAGTTCATTTGTTTGGTTATATCAGTATGGGTCAGTATGAGTCTGCCTTTGGTTAGTGGTTGTAAATCTTTGTCCATGTTACTTGGTTACTATCTCCTAGCATGGGGGGTGGGCCTTCGAATACCACATTGGTTGGGTGGAACATGCACCAAAACCGTTGGGTCCCCATCTATCTTCAGTACTTGGTGGCGAGACATCCAGATGGACGGCTCGAGTTCTTGTATTATCTTGCATTGTAATATTTCAGATTGTATAAGTAATTTTATCCCTCTTATGTTTATGAAGTGAGATTATGTAGTTATAATACATTTGTACTATTACCTCATTCTGGGGATGAGTGATGTAACTATTGGATTAAGTTAATGTTTATGAGATTGTATCTTGGATGTTTATCTTATTATATTATGTGGTATTTTTATGATGTATGATGTTTATTTCATTAAGTTTATAATGCTATGGTTATATGTAATTTGTGTTGTGTGGGTTTAAGTAATCCTAACCTTGTAATCTTAGAGGTTGTTGTTAATTAGTAAGTGAATGTGTATGTTAAATGCACTTTATAAAAAAAATTGGTTCGCTTAAGATGTTAATTACAACTTCCTTTAGGGTTACTTGGCAGGGCATTACACTGATTTCCAATTCCAAATTCCAACTCCAAGTTTCAATTTTAGAATGCTTCTTGATTGAGGATTTTAAGATATTTTCTTTCCTCATTTAACTGAAGTTTAGATTTTAGAATGAAGAATCCAAGTTTACCTGAGTTTTTGATTTTAAATTTCTCAATTTAGCTATCTTAAGATTTAATTCAATTTCAGAATTTGAAAATACATTCATTTCATAATTTTAATTTAAAAAGCATTTTAAATTTCAAAATCACTTTATTTAACTAAATTTAATCAAATTTTGAATTTAAATCTATTGCATTTAAATTTCTAAATTTCTAATTTCTTATTTCCAAATAATAAAATATTCTAATAAGCAATCTATCTTTTTAATTTACGTTAAATTTAATCAATTTAACAAAATCATCATTCAATCACATGCATTTTTGCAAATTTTAGAGAAATCACACTAAAACTAATTTTTTCAATTTGCAAGCATGATATACGCACAATACATTAAAATATAAATCTACGTGAGTGTGTGAGATCCCATCTATTCATAAACGTCAATCGGCTAAACAACTCTACCTGATCGTTGTTCTCGCCTTCAACTTTGTTCACCTGTTTCCTGCGTTCACTTGCACTCGATTTATCATCAATAATGACAAACCCCGAATTAAACATAAATATAATCCAAATCATAATACTTGCATTTCAATTTCATTTCATTTTGAATTTCAATTTAATCATCATTAAATAATTATTTAAATAATCTTTAAATAAACATTCCATTTCTATCTAAATCTTGACATAATAAGTAATGTCTGCATTTAAATAAGTAAGTGAAAAATCCATACGTGACATCCTTCCCCTCTTGGAAGAGACATCGTCTCGATGTCTTATTAGTCATTTGATAAGCACAACAACATCATCATCATTAAAACATACTATATCTATCAGTAACATAGTATCTCAGTGGTTAAAACATAGTATTTCAATCAAGCATAATGAAATAGTAACTAACATATTAGTTCTCAACACAAGCATAAGCATTTCATAGTACCATCCATGCTATCCAAACACAACATGTGAATCAAAAACCAGAGTGTCAAGTATCTCATGCATTAAGCAAATACTACTCTAAGAAAACAAATGAGGAAAAATGACAGTCAATCGTCACAGAATCGTCCCATGTAGCACTATCCTCAGTCTACTGATTTCATTCAACAACACTAGTCTATAAGTGATAGAATTCATAACTTCCAGTACATCAAAGGGTCTCACAAACCTCAGAGCCAACTTTTATGGTTTCCCAAATTACGTAAAATTAACAAACATTTATTCTACATAGTAATCTTGTTTTTTCTAGACCTCACTTCAAGTATCCTTATTATCACATATGGAAATTTCGTATGCTTCACACATACTTACTCTCCTTAAGAACTTTATTCTATAAATACATTCAATATATATAATATTAACTATACTTAGTGATCAGAATTCATTGGTTCATGCCTTTGTCCTTAGTATAACCCAAATGGAAAAGGAATGTCGATGTATTGTACACTACATCGTGGGTCCAATCCTTTCCTTTGTACTTACACCTTTAGACAACTCATAATCCAAGTCCATTCGCCACTTACACAAGCATTATCCTTACTATAAAGTACTTTACCTTAATTACTTGTCTATCTCGAGCATAACCTTGCTCCTAGACACTTATCAATTAAGTCTAATCGATCACTTCTATCTATTATTTCATTTTTAACATTCTATCAAGTCTATGATTATATTCATGCCTTTTCAACTTTAATAGAGTTTCCTTTCTTTCCTTATCATAGTCCAAACGTCAATTTTAGAATTTTTCAAATCATTCAAGATTTAGTCCACCATTTTACTTATTTGATTAAAATAATATATCACACATTTATTCAAATGACTGTCTCATGGTAAGATTTTGGTTTACACAACCCTATCATTATTTGCTAAACTGAAATAACTTTTCAGATTTACTAAGCAATTTCTTACCCACGATATATTACTTAGGATCAAAATCTTATAAGTCGAGTTTTCAAAACCTGCTGGTTTCTTTGATGAGTCCAACCACTAGATCATTATGTTAATTATACTAAACGAAGACAGATCAATTTGTCTTGCATTTTACCATTTTCCTTCTAGAATCTTAAGTGAGTGACATGTCCTACCAAAGATGATCTCAGGTCTTTATTTCCTAACATACAAAACATTACCCTGCTACATTTCATGCAACTTCTTACTCTATATTCTTCCAGATGATAGTGGCTCTCTATCTGGCAATTCCTTTTGTCAATCCGATGTCCTACCTTGACATTATTATCCTCGTTCCATTTGTGAATATTCCAAATTTTGGACACATAGGTTCTTTTACATCCAACAATAGTCTACCCTTCGACTAAATGATAACCTATTTAATCTTACGCCATTATTAATCTTCATGTAAATAGTTATGGGTTTAACGAAGACAATTCTCATTTATCTCAGGACATTCATACCATAGATTTTTTGTTGTCTTTAGATCATTTCCATAGATTCAATTTATCTTTTATCTCAATCCAATTTTCTTGATTTAATCTGGTACTAATTTTGAGTATTAATCCTCTTTCTATAACATTGATCTCCAGATAATAACAATTTTTAATTGCATATCCAAACAACAAGCATAAACATTCAACTCCCCGACTTCTTAATTATAAAGGTGAGTCTCAATTCAATATTCCATTTTGAGCACCAGTAACAATTTTGATGTTCTTCTCCGTAAGATCTTCAACATTTCTTGCTAAGTGAAAAATTTCTCTTTTAATATAAGAGCTACTTAAAATAAAGTCTTGTCAATAATACAACTTTCTTTAACTTACTATGCATCCCTCCTATGCTTCTATCCTCATAGAGTCTCATTTATTCCAATGACATTCAATCGTATGGCAAAACTTTAACCCAATATTGCCTTCCAATTCTTAGAATGAAATCCTTATTTGTTAAATAGTCTGATAGCTTGTAGGTTTCTCCACTTTATACAGCTTTAGCCAAGATCCAGTACACCATTCATTCAAGCTTAATTCCCTATTATAGGTGTTAAAGAGTAATTCCAATACATAATCCAACTTAATAGGTTTAAGTCTCATCTTAAGGTATCCCTCTTTATTGAATGGACTTCTTGTCACAATTAGGTTATCTTTAACCCAAGGTTTCATTCAAAAGTATGTAGTAATTAAGTGATCTAATGATTCTCATTAGGAAATTTTTGGTGAGGTTCACATAACATCACATCTTACTTTATTATACACTTATCTCAATGGTTTAGATAATCAACCTTTTCTTGTCTGTAGGTTTCTAGCATAGTAAACTTCCGTGTCAAATCATTTCACAACATGAATATATTTCATATCAAAATAACATCATTCTTTAAATTCTCTATATAAAATATATAGGAGTATTGAAATGGATTTATCATTGTAACAATCTTCTTCCTTCTTTATAATCTGGTAGTGAACCATTGGCAGTGAGCCCTTCTTTTCTTTTGGTTAGTGAGCCCTTTGACAGTGAGCCTATTGTATTCAGTGTTGCAATTACTTTATATTGTGAGCTAATCATCACCACGGTTTTTCCCTTCTTGGGTTTTCCATGTAAATATGGTATTCTCATGTGTTTAGATGTGTTTGCATTACTGTTTCTTATTTTTACATTCTTATAATGCATGATAAGGGTTTAATGGTTGTCAAGGGTTTAAGGACTAATGCAAATCTGAATGTTAATGAGGGTTCTGATATTTTCATGAACAACTAATTCACCCCCCTCTCAATTGTCTTGTGCTTTCAACAATTGGTATCAAAGAAAGGTTCCTTGGAACAAAGTTTAACCACTTGAGGTAGATTTGGAATGGCGCACAAGGAGGCTCCTCTATTGGGTGGATCTAATTATGCATTCTGAAAGACCAGGATGGAAGGTTTTCTTATTTCTCTGGGATTTAGAGTTTGGAAGTCTGTTGAAACCGGATATGCAATGCCTTGAAATGGTCTGACTACTAATGATGAGATCAAGGCATATGAGAACAATGGAAAAACAAGGTGTGCTATTTTGATTGGTCTTTCTAATTTAGAACTTGTGAAAGTTATGAGTCTTAAAACTATTGGTGAAATCTGGAAAAAGCTGAAAAAGTATCTATGAAGGAGATGATAAGGCCAAGAAAGCAAAGATACAAAATTTGAAGATCAAGTTTGAAATACTAAGGATAATAGAAGATGAAGCTATTAAAATCTACATGCATAGAGTGGACAAAGCTGTCAATTCCATCAAAAGTCTTGCTGGAAATCTAGATGAAGATGAGGTGGTAAAGAAGCTACTAAGAACTCATAGCCATAAAGTTTTTAGACTGCAGGTATCGGTTGGGTATCCATTCCCCTATAAACTATAGTACACATGGTAAAAAAAATTCACGTGACCGGTGATGCTAGTGTGACACACTATTAGGTACCACAAGGATGGTGGGGAGACTAGACCTCGTGACCTCTTGCTTGCAATAGGATGCTTTAGCCAATCGAGCTAGAACCACCACCCATAAAGTTTTTGCTATTGGGGAAGTTTAGAATTTGAATAATTATTCTAGAGATCAATTGTTTGGTGCATTAACTAATTTTGAATTAAGAGAGTTTGGTCCAAGTGATGTAAAAAAGGAGTCTAATTTTAAAATTGGTAAAGCAGAGAAGAGTGAGGAATCAAACTTGGATGAATTTGATGAGTTAGAAGCAAACTTTGTGAAGAAGTTGAAAAAGGCACTGGAAAATACTGAGGTGAGTTACCTTCCAATTTTTTTAACTGTGGAAATATTAGTCATTATGCTTCAAAATATCCAGTCAAAGCTTGAAAGGATAGACCTAAGGAGAATAAAGGTAAATCAATTAGGATACATTATTATGTTAAGGAAGATTCTAGTATATTTGATGATGAATCTGATTATCTAGATGATGAAGATGATGAATTCTTGTTCATGGTTCTAAATGTTGGAACTAATTCTGCTAACTCTGAGAGATTTATGAAGGAAAGTGCTCCAGAAGCAATTCATAACATTGGAGGAGCAATGGTGATTGTTTTTTCATGCTAGAGAGGAGAAGAACAATTGGATCATTGATAGTGGATGGTCAAATCACATGACTGGTGATAAGAGTAAGTTTGTTAAACTTGAAAAATTTGAATGAGGTCTTCTTAAGTTTGGCGATGATACATTTTCTAAGATATATAGAAAAGGTTCAATCAGTTTTGATGGAAAGCATAATAAAAATGATGTTCTTTATGTTAAGGGTTTACGTCATAACCTTTTGAGTGTAGGATAAATGTGTAGCAAATAATATAATCTTGTGTTTCAAGACAATTTTGTGAGATCAAAAAAGGTTTTGGAACTGTGGTTGTAGCAAGAATAAGGATAGATGGAAATGTTTATCAACTTAAGGGTGTAAATGGTCAATGCTCTACAAATAAAATTAATGAAAGTTGGCTATGGCATAGAAGAATGTGTCACATCAATTTTTATAGTCTAGTGAGGATTAGTTCAAATCAAGTTGTGAGAGATCCGCTAAAGATTGCAAATCCTATTAATGTTGTTTGTAAGGAATTTTAGATTGGGAAGCAAGATAGAAAGAGTTTCAAAGTCATAGAACAATCTACTATCAGTCCTTTAGAGTTTGTGCATATAGATATTTGTGGACCTACCAAAATCAGAAGTTTTCAAGGTGATAGGTATTTCATGTTATTAATTGATGATTATTCTAGAATGTCTTGGGTTACTTTTCTCAAAGAAAAATAAAAATCTTTAGATAATTTTAAGGCATTCAAAGCTATGGTTGAGAATGAAATGAATATGAAAATCAAATGTTTAAGATCTAACAAAGGTAGAGAGTTCACCTCCAATGAGTTTAATACTATTTGTGAAGATCATGGAATAAAGAGGCATTTGTCAGCTCCTAGGACTCCTCAACATAATAGAGTTGTGGAAAGGAAGAATATGATTGTTCAAGAATTAGAAAGGACAATGATGGAGGAAGCAAATCTACCAGATTTCTACTAGAGAGAAGCAATTCATACTATAGTCTATATACTTAACAAAGAACAAGGAAGGAAAAACAATTCAAAGACTCCCTATTAGTTATGGTATGGAATAACTCCTACCGTAAAGTATTTCAAAGTGTTTGGAAGCAAATGCTATATCAAAAGAGATGAAGAAAACTTAGGAAAATTTTATGCAAAATTTGATGAAGGAATCTTCCTTGGATACTCTATAAGAAGCAAGGCTTACCAGTGCTACAACAAGATGTTGAAAAAGATTGTTGAAAGTCCAAGTGTCAAAGTGGATGAAGACTTACACAAAATTTTAGTGATGATAGATGGTTATGAATCAGATGAGTCCTCTTATGGAGAAGAAGGGAATGATGATGGGAATGAAAAATAAGTATAGATTGAAGAGGAATAAGCTCCATAAAAGATCACTAAGACCCCTCGTATGTGCATAAGAATCATTTAGAAGATAAAATCATTGGTGACAAGAGTAGAGGTGTGTTGATAAGAAGAAAGGATGCTATGACAGAAGAATAAGTAAACTTATGTTTACTTTCCAAAGTTGAACCTAAAATAGTGATTGAAGCATGAAAAGATAAATATTGCATCAAGGCTATGGAGAAAGAACTGATGTAGATTGAGAAGAATCAGACTTGGGAACTTGTCCTAAGACCAACAAACATGAATGTGATTGGAACTAAGTGGGTATTCCCAAAAAAAGTTGAATGAGAGTGGAGAAGTGGTAAGAAACAATGCAAGACTTATGTGTAAAGGATACTCACAATTAGAAGGAATAGATTTTGAGGAGACATATGCTTCAGTGACAAGAATGGAAGGTATTAGGATGTTTTTGGCTTTTGCAGCACATAAAGATTTCAAAGTCATTAGATGGATGTGAAGTTTGCATTCTTGAATGGAAAGTTGGAAGAAAGGTTTATATTGAACAACTCAAGGGATTTCAATTATCAGATAATCCTGATATGGTCTACAGATGGGCATGTGCAGGATCATCATGGAAAAAATAGGCCCTTAAGTGGCAATGAAAATTCAGAAAAATTAGAGTTAGGCAACTTGACGTAAAAAATTGAATAAGTTATCTATATTATTTCAAAAATATGTAAAAATAGAATCCATGGAAAATTGAATGTAGTTTCTAAACTACTAGGTTAATTTTTGTAAAAAAAAAATCTATTTGGTGAAAAATTGAAATTTCAATGCAGTAGTACTTAAATTTCAGGGAAAAAATAAGAAGTAGGTGTCTTTTTGACCACCCTAACCATAATAAAATGATAATATTTTTTTACAATATTTTAGATATAAGTAGAAGACTCATGTTCGAATGTGATGCATATTTTTTTGTAATTTTTTTTCAAATAAATAATTAATTATGAATTTTTTATTACAACTTTTAAAAAATATAAAAACTCGTATGTCTGACCACCTTAACTTGGTCAAAACTTCATGATTTTTTTATTTATTTTTAATCCTATGGTATGCCAAGCATAGAATGTGACACATGTTTTGGATTCAAAAAATGTAATACTGTTTTAGAGTTATAGATGTTTTTCTATCAGGCTATCAATCAAGACTTTAGTCGTAATTCTAATATAAAATGACTCATTAATAATTTATTAGATTCAAAATAAAGTATAGTTTATATTGGTAGAAAGCTAAGAAGCTCCTTTACAAACCCTTTTTGTTTCATCAATTTTAGCTAAAATAAAAGTCGTTAGCCACATGGGCGAAGTCTGGAAAAGCAAGGTAAGTTGTTAAACACGTTTTTCATGTTGACTTCTTAGGATTGGAAGGTCTGAACCAAATTCCAAAGCAAGCCCGAGCCTAATCCCTAGGCATTATATTTTTTGTCATCAAATCGGATATCCGATTATATCCGATTCAAATCGGATATCCGATTCAAATCAGATATCTGATTTGAATCCAATATCTTATATGTTTTAAGTATGAGTTTTAAATAATTTATACAGTTTTTAATATATGATTTCAAAAATGCAATAAAGTTTATAATTTAATATATATAATATACAATATAGTTTATAATGTAATATATAATATACAATTTATGATAATCTCTTACCGAATTATGTATAATATTTAAATATTATTTAAATATTTTAGTTAATCTATAAATATTTAAATATATATATATATTACTAATATATATAAAATATTTAAATATTATCTGTTTCCCTCTCTCTCTCCACCTCTATTTCTCTCAAGTCTCTCACTCAATCACTCCTCTCTCTCTCTCTATCCCTCTATCCCTCAACCCTATCTCTCCCTCTCTCCCTCTCTCCCTCCCACTCTCCCTCTCTCCTTACCACTCTCCCTCTCCTCTCACTCTCTCACTCTCCCTCTCTCTCCCTCAACCCTAAACCATCTCTCTCTCCCTCTCTCCCTCTCCCCCTCTCCCTTTCTCTCTCTCTCTCTCTCTCTCTCTCTCTCTCTCTCTCTCTCTCTCCCTCCATCCCTCTCCCACTCTCCCTTTCTCCCTCTCCCTCTCACTCTCCCACTCTCCCTCTAACTCTCTCCCACTCTCCCACTCTCTACCATTAACCCTTAGGTCTATGTGCGCACAAATTAGATATCCGATTTGTGAAACTCCGATGTGTAGAGCTAGAATCTTACCATTGCAAAACATTTTAAAATGTTTTCTATATCAGATATCCGATTGGATCGGATATCGGATTTGTGGGCCATTTTTGTGCATTCCATCGGACCCTACATTCTATTTTTAGCACTGTGCAAGCGACAAACACGCGGTTTCAGACAGGAAGAGACAAAGATCAACTTTTTGGAGCATCTTGTACTCAAATTTGTCATAAGGAATGATTTTTTAGCATCTTTTATGAGGTATAATGGGGAGCAACAGTCGTTGAAAGCAAAAGCGTAAGAGAAAGCTTACAAAAGAACAAATATCAGAATATAGACAAAGAGATAGAGAAGGTCATATGAAGAAAAGACAAGGTATGTTAAATATTGGTGAACCTGAGCCCTATGGTCTTTCAAGTGAAGAGGAAATTGAATATGTTCAAGGTGAAAATGTAGAACATGATATTGAAATTGGGAATGAAAATGTTCAAGGTAAAAATGTTAGAATTGAAGATGTTGAACATGATATTCAAATTGGGAATGAAAATATTGAAATTGATAATGAAAATGTTCAAGGTGAAAATGTTGGAATTGAAGATTTTGAACATGATATTGAAATTGGGAATGAAATTATTCAAATTGATATTGAAAATGTTCAAGGTGAAAATGTTGGAAATGAAGATGTTGAACATAATATTGAAGCAAGTGTAAATTATGTTTCACCAGATTACATGAGAAATGAAGAACCTTGTGTGGAAGAAAGACATATTCCAAATTCAAGACCTTCAAAGACCCATAAATGGTTAGTTGAAATTGATGATAACATTATAAACAATTTTGAAGGCAAGAGGTCAACACGAACTATTCGGTTGTGGGCTAGAAGACTTTTCAACCAATATTTTAGTGATAAGACATTGACCGAGCAATGCCAACTTTTTGTACAATTGCTAAAGATGCAAAAGATGAGACCTTTGCTAGCCAAATTGAAGTTTCATGTGAACAAGAAGAGTGAAAAAAATTCTATTATTGTCAAAAATATTTTTAATGCTCTCAAGTCTATTGGAAAAAATAACAAGGAAAAAGATAAGAGAGCTGCTCGGAGAGTCATTACAACTGCCCTAGTAAGCCATCAATTGAAAAAGGCTTGCTTTATGAGAAAAACTTGTATTGATTTTGAAGTAAATCGTAAAAATTTGGATAGAGCACTTGCAAGAAGAGAAAGAATAGATGATCCTATTCAAAATGATACATGGGCTTTTGCCGGGAGGCTTCCACGTGTTGATAAGAAGCTAACCGATAATGTATAGCAGACAATTCAACAATTTTGGCATGATAACTCTAGAGTATCACCCAATGCAAAGGATGTTTAAAAGTTAAGAATTGGCAATCGAGACCGTACACCGCATCCTAAACATTTCTTGGAATCAAGCCAAAAAATGTTGTTCAACAAATTTATTGAAACACATCCAAAAATGGAAATCTTGCAAAGGACTTTTGAAGGTTTGAAGCCATTTTATTGTGTGCCTCTTAAAATTCATAATACTTGTTGTTGCAAATACCATGTGGAGTTTTCAATGTACCATGAACTATTATGCTATATCCGTTTTACTTTGCATACTAATGAAATGTTGCAGGAGTGTGGTTCAATGCTTATTCCAAAATCATCAAGGGACTTGTTAGATCTATTTTTATGTTCTAGAGATGATGGTTCCTTTTTCTATCGAAATGATTGTTTAAATGCAAAGTTCTCACAATGTGGTGGCTTGTCAAATTTTGTTCAATGTTTTCATGAGGGTTCCGAACATGAATTTGGAAAGAATCTTGTTGAGAAAAAGAGATATGAGAAAGTCAAATATACTTTGCAGAGTGGAGGTGAAGGTTCTAGATGCGAGTTGGTTACAAAAGAATGCAGTGTTTCTGATTTTATTTCAGATTTTAGGGACAATCTTTTCTACAAGTATGCAAGGCATAGTCATAGGTCTCAGTGGTTGGATCAACAATTCAGGATATGTAAGGACTCTTTTCCGATTGGAACAATTATATCAGTGGTTGTTTTTGTAGAAAACTACACGTTGCAACCACAAAACAAGATTCAATCTTAGTATTACAATTCCATTTAGATTGCTATTTTTGTCCACATAACGTTTAGACATGCACCTGATAGTATAGAGGAGGATCGAAAGATAATCAAAGAGTATCATTTTTATATGAGTGATGAGAGATATCACTCGTCCGAGTATGTCCAACATTGTTTCAAGAATTTTTTTGAGTTCTTGCAGGAGCATGATATAGCACTGGGCCGACATCTCATTTGGTCAGATAACTGCATAGGTCAATTCAAGAATGCTCGTATGTTTTATTGGTTGAGTAGAATGCATGTAGAGAGGGGTGTACCTAATATTTGGAGTTTTTTGAAGCTGGGCATGGGAAAGGGGAGCATGATGGAGCAGGTGCATGTGTAAAAAGAGCTCTAGTTAAGGAGCAATTGAAGATTTCAGGAGAAAAATTCAGTGATGCACATTCTATTGTTGATTGGTGTAGTTCAACATTGTCATAAGGAGGGACACTTGATTCAACAATGCGTAGATTATTTTGGTTGGTTGAGGAGGGTACAGTGGGAGGCAGATTGGATTGTCATACAATCAAAGATTCTTCAAAGATGCATTCATTTTGAAGCTCAGATGTAAGCACATAGACCATTTGGACACGAAAGTTGGCTTGTTTTTGTCAAAGTTGTATTCAGTGCAAGTGGGATCAATGCAAGTCAAGTGAGTGGGTGGATACATGGGTTTCACAGTATCTAACTCCTTTATCTCAAACTATATCGATGAAAAATGACACAATAGAAAGTTCACTTGATTACGACTGGTTTTCAGATTTGCTATAGCCAGAAAATGTTTTTATAGTTGTTGCACCGCAGGGGAATGAAGAGAGATCAAAATATTGGTTGGCTTGATGTGTGTGGGTAAAGCACAAGCTAACACAATCGATGGAAGATGATGATGGGTTTGTGTATCCTACAGGTTCAGTTGTGGTTGCAGGAACTTGGTTGCGAACATACATGATTAGAAAGAATGGCATACCTGCATTTGAAGACTACGAGAAACACAAAACCATTCTCATCTATTCACACCTTGTTATAGCAACAAATGTTAAGTTATTGAAGCATCATGCCAAACCAAAGACAAAACAACTATGGACACTTAGTAATACTAATCATGAAGCAATATTGGATACTCTTAAGCAAAGAGATGACCCTTCAGGCACACTTGAATAACATATTCAAGAATGGAAGGCACAATTCTTAGGTTCATTATGCTTAAGTTCATTAGTGTTCTTTATTTAATACTGATATTTTGTATACTATTGCAATGCAGGTTTCTTTAATAGTTATATTTTTGGAATGATTGATCATGGACCTGCTGCAACAATAGCTAGCTTTGATCCTTTCAGAGAGGTATAGATTGGTTATTCTAAGAATCTTTTTTGTTGTGAAAATATAGATTTATCATTTGAAAACTTTTGCGATATTCCCGACACGATTGATCATGCACCTGCTGCAACAATAGGCAGCTTTGAT
This sequence comes from Sequoiadendron giganteum, assembly GCA_007115665.2. Classification (NCBI taxonomy): domain Eukaryota; kingdom Viridiplantae; phylum Streptophyta; class Pinopsida; order Cupressales; family Cupressaceae; genus Sequoiadendron; species Sequoiadendron giganteum. The sequence continues at coordinate 315,652,505 of CM021105.1, forward strand.
CCTTTCGGAGAGGTATGCGACAATAGGCAGTTCTGTCACTCCAGAACGTCAACATACTACTCTTGTGGAAGACTATGCCCTGAATGCCTCCAATAGGCAAATTTTGTAAAATTATAATTTTGAAATGTGAAATAATGTAACAAGGTCGTAACTATGTATAGGCATAATCTATATCCAGTGATGTTTTTTGAAATACGGGTCAAATGTCTGGCATTGTATAAAGGGTATGTTTAAAATGTACAGAGATTTTTGTATTTAATCAAGCTACAATCAGAGGTTTTCTTCCTATTCTTTCTTGTCGTTATGCTCATTTAAACTAGGTTTTGTAATATCTCCTATTTATATATAATAAATTACAGTGGCTTGCCACTTTTTCCAAAAAAAAATATGTAAAAAGTTCATGTGAATTTTATTTCCCATGTAATTGTAGATGGTCCATGGGAAAACGCCACCGAGATAGCAAAAACTGAGAGAGGTTATTATAGATGGTCCCAACACAACCCCATATCCTCAGATGGAGAGTCTGTAAGCATCATGGTTTTCGATTGACAGTCTATCAAAGATTGCTGCCTTTTAGCACTTTGGACTCTCAAGGGAAATCGTCGGTCCAATGTAGCTCGGAATGATTCGGCATACTTGGGTGCAAAAGAGGACCATACCTAGCATAAAACTACCCATCCAGATGTGTTGGAATAGTCTGTTTGATCGTACGAGTTGGAGAATGAAAGTTGCACCACTTTGCAACTTTACACTGCTTGCATTTGGCAACTTTTCCCTCAACTGCAAACTCATCACCATGGGAAAACGCCTCCGAGATAGAAAAAACCGAGAGAGGTTATTATAGATGGTCCCAACACAATCCCATATCCTCACACGAAGAGTTTGTAAGCATCACATTTTTTGAGTAACAGTCTGTCAAAGATTGCTGTCTTTTAGCACTTTGGAGTCTTAAGGGAAATCGTCGGTCCAATGTAGCTCAGAGTGATTCGGCGTATTTGGGTGCAAAATAGGACCATACCTAGCATAAACGTACCCATCTGGACATGTTGGAACAATCCGTTTAGTCGTACAAGTTGGAGAATGAAAGTTGCACCACTTTGCAACTTTACACTGCTTGCATTTGACAACTTTTCTCTCAACTGAAAACTCATCACCACGGGTAAACGCCTCTGAGATAGAAAAAACCGAGAGAGTTTATTGTAAATGGTCCCAACAAAATCCCATATCCTCAGACGAAGAGTCTGTAAGCATCACGGTTTCCAAGTAATAGTCCGTCAAAGATTGCTGCCTTTTAGCACTTTGGACTCTTAAGGGAAATCGCCGGTCCAATGTAGCTCAGAGTGATTTGGCATATTTGGGTACAAAAAAGGACCATACCTAGCGTAAACGTACCCATCCAAATGTGTTGGAACAGTTCATTTGGTTGTATGAGTTGGAGAATGAAAGTTGCACCACTTTGCAACTTTACATTGCTTGCATTTGGCAACTTTTCCTTCAACTGAAAAATCATCACCACGGGAAAACGCCTCCGAGATAGAAAAAATAGAGAGAGATTATTGTATATGGTCCTAACACGATCCCATATCCTCACAAGGAGAGTTTGTAAGCATCATGGTTTCTGAGTAACAGTCCGTCAAAGATTGTTGCCTTTTAGCACTTTGGACTCTTAAGGGAAATCGTCGGTCCATGTAGCTCGAAGTGATTCGACGTATTTGGGTGTAAAAAAGGATGATACCTAGTGTAAATGTACCCATACAGACATGTTGGAATAGTCCATTTGGTCGTACGAGTTGGAGAATGAAAGTTGCACCACTTTGCAACTTTACACTGCTTGCATTTGGCAACTTTTCCCTCAACTGAAAACTCATCACCACAGGAAAGCGCCTCCGAGATAGCATAAACTGAGAGAGGTTATTGTAGATGGTCCCAACACAATCCCATATCCTTAGATGGAGAGTCTGTAAGCATCACGTTTTCCAAGTAACAATCCATCAAAGATTGCTGCATTTTAGCACTTTGGACTCTTAAGGAAAATCGCCGGTCCAATGTATCTCAGAGTGATTCGGTGTATTTGGGTGCAAAAAAGGACCATACTTAGCATAAACGTACCCATCCAGATGTTTTGGAACAGTCCATTTGGTCGTATGAGTTGGATAATGAAAGTTGCACCAGTTTTCAACTTTACACTGCTTGCATTTGTCAACTTTTCCTTCAACTGAAAACTCATCACCATGAGAAAACGCCTTTGAGATAGCGAAAACCAAGAGAGGTTATTGTAGATGGTCCCAACACGATCCCATATCCTCAGACGGAGAGTCTGTAAGGATCATGGTTTATGAGTAACAGTCCGTCAAAGATTACTGCCTTTTAGCACTTTGGACTCTAAAGGGAAATCGCCGATCCAATGTAGCTCGGAGTTATTCGGCATATTTGGGTGTAAAAGAGGAGCATACCTAGCTTAAACGTACCCACCCAGATGTGTTGGAACAATCTATTTGGTCGTACGAGTTGGAGAATGAAAGTTGCACCACTTTGCAACTTTACACTGCTTGCATTTGACAACTTTCCCTCAACTGAAAACTCATCACCATGGAAAAAATCCTTCGAGATAGAAAAAACCGAGAGAGGTTATTGTAGATGGTTTGAACATGATCCCATATCCTCAAATGGAGAGTTTGTAAGTATCACGGTTTCCGAGTAACAGTCCGTCAAAGATTGCTGCCTTTTAGCACTTTGGACTCAAGGGAAATCGCCGGTCCAATGTAGTTCGGAGTGATTCGACATATTTGGGTGCAAAAGAGGACCATACCTAGCATAAACGTACCCATCTAGACGTGTTGGAGTAGTCTGTTTGGTCGTACGAGTTGGAGAATGAAGTTGCACCACTTAGCAACTTTACACTACTTGCATTTGACAACTTTTCCCTCAATTGAAAACTCATCACCATGGGAAAACGCCTCAGAGATAGAAAAAATCAAGAGAGGTTATTGTAGATGGTCCCGACACAATCCCATATCCTTAGACAAAGAGTCTATAAGCATCACGGTTTTCGAGTAATAGTCCGTCGAAGATTGCTGTCTTTTAGCAATCCTAATTAGGCCTAGTAGGGCAATCCTTCGCATAGTGACCAAACTTGTCACATCTAAGGCATTGAACACGAGAGAGGTCCCACTTCTTCTTGAATGCAGGAGCACCATCTAACCTTTTATCTCTATTCCTCTTGAAGCATCTTTTCTTTCCTCCTTGTCCTTCCTTCTTCGAGGATTGAGCGGAAAGAACATGAATGTCTTCATTTGTAGGGCTTCATCCAATACCTCTCGCAGCCAACCTTGACTCCTCTTGAATACAGTCAACCCTCAACCGATCAAACTTGGGAAGTTTTGATCTTGTGCTGATTCCTTGAATGTAAGACTCCCAAGAGGAAGGAAGACCATTAAGAGCCAATATGGTCAAATCCTTGTCATCAACAATATGACCAATGGTAGAGAGTTGATCTCTCAATTCGGAAATCTTCATGAAGTAGGTGATGACAAATTATCCTTCCGCCATATTAACATGATGATGTTGTTGCTTCAAGGATAGAGCATGACTTGTGTTGTTGATCTCATACATCTCCTCCAAAGTCCTAAGCATTTCTCTTGCTGTCTTCAACTTAGAGATGATAGGAACAATATGGAATAAGAGAAAAAACCTGCTTACAACTCAAGCCTAGCTCATGGTTGAATTTGATACAATGAATAATAGCACATCTCCTAGATGCAAAGATACAATTGAATATGCTTCTCATTGAAATCGGCCTACTGCTGCAAGATGAAACGTTGCTGCTCAAGTGCGAACTTATGCTTGGAATGCAAATTATGCTGAATGAACTTGATTGAGGAAATGAACAAACATCACCTTGTATTTATACAAAATAAGGTGACTCTTCAAGGAGGTCAGCCTCTCTTGAAAATAATAAATTACAAAATAATATCAAGGAAGGTCGGCCTCATCCATTTAAATCAAATGAGTATAAATTAAATAGCCATAGGCTATCATTTAATTTATTACAACTTAATGTGATCGCTATGAAAAATGTATGAAAAATGAACTGTTTGATAAAAAGCTTTGGTAGACATGTATGAAAAATGTGGTAGCATAGACAAGGCAGTGGACTATTTGAAAAAAAGCTTCAAAGAAATGTGGTCTCATAGAATTCCATGACAAGCAAATGCAATTGACAACTACTCATAGTTTTTAGTTATGCAATGTGAAGTAATTGCATATCTGCTTAGGTTGACTTTGTAAAATCTATGGTGGTTTCTTTGTTTCTTTGTTTGTTTTTTTTATATATATATATTTTATTTTATTTTATTGTAATTGAAATTTTTTCATCTATGAACATCTAGTTGTTAGTTATGCAATGTGAAGTAATGATTTGAGTTTGAAATATTGTGTAATGCAATGTAATTAGCGATATAAATATAAACTACATAATATAGCCATTCTTTTTTATGCTATTGTACATTGATATTTAACCATTGCTCAAGATAAAATTTTCAAAGAGTTTAATCATGCACATGAGGAACAAATTAAATTTCAATTGTCAACTTCTATATATCAAATTATCCAATAATCAAGTGTATGTCCATATACAAAAATGACATCGACGCCAACTCAAACAAAGTTTTACAAAATGTGGCATATGCCATCTCAATATGTATTCAAAATTTACATGCCAAAATGTCTATCTCATCCTAAACTACTGGTGGATCATCAAAATGGAGCCTCTTTGAAGCATTTGTTGGCTCTGAAGGTAGCTGCACAAGAAAAATTCAAACCACAATTGAGATTAGTTATACTATATAATTTAAAATCGAATAATTAACATCAAAATCAATATACATTGAATTTTAATTGAACTCTAAAATTGATATCTTGATTACCTGAAATATACGTCTCTTCAAAGGGTCGGGAGTCCTAGAATATACCAAAGCAACTTTTGAAATGCCAATCTATATATGTGAACAAAAACATAAAATTGTTCCAAGTTAGCATACGATTATTGGTAATAGGAACATATTTACCAAACACAAAATAAAATAAACACATACCTCTTTAGGTTGATCTTTTTCTTTATCTCCTTTAGGTGTTTCGAGACCTCCTCCTTGAGGTGTTTCAACACCTACTCTTTGAGGTGTTCCAATACCTACTCCTTTAGGCGGTGTGTCACTTGTCAACATCTCTATATAGCTCATAACTACCTATACATAAAAATGACAAGTACATATGAAACTACCAATCTATGTCGATGTATGTATAATCAATATAAGATCTTAAAAATATTAATTCAATCCAATTTGAGTTCAATTGCCTTCCCCTTATCTAACTTTGCGCCTCCATAGTCTGGATGAGGCTGCACCTCACTCGCACTAGGTATTTCCTACGAGAGGGAAATAAGATAAACATATAAGTTATTATATAATTTCATTAATGACAATTCAAATGACAAGAAAGTATATAATAAAAAATGTAAACGAGTGAGTGTGAAAATATATACTGTGTGTGTCCAAGCCAAATGGAATGGCCCTAACGGTGCTATCAGTCACCCGTGTGAGATCCTCCTTAGACATCAACTGTTAAATACACCATGTAAATAAATATTAGTACTTGATACTATCTCTTATTAATATTCATTTAAAAAAAAATGCAAGTTATGGATTTACAACTTAAATCTTACTTGTGTCACTATTCCAACATCCCCCTCTCTAGCAGGAGAGGACTCTGTAGGGTGCGCTCCACTCCCCTGCGACTGATCTATAATGTCCACATCATGGAGGTCATAATCAGAAGTGTCCAAGGGATGCTCAATGGGTTGTACAAGAGGACCCAAGCATATCTGGCGACACATAGTGCAAGTATGTGGCACACAAATATGTGGATCTGAGGAGGATGATGCAGTAGCACTCGAGCCTTCGCCAGCATCACCAGAATGTGGCTGAGCTACTGTAGAAGCATGTGAAACCAAATGACCACTCAAAGAGTGAATAGCCTGAATAGTCTGTGTGGCTGCATCCTGGATAATCTCTGGATGATATATTGGAGGTGGCGGATGAAGGGGAGAAAGGGGAACATTTGGGCACGGGACTACTCTAACCGCCCCTGGTCTATCCTGGGGCATACCTCCATAGACGCCCTGGAAGGGTTTAATGTCAAAGTAATTGACATGATGCCCTAACAAAAACTCAGCATATAATTTTTTAATAAAGTAAAATAGTATATCAGAATTGTTGTTCGGTGGTTTATCAAAAACCATACACCAACGATCCCAAAATTTATCTACAATATCCCTATTCATGCACCATTTATAGAAAGTTTTGTTTTATTAACATTCACTGGAAAATCGGTGCGGGGGTTAATGAATAAAGAGGCTATTTGGGCTTTGGTTATTTGGAGATCTTTCACATCATCGTAAGACAATCCACATGGATAATATTCCCTTATGTCTTCTCGCCATGAATGAAAGGAATTATGTTGGGTGGAGAGGGTTTCTATATTATTTATTATTTCCTTCAATGTGTTTGTCATATCTCTCAATCGAGGGATTGCCTTATAAACTTCACAAATGCCCCTCAATTGCCCCAATTTTTCACCAATTAAGTCTTCAATTGGTGGTTGCGGAGGTGGTGGAGCATTTGGCATTTGTGCGTTTTCATTCTCAACCATAATACCTGATTAAAGTTAAAAACCAATTAATCTAATTAAAATTTCACAATATAAATGAAATTATTGTAAAAAAACCCCAGTTTTTAATAAAAATCCAAAAAAACCGTACTTTTTCACAAAAATCCATAACAAACTCTAGTTTTTGATAAAAATACATCAACAACACTAGTTTTTAATCAAAATCCATTTAAAAATATTAATTTTTAATAAAAATTCATTGTAAACTCTAGTTTTTAATAAAAATCAATAAAAAACCCTATTTTTGAATTTTTTTTCGTAAAAAGTACTTAAAATTATAAGAATCTAATTGAAAAATTGATTAAAACATAAAAAAAATTAATAACATACCTTTCAAATCGGATATCGGATTTGTTCTTCTCGCTGTGCGCTCGTGTCCAAATTGTGAAATGACTTATAACATTTGGGCTTTTTTATTTATACAGGCTTTTCAAATCGGATATCCGATTTGAAAAAGTAGGTTTGGGCATTGCTTTGGAGCAATGTACTAACACTCGAACCTAAAAAAAGTCAACTCGACATTTCTACGTTTTTGAGTTGATCCAAAACGTGATTTTTTTCCCATTGCCACTTTTTGGCCCCTCAGGATCCTGCACATACCCAGATTGAAGAAGGCATTATATGGACTCAAACAAGATCCAAAATTTTGGTACGCAAGATTGGATAGGTAATTTTTGCTACAAGGATTCAATAAAGGTACCACAAATAGTAACCTTTATTTATAAGTTGAAAAGATCAAATATTGATTATGGTTGTGTATGTTGATGATATAATATTTCGAGGAAATGAAGGTATGTGCAAGAAATTTATAGAAGAGATACAAAATGAGTTTGAAATGTCTATGTTTGGGGAGATGAATTTTTTCCTTTGAATTCAAATCAATCAAATAAAGAAAGGGAAATTCATTTCACAATCTAAGTATGTCAAGGAAATGTTGAAGAAGTTTGGAATGAAAGACTCTAAAGCAGTATGTACTCCCTGTTGGAAGAATGAAGAACATCATATCCCTTGCTATCAGTTTTTGTTGTCATTGATTTCATCATATATAAGTTGCAACTGCAAGACTCTAAGACTCATTAATCTGGTATTCTAAATTGGTAGTACAAAATTATCCTCCGGTATCCTATCCGATAACAATGACTACTTCAATTTTGGGAAGCGGTCTGTGGTTGGTAAAAGCATGCTTGGACATGAACTCGTGTGTATAGGTGATCGTGGTGATCACGGTATCATTTCTATTGTTCACCTTTCTTACTTTTCAGGTCTTTTGCTGGCCGACCTATCAAGCAGATAAAGATGTATTGGATTGATTTTATTTGTGTAATCCATGCCGACATACCACTCGGTTAAAATGTTTTTGAAGAAGTTGTGTATTTTCTTGGAGCCGACCTAATTGTTAACTTATGGATAATAGAATATATATACAAGTTGTTTTGAAGATATGAAGTATGAGAGTATGCGTGAGATATGTGAATGTTGGTAGATTGTGTGGAAGTGAAAAGGAGTGAAGTGTGATATGCTGGCATACGAATTTATGGAATTACAAAGGAACTGAATCTGCACTTGAGGTGTACTTCTATCAATTCAATTTTGGTGGTTAGCCATTCTATTACTTCATTTTTGTAGGTAGTGAGCCTCTCATTTTGGACAGTGAGTCCTGGCAGTAAGCCACCTCCTTGTAATATCTTATAACCGATTATACTATATTGTGAGTTAGTCCTCACCATGGTTTTTCCCATTCTAGATTTTGCACGTAAAATTTTTGGTGTCTCTTGTGCTCTGTGTTTCATGTTCTGTTGATGATTTTGCTTATCTTAATTAACATATGCTTTGGATTGATTGGATGGTATTTGTTCAATAAGTTTAAGGATATACTGATTCACCCCCCTCTCAATATATTAGATGATTAACAATTGGTATCAGAGCTCCATTCCTCTGGAGAAGTCTAACAACTTGAGGAAGATGTTGGTGATTGAACAAATGGCTAATAATGTAGAGCTCCAAACTACCCTGGATGATCTTGATAAAGCTAAAAATGAGAATAAAGATTTGAAAGAGAATCTTGATGAAGTGAATGAATGTGTCTGAAAGTTGAAGGAGCAACTAAGGAAATTCAAAGAGAGACATAGAGAAGTTAGTGATCAACTGAAACAAGCAAATGAAGACATTACCGGACTGAAGCTGCAAGTGAAAGAAAATAAGAGGATTGAAGAATGCTTGAATGATGAAATGAAGGACAAGTTTGATGAATTTTCCAGGCTTGAACAAGAAGTAGTGAACCTGAGAGCAGAATTGGAGAAGGCAAAAGTTTGTGAAGATAGTTTCAAGTCAAGTTCTACCAAACTTGATGAATTGATTGTAGGAAAAAACCCCTCTAAAGATAAAGGTGGATTGGAATTAGAAACAGGTGAAATATCAAAAGTAGTAAATGATTAGAAGACTCAAGACAAAGGGAAGCAGAAAATAAATTCTAGGAGGAAACCACCTGTCAGACAACCGAATGCAAAAAAGGTTCCCATCTTTCAATGGCACTTTCTTTTCTTACAACAAGTTTGGGCATAATGCAACTGAATCCAGAAGCAGGATGAATCCGTTCTCTAGTTCTTTCCCCAGACAATGCTATGCCTGTAATAAGTTTGGACATAAGTCTAGTGATTGCAAAACTCAAATGGTGAACAAGTTTAATGGAGGGAGAGTAAATCAATCTTTTGCTGGTTATTGCTATAATTACAATATGTATGGGTACAAAGTGAATCAATGAAAAACAAGGTTTAATGGAAGTCAATCAAGTCAAAGAAATGTTGTTTGTTATAATTGCAATAAACTAGGACATATTTCAAAGGTTTGTAGAAGCAAAAAGGGAAAACACTTTGCTCCGAAAAAGAAGAATGAACATGAGAAGAAGGTTGATAAAGAATAAGTTAAGCAGGAAATGAGTAAGATGTGGAAAAAGAAAGAGGAATCATAATCTTCTGATGCATCTATGCCCTCTGGTGGTGTAGATAATTCCTCTGGGAACTAGACCTAGCATGGTCTTAGGGGGAGCTTTAGCAGAAAATTGTTTGACCCCCCTATTTTTGGGTGTGTTAGCTCTTGGCATGAAGTCATGTTGTGAATATTACGTAGGAAGAGGTTTTGAAAAAGAAACCAGATGAAAAGATGCATGTATGCTCACTTGCAGAGCATATTAGGGTTTTTCAGCTTTTCAAATTTTGAGTGCATTAAATGTGAATTAGGGCATCATATTTGTGTATAAAGCGAAATTATGAAGGAATTTCAATCACTTGTGTATTCAAAGAAGGTGAAGAGTGACTTAGAGCGATTTGGAGCGAATTGAGGTGCGACTAGTGCAAACCCTAGTTTCAGCGAATTGCGAAGAAAAAGGTATTTCTCAATTTTGTGTTATTACGAGCTTGTGAAAATTCTTTCCTAAATCTATTTAAGAGCTCGACATATAGAGAATGGCAACTCCTATTGTCATAAATGCAACAAAGAGACCTAGACCCTCATACAAAAAATACTCAATGAAGGTATTTGAGGATGAATCTATGGACACTTTTTCTTCTATTCCCCATGGTGTCATGCCGACAAAAGATACAAGGATGTATATTAGGTTTAAGTCAAAAGAGTTTAATCATATCAAATTGATTCACATGTGGATGAATGATCTCACTAATGATGAATTCCTGATAAAGCCGGAATTCACTAATCTTGTGACGATGAATTTGGATCGATGGAACAATTTCTTGATTTTTAGTTCTACAGTGGATGATCCTTATGTAAAACCGGTCCTAAGTAGAATTCATGATGAATTCTTGTGGACCCATGAGCCGCATTTGATAACCAAGGATCAATTAGGGCTGTCACCAGATTATGTGACACCAGACCAGTCCCTGTACTAAAAGCAGTGAAGAATGAAACGGTAATGAGTCTTACTAGTGCAACATATGATAGAAGGGCTCTCGCTACTAAGCCTATCACAAATCTAGCCATGAAGTATGCACCTATCATGATTGGACACAAAATCTACTTCACCAACAAAGAAAATTGTGTCTACCACAACTATCTTTACTGGTTATGATATGTTTGTAAATGGTAAGAAGTATGATCTATGTGAGCTCCTCAGGAAACAACTGCTTGAGAACTTGAGAATTTCAAAGGATAAGAAATACCACTTTAAATTTGGTTCTTTGATTATGTGTTTATTTTTCTATTTTTTGAGGACACTTTCGGGAAAATCTAGAACTATGTATAAAGATCCATCTCGACTTGTTGCACATCAGATTTTTGAGCACATGAGAAAGTTGGGTGATGTGAACAATGTAAAAAATTCCTTTACGACATTATTCTCTTTTTTTAAGAGGAATATGAATGAGAGAGACATGATTCCAAGGAAGATTGTCAAAAAGTATAAAAATGAGATTATATTTCATGCATCTTCTGATGAGTGTATGATAGAAGCAGCTAAACCTCGAACCATCTAGATTCAACCTTTGGGTTATGAGATTTTAGAAGATGTTGTTGAAGGTTATGTGCAACTTTTGTTGAAGAGTCTGAAGGATCCGAATGATCCGAATGAACCTCATAGTGGGACTTATGCAGAAAAGTCAATGGAAGTCCACTTAGAGCTCAACAAAGCTAAATCTCAAAAAAATGTAAAGGAAATGTTGAAGAAATATGGTTTCACTGATGAGGAGATAGCTCAAGGAAAAGCTGCACAAGGACAATAGTCTGAAGAACTACCCATTGTAAGGAGATTTGGTAGGATCCCTCCTTCCATATCAGCTTGTGGTCCCGCTACAATGAAGTCTGTGCCCAACACTGCAGATAAAGGTAAAGGCCCGGTTCCTTCCAGACCTACTACTAGATCTGGGAAAAGAAAAGGTGTTCCTTTGGTAGTCCCTATCAAGTGAAGAAAAGAAAAGTTTTCTAGGGTGAAGAACATGAGTGTAACTAACGATCAGGAAGAAGAGGAAGAAGATCCTGCTACAAAATTGACAAGAAAGAGAAGGGTGAGTGCCTCTTCCGGTGCATCACATGAAACCTATGTTGGCTCGAGGAAATTTCTTTATGTGTCTTCCTTTGAAGATACTAATGAAAAGAATGCTAATGATGCAAAGAATACTAAAGTTGAAGATGAAGTTTCTCTAGACTAGGAAGTACAAAAATCCTCCCCGATAAGACCTAGTTCTCCTCTTAAGCTTGATGTTTTGATAAATAATATGTTGAATCAAGACAATATGGTAAAGTCCACAATGAAAGTGTACAATTTAGTAGGAGAAGAGGATAAAGAAATAATAATTCTAGCTATCATCAAATATGTTATTATTTTGGAAGAAAAATTGGATAACATTAAGTGTGATGTTCCTAAGAATTTGTGGGAAGTTTTGATGAAAATAAGAGTAGAGGCAGTTGAGTTAGAAGAGAGAATAAAAATTAGAGCGTACAAATAAATTGCATCCTCTCCGTCTCCAAAAAATTTAGAATCCTTGAAGAGGATCTGTGCTAAAAAGTTGATGGAGAAAAGAAGAGTTAACACCCTGATGTCAAAAGATAAGAAAGAAATCAAAGAAATAAGGAAGGAAATAACATGTATTGTCAAAGATACTGCGAAAAGGTATGGCATGATCGGTGCATCCGGTTCAACATCTGAACCTAGAAAAGAATCATCTATACAAGTGATTGAAGAACCTCCTTCCAGTGCTACTGATGATAATATTCCTCTAGAAGTGAATGACACCATTGTCCCTTTGAAAACTGGTAATACAAATGTTCTACCGGAGATCAATGCTACTGATGAGAATCCAAAAATTGAAAAACATACTGAAGAAAATGTTGAAGTAGAAGTTCATGTTGCTACCCCTCTGGTATGCCCCGAAGAAGCAAATAGAGATAAGGGAGAAGAGGAGAAGAGGGAAGAGGAAAAAGAAGGAGATAAAATTGAAGAGGAGAAAATTGAAGAAGAGAAGATAGAAGAAGAAAAACTAGAATAAAAGCTTGCAGAAAAGGAAATGGAAGAAGAAAATGAAGAAGAAAAGGCAAAAAAAGAGGAAGAAAACAGAAATGAGAAATCAGATAGCATTGCTGGAAAGAATAAAGAAGTATCCCAGGAGGTTGTAGAATCACAAAAGTCCACTGGAGAATCTTCCTCTGGTGATGATGTTTTGAAAGGACTGCTATATAAGAAAATTAGATTTCAACAGGTAGTTCCTCCAGAACTCCTACAACTTCTGATGAATCAAGGTTTTGCAGATTTGAATAAGATTTCTTTTGTGCACAAAATGGTATTGGGCAATGTATTTCATGCATATGGTAGAAGAGAAATCTTGGAGATGCATCAAAAAGGGACTGAGCTGATTGAAGGTGCCATTAAAGCCTTGCAAGATTCTACACCAGATACATTTGTTGACACATCTCTCTCTATGATATTGCTATCAGGATTCAACCGTGTAGTTTTCGAGTCAAACTCATTGAACCATGTTTCATGAGTAGTGGTTCATAAGAATCCATCTCTCATGATAATGAATGGTCCACTTAGCACTCATTGCATCTAGGCGATGCTCATAGAGGTGAAGCACTGGACCGTCCCGGGAGGTCACCCATCCCAGTATTTTTCCATCTCAAGTGTGCTTAACCACATAGTTTCCCCCAAGGTTAAGCCCACTTAGCTTGCAACCCCATTTACAAAACCTTCAACAAGTGTTATGCCTTATGAACCATTCATTATGAACATCTCTCTCTCGTTGAGAACTTGAAGCTTCTTTTGGACTCCCTTAAGGAGCATGCCTTAGGGTTTATTGAGAAAACAACACAGGATGCAAAAAATAAGCTGTATGAGGAAAGATATCTGATCCTTCATGATAAATGTGCCTCGACACATACCAATGTAGAGAAAAGCCTTGAAGCTATTAAGGCTTGTGAAGTTGAAGCTAATGGTATGTTTGCATATTGTATAAGGTGGCTTGATGTCACTCAAAGTATATAAGATCTCATGGACTCCATTGAGTCTTAGTTGACCACTGTCTCCAACACCTACAATGTATCAATGGACATAGATAGATCAACTTGGAATGCTCTTTCTGCACATAGAGAAAAGTTATTTATGTTACATAAGCAGAAGGAAGAGATAATCATGAAGTTCAACTTGCTTGGTGATAATGTGAGAATGGAGTATGCTCTGGTAGCCAATGCTTTGGCTAATGCTGAAACTTGGACAAGATAAATCTGACTCCGGACTCTCCGGATGAAGTTGAAGAAAACTTTATTGCTTTAGAATATTTGGACAAGTTGCTGGTATCTACTAAGAAGAGTTGGGAGGATGGAAAAGTGGCCTAGCAAGGCATTCTATAGGAACTGTAAAGTGCACCCTCCTCCAGGTAATTTTTTTTGTTTTACATTGTATGAGATAACTCCTAAGGGGGAGTTCAAATGTTTTGATTCCATTTTGGACCATCAATTTCTTGTTTGGTCCAACCTTTATCCTTGATGTCAAAGGGGGAGAAGAGGAATGAGAAGTTTTGTATATTTTATACGACTTTTGGCACATGTTGCCATCAATGACAAAGGGGGAGATTTTTGGAAGAATGAAGAAGATCATATCCCTTGCTATCAATTTTTGTTGTCATTGATGTCATCATATATAAGTTGCAACTGTAAGACTCTAAGACTCATTAATCCGGTATTCTGAATCGGTAGTACAAAATTATCCTTTGGTATCCTATCTGGTAAACAATGACTACTTCAGTTTTGGGAAGCGGTTTGTGGTTGGTAAAATCATGCTTGGATAGGAACTCGTGTGTACAGGTGATCTTGGTATCACTTATGTTGTTCACATATTACTGTTAAGTCTTTTGCTGGCCGACCTATCAAGCAAATAAAGATGCATTGGATTAATTATGTTTGTGTAATCCATGCTAACATGCTACTCGGTTGAAACATTTTTGAAGAAGTTTTGTATTTGCTTGGAGCTGACCTGATTATTAACTTATGGACAATCGAATATATATACAAGTTGTTTTGAGGATATGAAGTATGAGAGTATGCATGAGATATGCGAATGTTAGTAGATTATGTGGAAGTGTGTAGTGCCCCTTCGCTTTGCTCTTTGGGCCATTTGTGTTAGCATTGTTTAATGATGTCATCTGCCTGTACCTCATTCTTGTGGGTATCAGTTCGTTTCGATTTGTTTATTTCTATTGTTTTATTACTGTTGCTTTAGTGTTTGGATATTGTCGTTTTGATGTTGTTAAAGTTTGGTATTAGTTTAACGATATTCTATGAGTATGTTAGTTTAGATAGTCGAAATTCATTTGATGTGAATATCATTAATTAATAAATGAATTAATTGGCTAAGATATTATAATTAATGTTATTAATATTTTATTGGGACGTTGTTTATTTTATTAATATTACATATTTTAAATTAGTGATGAGAATATTATTTATTTTAAGTATATGCAAATTGATAAGTTGTGTTAATAAAATGTTTAATTAAAGCAGTGAATGTTATTATAAATGTGAATTGTGAAAATGTCAAAATTTTACTAAGATGTTAAATTAGACTGTGAATTTAAGGTTTGTGGATGTAAATGATTATTGTATGTTATTTGTTGATATTAAACATTTTTTTATTGTAAATGGAATAATACTTTAATTTCAATATTATTAATTTTTAAATTAATGATAAGATAATATTCTTTATTTAATTATTATTTTGGATTAATCAAAAAGGAGATTCAGTGTTACTTTCTAATTCAAAAATTTGGAAAGGAAATAAAATAGGGAAAATTAATTACATGCAGCCGTTGGAACTCTTAAGGATTGAGCAAGTTACTATTTTGGTTTTAATCTTAATTTGTGACTTGAGTTTTGATTTTTGAAACTAAATAATTAATTTAACTAGATTGAGAAACTTGCTATTTCTGACTGATTTTGTTTTCGAAAATGGATCTTTAGTTATATAATGTTTTCTTTTGGATTGGGAAGGGTTCAGATTCCATTGTTTTATTACTTTGACTTTGCAAAAAAAAAAAAAAGAATTCGGGAAAAAAAAACATAGTTTCTAAGAAAATGGGGATTCTGAAAGTAAATTGATTTGTGGTTTGGGAAGAAAATCTAGGAAAAACAATTGCATTCCATCGCTGTTTTTAAAAGGGTGAAAGGTAGAAGGATATGCGAAGGAAGGCACGACATCTTGAATCGAATTGAGGAAGCAAATTTACGGGTAAGTCTTTGATCTTCTTGCAATAATGTTGTTGTTCTGACTGTGTAACAAATTAATCATCTGTTTATAATCTTAGTGCAAATATATTTTATGCACATCCTGTAATCGTAGCCTTCCTGAGAAAACATTTGAATACATCCGTCGATCGTTTTATTGAGTTGGTTTTCTTTAAGGATTTTGGGCAATTTAATTATGATTATGTTTTTTCTACATCTTTGGGCTATGCCTTCATGTCTATTCATTTTCGTTTTCAGAATCGTGCGATTCGAAAGAAAAGGTGCTTATATGGTATGTGTTAATTCCTAAATAGAAATAATATCTACGCCAAGTTTTAGGCTCGTCACCCACAAATTACCTCTTTCGAGTTAGCCTTTGAGATCTTCTAAATCTGTCCTTTAACTGAAATCTTAAACCCATGTTACGTGTGAGATTAATGCTTGTAATTATTGCTGGAATACTCAACCTATACTCATATATGATCCACAAGAAGTTTAACTGGAATCTTAGTAATAAGGTTACGGTGTTCCCAAGGTAGCCAGCATGGGCTGGAAGGTCAACCATGCACCCTTATGGTTAACTATCTAGGTAATGCAATCAAGGTTACTGATGTGTGAAGTTGTGCAACCCGCGTCTTCTAAAACTGCATGATTGCATGCACCTAGAACACACGCAAGCTTACAATGTTAGGATAAGTTCCAGAGATTCGAAGATTTTAAGAGATTCCTTGTAAAATCCATTTTATGCACATTCTGCAAACGTTTCATTTTGTTCCTTGAGATGGCATCTCTCTGTGGCTTTCTGTCGAACAATTCTCATGCCTTATCCATGCTTTCCTCATTTGCATTTATGTTTACCAGCGTATCTCCTTGGATTTTTGTATTGATTCTTCTCCTTGTAAACCCGATGGCTTGTGAAGGTGGCTGCAAAGAAGGAAAAACATATTTAGTTTCTTATTGAAGTTTCACCCTAGTCGCCAACGTAGCTCTCTTGCCTTTTTAGACTCTTTCATTGCTGTAGATTGTCTGTGGGAGCTAATCATATGTACCACATGGCTGATATGCCTTGAACCCTTGGATCTAAAAGAAATTTCCGTACTATTTGAGTCTCTGTTCTCCTATGCCTTCTTTATTGAATGTTTTTCAGTTATTAAAAAAATACTTGCATTTGGGATTATGTTTTTAGTTTATGTGCACCTGAACTTGGCCGCATCCTATTCTCTCATATTTGAATCCTTGCTTGGGGCCTTGCCTTATTTCTTTGAGTTCTTCACATAGTCTATGTTCTTATGGTTTTGGAAATACAATATTTGTTTTACCTGATACAAGGAACCTTTGTTTAGTGCAACCAAGAGAATGATGGAAGCAGTTATGGTATTTGGCTTACACCTACAAACTTCTTTTGCTTAAAAGTTTCTTCAGCTCAATGCATATCGACCTATGCATGCAACGCCCACTTTTCTTTGAGTAACATCGGTTCTATTCTGGAAATAAACAAGTAAATACCCAAAATACCTAATAGCTCTGTGTTCATTCCCAGCATTATGCTCCGCTTTTGTGATATGCGAGTCTTCTAAATTTCGTGCTTGATGATATTCGATCCATGGTGTATTTGTTTTGATGTTATAGCTTTATCGTAATGCTTAAAAAAATAAAATAATTAAATGCTATATTTAATAAAGCATTGTTTGAGGAAAATATTTTAATATATTTTAAGTTGTATTATTTATGTGGTAGATGTATTTAAATGGTGTTGTTAATAAGGATGTTTTCATTTCGGGATTAAAGAATTGTAGATGAATAATTTGGAGAACTATTAGTAAAGAAAATAAATTGATTAAATTATATTTAGGTGATTGTTTTCAATATTTTGAAATAAATTAAATAATGGAATATGTCGATTGTTTTACTTAAACTCGGTTAATCAAAGAGATATGTTAAATGAATTAACTAGGTTATCTTGTTAGGTTTAATGAGTATTGGTTTCATCTAATGTTTCATTATTTAATAGTTGTGAGGTATTTTGACGAATAAGTTGTTCATTTGAATGTTAAAGTTATATGATCATGATTAGAGTTACATTTTTATCTTTGTGAATGAATTTGAAGATAAACCTTCTAATAAGTTTTGTACCTTTATTTCAATTTAAGTCAATTCTTGTAATCTATATTAGTAGACATCGCTTTAGTAATTGAATAGCTAATTGGTCATAGATAGATGAATTGGGTAATTAGTTAAAATGAATTGATTTACTTCTTTTATAGAGTTTGTATTGTATTATGTGTGATTTTGATAATGGTCTAAAATGGGTATGAACGATTATGAGATTATCATTAACCATCAAATTATAAGGTTGATAATAGATTATTAAGCTTATCGTATAAAAAAAAAGGGATATGTATATTTATATCTATATAAGTAGGGGTCTTTCCTTGTTAGTTCTTTATTAGAAGTATTGGTTTAGTCATGTTGTGAATAGTAGTTTCTCTACTTGTATTCTCTAGTGAATTATCTCCATGTGAGTATATAAGTTTGAAATACATAGTCAAGTAACAAGGATTTGGTCCATGGACAATTGTTGTCTTGTTGGAAAATGAATTCACTGGATCAAAGAGGTTATAGTTGTGATAGAATGAAATAATCCATTTATTGTCTTGTATATTGTTAAACAAGTTTAATTGTATTTTATTAGTGAGTGATGGGTATATCTTTAGATTGATTAAAGGGGTGTGTGGCTTGATTATTGGACTATGTGTCTATATAATTGTTGATTGGGAAATGAATTGTTTTGGTTATTGTTTAAATGTGGATATGTTATCGTTATGATTACTTGATGTTGTAAGATTGCTTGAAAAGGGAATTTCTTGGTTGATGTGATAATCTTGTGATGTCCTATTTGTTCAAAAGATAAGTTCAATGATGTTTCATTTTGGATTGGTTCACTTTTGTGTTGAATTTGAGATTCGGGGACCCATGTGTTATCTTCATCTTTGGGTAGATGTTTACTTACCTCTAGAGGCTAAGGGAACTTGTGCGTTTGCGTATTTTGCTATTGTACTTATCTATTTATCTTGAGGATGTATGCATGGGTGGTACCTTCGTGATTCATGGTTATTGATACATTATGTATTCATGAGATGGTTGTGCCTTGTGTGTTTTGTTTAATGAATCTCCTTTATGTGTTTGAGTGATGAGGTACACCCCTTTTGCTTGATTTTGGTTTGGGGTAACCGTAGGGAGAGTGGCTCTTCATGGGGGGGCACCGCACAAAGAGGCTATAAGGTTAACCCACATAGAAGAGTTTCCTTGTAAGTGATAGCCTAATTAAAGAACTGATGGGTTGGGATAATCAAACTCTTAACAAGACTAAACTTGTGCCTCACTCATACCGTTAGTGTTCTCAAAGGCTAAGGTTGGGTGGGAAGACCAGTTGGTAAGGTCACTGCCTTGTCTCTGCGAAAGGTAAGTGGATCCACATGAGTCATCCTATGGGGCGATGCCTTGATATAGACTGTCAAGTTAACCATAGACGGAGGCCGCTCCTAGTGTTAGGTAGTGTGGTGAATCCATGTAAGGCCATGCGATGACACTCCCATTGTGCCGTTGTCTTCCCTTGCTTTTGTTACCTCTGGAGTTTTATTGTTGTTGTTTAATTTTTATGTGGTTTTGTGTTGGGTCATGTTAGCCTTGTTTGTTTGACCTGGTTGGATGTGGATCTTTTCTTGTCTCCTCCTAGCACAGGGGGTGGACCTTCGGGTCCACATGGTTAGGTGGAACATGCTACACACTCCGTTGGGTTCCCATGTTGTGATTGTGATGCGGAAGCGGATGCAGTGATCTCAGAGCTTCACATGGAGGAAGACTATACCATATTTATGTATCCAATTCTCCATTGTTGTATCACTTCGGTTTTGATGTACTCTTCCCATTGATATGAGGGAAGTAACCTTGTAATGTATTATTGGATTCTTGATGTGTGGTATCTGTGGAAATATTCTCCATAATTATATCATTGAACCTTGAGATTGTAATGTAATAATTGATGTATGCAATTTTATCTTTTCTATAAAATTATGGATAGTTATATGTGATCATTATGTTATCTTGTATATGTATTCTTCTATCATTTATTCTCTTGGAATTATTGTTTATAACAATGTTAATTGGTTGGAATCGTTGCGATTAATGCACCATGTGACCCCATAGGACTAGTTGGGTGTTGTTATGTAGTTTCCATAATGTTGTATGTTCATTTAATTAATGGTTATTGTATAGTTGTTATCCTTTAAAAAAAATGTTTCGTCTTTAGATAGTTTGTTGTGTCTTGTGGGATTTGCGTGGAGGGGCGTTACAAAGTGAAAATGAGCGAAGTGTGATCTATTGGCATGCAAATTTCTAGAATACAAAGGAAGTGAATATGCACTTGAGGTGTACTTCTATTAGTTCAATTTTGGCGATTAGCCATTCAGTTACTTCATTTTTGTAGGCAGCGAGCCTCTCATTTTGGACAGTGAGTCCTAGTCGTAATCCACCTCCTTGTAATATCTTATAACTAGTTATACTATATTGTGAGTTAATACTCATCGTGGTTTTTCCCATTCTGGGTTTTCCACGTAAAAATTTTGGTGTCTCTTTTGCTCTGTGTTTCATGTTTTGTCGATGATTTTGCTTATCTTAATTAACATATGCTTTGGATTGATTGGATCGCATTTGTTCAATAAGTTTAAGGATATATTGATTCACCCCCCCTCTCAGTATATTGGATAATTAACATTCTCATGGTTACTGGTTGCAAACTGAGTAAGAATGAAGAATCTCCTAAGGCCAATCAGAGAAAGAAAAAATAAATGATTGGAGGATTGCTATATCTAACTGATACTAGATTGGATATTATGCATGTAGTTTGTCTTGTGTCTATATTTCAAGAAGAGCCAGAGAGACATATGACAACAATGAAGAGGATATTTAGATATTTGAAAGGCACTTTGGAACATGGCTTATGGTATCCAAATGATACCGATTTATCTCTAAGTGCTTATACTGATGCAGATTGGGCATGTTGTGTGGATGGAAAAAAAAGTACAAGTGGTGGTGCATTCTTTCTTGGAAGCAGGTGGGTGTCTTGGCTTAGCAAAAAGCGAGATTCAGTGTCATTATCTACTATAGAGGCATAATACATTGCTGCAACATCATGCTACACACATGTGTTATGGATGAAGAAAAATTTGAAGGATATTAGAGTGGTATATAATGAACTTATTTCTATCTTATGTGATAATACAAGTGATATTAATATTTTAAAGAATCCGATAATGCATTTAAGGAAAAAGAATATTTCAATCCGGTATCACTTCTTGAGGGAGAAGATTGTAGAGAATGAGGTAAAATTGGAGTATGTGCCTACTAAGGATCAAGTTGCAAATATCTCCATGAAGGTTATTTCTAAGGATAATTTTGAGTATCTCTGGGAGAAGTTGAGGGTTATTGCCCCTCCTTCTTTCAACTAGATGCATAAGGATATGCATCAGTCATGTGGATCTAAAGATTCATTCCTTTTTCTGGATTGATGTTGGTAGCTACCTCTTAGGGGAAGGATGTAGTAGCATTGTTGGTTGTTGCAATAAGGGGGAGTAAGTGTTGTCATTATGTTGTGGTGATTTCCTTTGAAGCCTTGTCAAAGGAAGTGAATAAAAAGGTTGTAGAGCAGTTGTTGTTCTTTATAGGTGTTGCCTTTGAGGGAGAGAAAGTATATGTGATCGATGTCAAAGGGGAACAAAGAACAAAAGATATGTGTTTCCCTTTTCAATTGATGTCAAAGGGGGAGAGAGAGTTGAATAAAAAACCATATGAAGTAAGGAGGAGAGAATTCCTATAAAAGTATTAAAAAATAGATGCTTGTGTAAGGGGGAGCAATGCGCTCTACAGTGTAGTACATGAGTTAGTGATTAGAGTTATTGTTAGTTTTGTTGTTGATGACTTTTCCATGTATTGCCATCAATAAAAAATGGGGAAATTTTTGGAAGTTTGTGTTGTCATTGATTCAAACAAATATTTGGTGTTGCATTGATGTCAACCTATGGAGATGCTTTGATTGGTTGCATTAAATTGTCATTAGTAGTATCACTGATGCCAACCTCTAGTGTTGCTTTAATAAGAATGTGTTGGTTATATTCAACCTCTTGTGTGGTTGAGATGCTAAGAAGGTATTCCCGATGTTGAGTTTGTGCTTTTGGTGCTTGGTTTCCAAGAGCTTTTGAGAAAATTTAAATAAAAGAGGAAATAGTGTGGTGAAGTGTGTTCAGTGTGACTGAGTGGTGTTCAGTGTTTTTCTCTGCATTTCTTCATGACTAAGGATCTTCTTATGCGGTTCATATACATTTCTTAGAGGTTTTTAGAGGTGCTATATCTAGAGTTTCAGGTTCCATATCATTGTTCAAAGAAAGTTGTGTTCACCAGTGTGTGAACTATGAAAGCAGTGTTATTTGGGAGAAATGGTTTTGCTTCACATTTCTGCAAAGATTGGTTTATAGTCTTATAGATCTAGAAGTGTGCTTATATTGCTAGTATCTATCTCCAGTCTAAGTTGTTTGTGTTTTGGTGATCCACAAGGTTAGATTCAGGTGTTATAATGTGTGGAAGGTTACTTGGTTGTGAAAAATGAATATGTTCTTCTAGTGTATGATGTTGTGAAGGATTTGTTTGATTTTAGGGTGTTGATGGAATATTATAGATTATGTTAAAGTGATGTGTGTGGTTTATGATTCATCTTTGGATCAAACAAAGCATGCACATAAAATTTCAATGGTGTTAACATCGGTTTGATCGACCTTGGGTGTCTACACTAATTGTAGATGTGCTTTGATGTTTGTGGAAGCATGGTGTGGAGAATTATGTGTATTTAGGTTTGAGTTAAGGTGTGGTGGGTTCACCTTCATTCCTTTCCACAATAGGAATGTTTTGGTTCTAACCTAATTTGAATTTTCATGGTTAAGGTGCATAGCCGATATTGTAAATTGTTTTCAAGGTTGAAGATGGTATATATAAGTGATGAGTTGATGGAGGATGTATGAATGAAGTGTGTAATGTGAAGTGTTGAGATGTGAAGTACAAAAGTGAAAAATGCAATGTGAACTTTAATGCCTAAGACTATTGGAAACTGTGAGCAAAAGGTGTCTACATTCTATAGAGAGAGTGTGAATATTCTGGTGAAGTAGTGGTGAAAATTTTCTATTGCTCTGAGATGGATTTCTCATTGTAATAATCTTCTTCCTTCTTATTTCTAATCTAGCAGCGAGCCCTTCTTTTCTTTTGGGCAGCGAGCCCTTTGATAGTGAACCTATTGTATTTGATATTACAATTACTTTATATTGTGAGCTAATCCTCACTATCATTTTCCCTTCTTGGGTTTTCCACATAAATCTAGTATTCTCATGTGTTTATATGTGTTTGCATTAATTTTTCTTATATTTACATTTTGCTAATGCATGATAAGGGTTTAATGGTTGTTAAGGGTTTAAGGACTAATGCAGATCTAAATGTTGATGAGGGTTTTGATGTTTTAATGAACAACTGATTTACCCCCTCTTAGTTGTCTTGTGCATTGAATAGTAATGACTATCATACATCCCATATAGGCAGATTTGTGCATTATCATGCATGTATTTTGATGGATTTGGATCTCTCAACTGAGGAAACCTCCCACTCATTCTCAAATTTTAATCTTTGTTAGTAGTCAAGCTAACCTATTTTCCTTCCTATGGCTAGCAACAACAAAAAACTTTCCTTTGTATTTAGAAAGGCAACACAAAAAGATAAATCCCATTTCATGACAATGATCACTGTCACCCCTCCTAATAGACTACCCTATGAGTCATAATGACTATTGATTGTCCTTTGATATGATGCGACTATTGAAGTTATTGCCACTGTTATATTTCTCACAGTCATAGGGATTGTCCATATGGCAACTATGCTAAGGTTTTTCCTTTAAGATCTATCCTTACTCATGAATTTTAACCCTATCATTTTCTTTGGCTCCTTCACTTAGATTATCAAAGGTGAGTGTCCTAAAGACTATTCTCTCATATCTTAATCATGGACTGTGCATTTGGATGATTCATAGCTTTAATACATGATAAGCACCACTACCATCACATAACTATCCATTCTTCCTTATTTTAGTCTTAAAGAATGTTCCCCGTCTTCTAGCAATATATTGTCCTTCACTTCTCTAGAATGTGAATGCACTTTTGATTGTGATTTCTCCTTTATGACTATCATTTCTAGTGTCGTGTGCAAGGTTTCTTTGAACATTACTGCATTATGCAACTAAGTTGTCATCATCCTACAAAGGACCACCCCTCCTCATTTCAGTCATAAGATTGTCATGTCTTTCTTCATGTTATATGAGTGTGTTTTTTTTTGCATATCACTATCCTTTAGTCACTTTCATAGAGTTCTTTCCCTTGGTCATGCCTTGATGATATTCCATTTTGTACACATGTCTACTAGGGAATTCACAAATACAACCTTTGTGATTGGCACCTTGAGTTATCTGTTAAGGTTTCATTCATGGTTGACTACCCATTTTGCATGATCCTTACTCTTTCCCTTTCTCAATCATAATTATGACTGTCATCTCATGAATGTGTCCTCTTAATGCATTGTTGATTGCATAGTCTTCTTTTGTTAGGTTTGAAACCTTAACATTCTCACTTGCTAACTATCTTTGCATCATGTAATTTTATATTTCTACCCTTTATATGACTCTTTACGACCACTTTCTGGAGTTGAAATTTGTCCTTTAAACTACACTCTGTGAGTGTCATGCATAGGACTGTTTGATTCTTCGACTTATTCATGGAATCCATTTACCTACAAACCTCTCGTGTTCCATACCAAAGGTCATACATTTGGTGCCCTTCTCTGTCAAGGTTCATGGTCTATCAATTTTTATTTATTGTGAATGCATTTTGTATGACCATGAATGCATTTAATGATGAATTTCTTCCAGATCAACACTTTTTTCCTTCAATTTGGACTTGGCACCTTGTTTAGAGTTTGATTTTTTTCATTTTGTTTCTAATATCCCTTTTGCATGCACAAAGAGTCTCTTTTCTTGCCTTTTTCACATTATTGCATGCAAATTTTGAGATGAGTTTTATGTAAAACCCTCTTTTAATATGCATGTTAAAAATTTTCCAGTCCCCTTTTTTCATTTTACATTATATGAAATTTTACCATTAAAATGGAAAAATTTAAAAATAGACAAAAATGGACTACAGTAGTATAAAAGCTTGTCCCCTTCTTAGATTTGAGGGTGATTCAAGCATTACCTTTTGATGGGTGCACTTTGGGACAAAATGGGACCTCACCATTGAGTTTGTAAGGCCCAAAAGTCACAAATTTTATACAAAGTACTCTATACTTGGGCGATTAGAATATTTTGGCCATTTTTTGAGGGTTTATTAGAGTCTGAAAGCTTATAGTCCATTTAATGTATAAAACCATATAATATGACCTAGTCATACAATCATCAATAGGGTATGATCACACACCATTAGTCTCTAGTGTTTAATTGGCAAAATATTCTATAAAATTAGAATATTCACTGTCATATTTCTTATGTATAATTGCATATGATTTTTGTGCACCTCCTATGTTAGCTACATCACATTGATGTTGAACATATGTTGTCATTGGTCAAAGGAGCTCACTGATGTCAAAGGAGTGATGTCAGAAGATTGATGCGAATTAAATGTAATTACTTCTATCATGTCTGAGATTTTGAAATCATGAAGTATTACTGTCATGTCATGTCAGAGCTTTTAAGAATAGTAGGTGATGATTCCAAATAATGACTCATTTTTGTTAGGATTTATCACATGTTTGTAATTATTACTATGGGTTTTTAGGACCTGGTTACTAATACTTTCTATATTATTTCCCTAAACTTATGAACTTTGGACATGAACCTATCCCTGTAACTTTTGATGGTATTAACCTGCTATGTGATATATCTATATTAATATTACATGTGATTGAATGAATGTTATTCTAAGGTGATTATGGATATACAATTGTCTTGTGCATACTAATATCATAATGCAGGTCCAAATAAAGATGCAGATATAAATGGAGCTTGCAAGGTGGAAGAACTTCATGCCAACTACCTGGTTGATGAAAGAGTCAAAAAGAGATGGACATTGAAGAGGTCAATGGTTGGAAACTTGCAACTCGTGTGGGAGTGATAACTGAACTTTAAATGACCATGTCTATTAGTTGAGTAGATTTAGGAGGCGTTGTTATGCTGGATCCTCATTGAGGCAAGACTAGTTTGACTAAATCTTGTGCATGCATAACCTCCTTCCTCTTTTTCATGCTTTCAATAAATGGAATCCTCCTAGTTTGTTGGAGTTGACTGCCCTATTAGTTAGAGTTAGTTAGAAGCTTTTACTCTATAAATAATGATCATATGTTCCTCTTTAGGGGGTTCGATGTTCTGATATTGTACTTTCATTTTTAGTTTCAAGGAATACAATCATGTTGTTGTTATTATGTAACAATGTTTTCAATGAATAAAATGATACTTTAATTTGCTGCATCTGAGTTAGTTTTAGGAAGACTCATTTAGGGGGGCCCACTTGGTGAGAATTCCATCCATTCAATTCAAGTAGTTACTATTCTGTTCAACAATTATTTACAGTCTTAGAAGTTGTCTATTCCTGCAACCATTGAAACTTTGTTCTGTGTATTGTCCTGTAGTCAAGGCAGACATAGTAACTTCCTGTTTGTTTATTGAGACTTCTATTTATATAATTCATTTCAGTTCAGTTTAGTTGTTGATTTATGTTAATTCCTTTCAAGTATTTCACTTTCAGTATTATTTTCTCTCTCCTTATAGGATAAGGATGACTACAATTAAGTCGTAGTGCACAGACAGTGCTGACCCATTTCAAGTTCATGTCCCTGGGTTGATAATGAAATGAACCTTCATGATGAGCAAGATAACTACTTGGTGCAGATATCTAATCTCCAAGTTATAGCTTTAAGGTCTTAGTTATTGAACCATTAGAGGAGGCCAACATTTTTGGCAATGTTGCTAGGGATGGTGCCAAACTAGGAAGCTCTTTAGAGTCATTTCTAATTTCTTTATTTTTTTTAGTATCTCTAAAATTTATTTCTAGTATACCCTTTATTCAAATAAAGTAATGACCCACTATTCTTTCACCAATTCTATGTGAGTTGGCTAATACTAAGTTAATACCACATGCATAGGGGCAAGAGAAGAGATGCTCTAGGGAGATTCCTTCCTACTGATCCTAATCTTAATAACCAACTAGTTGAGTTTCAAAATTTTCCAAGAGATGAAGAAGAAGAGGAAAATCCTTTCACTGATGCATTTGCCAATTTGACTAGTTTTGAAATTTCCTCTGAAGATCAAGCTACCCAAAACTTGATTGAGAATCCATTTTCTCTAATAATCCATCAAGAAATTATGGTTGCCCCAATTAGACCTAACCAGCCAACCTTTCCTTTCTCTATCACTCAACAAAATGAAGTTGATAACCTCAAGAATACTCCTGCTTTAGTTCTTCCTAAATTCTATGGGCTTGCAACAGAGGACCCAAACACTTTCTTGTTTGAACTTGATATCCTCTACATAAGCTATGATTACACTATTGATGCTCATAGGCTTAAATTGTTTCCTACTACCTTGAAGGAAGCTGCATTAAGATGGTTTATGGGTTTAGGTAGGAATACTGTGAATACTTGGGATGTTATGAATGAAAAGTTTCTTTCAAAGTATAAAGAATATTGTAGAGGTAGTGATGTGAGAGGAGATGATATCTTGAAGATGTAGCAGAAGGATGATGAAAGTTTGGAGGACTATGTTTCAAGGTTCCTATTTTGTCTGCAAAAATCCCCACATCATGTACTCAATGAAGAGTCTCAAAAGTTACTTTTCCTTAGGGGGATCAATTAAAATTGCACTGATGCTCTGGAATTGATTGGAGGAGGGGATATCACCCAAGTTCCCTGGGATGATATTAAGAAGATAT
Organism: Sequoiadendron giganteum; assembly: GCA_007115665.2. Lineage (NCBI taxonomy): Eukaryota > Viridiplantae > Streptophyta > Pinopsida > Cupressales > Cupressaceae > Sequoiadendron > Sequoiadendron giganteum. Next base: position 315,680,509 of record CM021105.1, read on the forward strand.
GTTAGAACTACTCCAGGGCAGCTATAAAGAAAGGAAGAGGTTACCAATCTTCTAATGGGTAAATCCTCCATTAATGGAGTTTCAAGGATGTAAATCACTCATTTGTTGTCAGATTTCAAGTAGGATATCATAAACAATATGGATACTCAGCTAGATAGACTTCAATAAAAGAAGAAACATGAGGAGGCAGAGGCAATGTTGGCAGAATATTGTTCTCATTGCAGGCAAAAAAAGGACTGTAGATGTAAAATGGTAGCCAACATTGATAATAAGAAAATTCCACCAGAATTCAAGCCAATTGAGGGTGATGATGACCAAGTTTTCTACATTTCACAAAGAAGGCCATGGGCTCCAAGACAAGGTATGCCACCGGACCCATTATCTTTTACTGGACCTTATATGAATTCTTATGCATTTGGTAATCAATGGCAACCCCCATATCCATCAAAATTTGGAGGTTATTCACCTCAACCTTGGAACAACCCTCCAAATACTTGGCCCAATTATCAAAACACTCCACCTTAGTGGAAACAACCCCGGGGGAATTGGCAACAACCTCAAGGAAATTGGCAACAAACATCCCAATGGAGGGAAGGATAGCAATGGCCAAATCAAGCAATTGGCTACATACAACAACCTCAATAGCCTACCATAATGCCTCCTCCTAACTAAAATAATAGCACACCTAGACCTACTCAATTACCATCTCAACCCACACCCAACCCAAATAACAAACGACATTAGCAACCAGTTTACTCTACAGACTCCAATCAATTTCCTGCATATGTTGTGAGTGTGAGTAATATTCATCTGCGTTTAGGAACCACTTTTTCATCTCCTTCCACTCCTATTATAACAGAGATTCCTATGGAGGAAGAGGAGCATAAAAATTTATCTGATATCCCTACTCAGTCAAGTGTGCCCAAGAATCCTGAACCAATTAGGCAGTCTGATCCAGACCCACCGTTTCCTCAAAGGTTAGAAGTTGTTAAACAAAAGGAAGAAACAACCTTTGATATTGTGGATCAGTTAAAACAAATATGTGTCAAGATACCTTTGTTACAAGGCATAAAATATGTACCCATATATAGTAAGGCAATTAAGGAAGCATGTCTCAAAAATCCAAGGAGGAAAAAGAAGGACCCCACCACTGTTTGTGTGGTAGGATAGTTGGCAGATATCATGCTTGGGAAAGTAACTGTTCCTAAATATACTAACCTAGGTAGTATTGTAGTTGGAGTCATTATAAATGGGATCCATGTAAAGAATGCTCTAATAGACTTGGGAGCAGCTATAAATGTGATGACTAAGGATATCCTGCAACAACTGAATGTTACAAATCTGAGACCTACTTCTACTGTCCTACAAATTGCTGATAGTTCCACTGCCAAACTAGGTGGTATAGTAGAAGAAATTTTTGTTATTCTAGACTCTTGGAAATATCAAACTGACTTCATGACCGTTTCCCCTAAAGCTACATTAGGAGGGTATCCCATTATTCTGGGAAGGCCATGATTAGCTATAGTAGATTCTTACATTGGATGTCGGTCAAGGGAAATGAATATTTCTAATGGGAGAAGCACTAAAAAGATTTCCCTTTATCCTTGTACTCAACCATCCCATGATATGGACCACCCCATCTGACCACATGTTGGAGAAGAGGCCGAGGAGGTCAATTCAATGGCACAACTTATGATGATAGGCATAATTCCTTTTATGCAGGTTCAAGAAGAGGATGAAATATTATCCCATAGAATTCAAAACCATTGTGAAGTGCATGAAGAACCACCCACTCATGAATCTAGTTTTGCATGTCCATTGCAATTAATTCTACCAACTTCTCCTACAGCTGAATTACCTGCAACAATAGATATACTTCATACATTGTTACCACATGAAGTAAAAATTCCAAGCATTAGTGAAACAACCATGATTGAGTTGATTGCACAAGTATAAGTTTCATAGGGGAAACTCTTGAATATTACTAACAAGCTTAGTCAAGGACAACAATTGTCTCTGACAAACCTCTTAAAGTTGCATCAACAAGCATTTGCATGGGATTACCATGGCATGAAAGAATTAAATCCAAAACTCTATACTCATAGGATCTACATTATAGATGACTACACATCAATAAGGAAACCACAAATCTGAATCAACCTTGCATTAAGGGAGATTGTGAAAGGAGAACTACATAAGTTATTGGATGCAGGTTTTATCTACCCTATCTAAGACAGCCAATGGGTGTCCCCTTTTGGTAATTGTGCCTAAAAAGGGAGGTAAATGGAGAGTTTGTGTTGACTATAGGGAACTAAACTCTGCCACCAAAAAGGATCACTTTCCCCTTCATTTTATAGACCAAGTATTGGATTCACTTGCAGGTAAGCAATATTTTTCCTTCTTAGATGGGTTCAGTGGTTATAATTAGATATAGATTGCACATGAGGATCAAGACAAGACAAATTTCATCTGTCCTTGGGGGAATTATGCCTATGCAATACTCCCATTTGGTCTATGCAATGCACCTACAACCTTCCAAAGAGTAGTTATTAGTATATTCTCAGATATTTCACATGATTGTATGGAGATCTATATGGATGATTTCACTACTTATGGTGCTGATTTTGCAAAAGCATTGGAAAAACTCAAAAAGGTTTTGTAAATATGTGAGGACCATAATCTATCCTTGAACAGTGAGAAATTATTTATGATGATGCAGGAAGGAGTGGTCCTTGGCCATTATATCTCTCAAAGAGGAATTCAAGTGGACCCAACCAAAATTGAGATAATTACTAATCTTTCTATTCCTGTCAAGCAAAAATATGTTAGAAGTTTCCTTGGACATGTAGGATACTATAGGTGCTTCATAAAAGATTTCAGTAAGATGAAAACACCACTTTATACTCTTTTAACTAAATATGCTGAGTTCCAATGGACAGTGGATTGTGAAATCACTCTCTAACTTAAAAACAACATTAACCCATGCTCCTATGCCAAAAGGTCCTAATTGGGAACTCCCTTTCTATATTCACACAGATGCATATGATTATGCTATAGGGGTTGTCTTAGGAAAAATAGAGGGAGAAATTGAGAATGCTATCTACTTTGTCAGCAAGAACCTACAAGGGGCTGAGTTTAATTACATAGTGACAAAGAAGGAGATGTTGGCAGTCATTTATGCTCTCAACAAGTTCAGGCATTATATCATAGGATACTAGATCTTTGTCCATACAAACCATGCAGCCATAAAATACCTTATGAACAATCCATTGATTATAGGAAGGTTAGTAAGGTGGTTGCTATTAAAGCAGGAATTTGATATCACCATTATAGATAAGCCAAGTAAGGAAAATGTTGTGGCAGATTTTCTCTCTAGATTTCCCACATAAGAGAATACTCTAGTCATTGATGACTCCTTTCCCGATGAACAGTTGTTCTCCATCAGTGTGCACATACATTGGTATGTAGATATAGCCAATTATTTGGTTATAGGAAGAGTTCCCCCTCATTTATCTCCAAAACAGTGAAGGGTTCTTATTGAAAAAACTTTTCCATTCTCATGGATGGAAGGTTTTTTATTCTATACTAGACCAGATCATGTGATGAGAAGATGTATAAGAGAGGATGAGACTTATGATATACTGCATGCATTCCATGATGAACCCTGTGGGGGACACTTTGCAGCTAAGAGGACGACCATGAAGATTCTCAATACAGGGTATTACAGGCCTACACTTCATAAGGATGCAAGTCAATACACCAAGAAATGTGATAGGTGTTAAAGGATGGTCCGACCAACTAAATTGGATGAGATGCCTCTATACCCTTAAGTAGTTATCACACCATTTGATAAATGGGGACTTGATTTTGTAGGTCCAATTGATCCACAATCAAATGAAAAGTCTTATATCTTGGTTTGTACAGATGATGTGACTAAATGAGTTGAGGTCAAAGCCATGAAACATGCTAGAGAAAATAAAGTTGTAGAATTCCACTATGAATAAATCTTCACATGCTATGGGGTTCCTAGAAAAATAGTCACAAATCAAGGGGCTCAGTTCACATCCACTCTTGTCACAACATTGGTGAATGAGTATAATATTAGGCATAAGAAATATACACCCTATCACCCTATCACCCTCAGGCCAATGGTCAGTCTAAGGTAACAAATAGGGAAATAGAATCTGTTCTGACCAAAACAGTAGCAATCCACATAAAAGATTGGGAAAATAGGTTTCTAGAAGCTGTCTAGGCCTATAGAACCACTTGGAAAACCACCATTGGTTTTACTCCCTTTGAGCTATTATATGGAAAAACAAAAATGATGCCTATAGAGTTTGAAAACAAAACTCTTAGAACAATATTAGACCTTGGATATAGATATATCTAAGGCACAAAAGGATAGGTTTATGCAACTAAATGCCTTGGATGAAATGAGGAAATAAACTCTCCGCCATATATATATTGTGTAGAACCAGAGAGTTAGATGGAATGATAAATACATCAAAGAAAAGAAGTTCCAACCAAGTGACTGGGCACTTCTTTATGATTCTAGGTATAAAGACAACTTAGGAAAATTCAAACCCAGTGGTTGGGACCATATGAGATTGCTGAGGTCTTCCCCAATGGTGTTGTTCAACTTACAACAATTGATCCTGTTAGGTTCAAGCTCTTGGTCAATGGTCATCATCTCAGGCTATACCATAAGCCTGCCTCAAGGTAGGAGTTCATGTAGTAATTCATTGAATACCAAAACTCCAAAGTTCCTGCAGTCGAAGGAAGTGGACCTAGAGTTCAACCTTGTGGCTAGTCAAAGGTATGCATGCAACCATAATAAAAAATCCACTTTTTGTGGGAATTAATTTCTCCATCATCACTACCGCTCATTCATCTCAAATCTCTCTCTCTCTTCTGCATCACTCCACCATCACTTCATTTAACAAATCAATCATACTTTTCTAATGATCAGTACTTCCTTCCACAATTTTTTGAAAAGACATTCCAACTTCTCAAGTACGTGCATAACACTTAATGTATATTAATTACCTTACATACATTTGTTTGATTACTGTACTTTAATATTGATATTTCACATAGCAATCTTGTTAGTATGCCTTGTTTTTTTCATACTTCCATTCCAACCTGTGCGAACACATGCTTTTATTTAGGTTGGGGGGTGTGAAACTACGTGTCATACATGTCATTAAGCCATTTCATGTGCCAACATGACAATAAATTTGAAATAATGAGTTGAAGTGACATTTTGCATGCATGATATGACATTAAGTTGCCATCATTTTCTTTGATAATACCTCTCCTTTATGTCTTCTTTACTGCTTAGTCAGAATCATAATGCCACTAAAAAGGAAAAATTGAGAGGTCGTGCAACATTGGTGTTAGTATTAGTGAGAATTACAGGAAGCATAAGAGAAATTAGGTTTTTGACTGAAGGATTGTAGAAAATAAGTCTTTGCAGAGGCATTTGCCAGTGTGTGAGTGAAGGAAATGGGAGGTCAGTTAATCAGAAGTGAACCAATAGTTCACCAGGTAATCCTATAGGATGCACTATGTGAGCCTAAATTCAGGAATTTTAGTTTGCTAGATTATTTTCTGAAGTGAAATAGTTTCAATAATGACATTGCCTTAGAATTTGCATAAACATTTTCTAATGGCGAGTTAATGGTGAAATGATTAAAAGTTATAGCCACCGAAGAAAGGATTGATGAAGTGTCAAGTTTGCCTGCTCAAGGAGAACCCTACCCTATTTCTAAGGATACTAGGTTAGCTAGAGTAGAATTTACTGAGCCTAGTGATCCTCCACTTATTATAGACAAACAAGGACTAAGAAGAATTTCTTTTTCGAAAATATGGAAGCAATTTTTTGTTTATATTATCAAATACATTACATGCAAGGGTCGCCAATCTTGTCTTCATTATGTGCATTTCAAGCTTTTAAATCACATGAGACATGGCATGAGGATGAAAGTGCCAAAATTCTTGTATAATCTTCTTGCAATCATGGCTCCCGAGACACAGAAAGGTAGGGAAAACTCTGTTTCCCATCATTGTTTGATTAAATTGCTGGTAGAAAAGTCTTTGCAAGATGTGTCCAATATATCATGGGATTAATTTTTGAACATTAAGAAGTTTAGATTAGAAAATATGGGTCCTAGAGGTTGACCCCTAACTCATAGGGTTAGTGGGGGTTATTAAATTCACTCCTAGAGCTTCAACTTCTGGGGTGATTCCTAGCACAAACCCTCTTGTAGCCGAACTTGTAGCAAAAACTATTTCCTCTGAATCCAAGCATGCAGATGAAGATAGTTCATCTTTAGACCCTAATGTCGATGTTTCCCCTAAAACCACAATTCAGACTAGGGCCACTATTCAAAAGGAGGAAGCAAAAATGAGAAAAGCAAAAAATAGCAAAGGGAAGGCTAAGAAGCAAAAACCAAAAAAGGTAAATCCTAGCCCTAAGAAGCAAAAAATTGAAGAAACTGAGCATCTTGCAGCCAATAGGAAAATAAAATTCCTCCAAGAAAATTAAAATTGAAGGAGTCTGATACTGGTGTGCCTCCAAGAAGGAGCCATAGACTTAGATAGAAACTTGAAGAGAAGGTGGAAAATCCTGAGGAGCAAGGAAATATAGGATTGGTAGAACTCGCTGTTGTTGCAGAGCAAGTTGAATATCAGGAACCAGTGTAGGGGAAGATCATAGTAGGGAAGCTCATATCCCCTACTTTTTCATGGGCATCAGTAGCTCTATATTTATGGAAAGTAATGGAGGAGAAAGAGGAAAAATGGAACAAAGAAAAACTCAGGCTTAGGAGGAGATCAAAAAGAAAAATGAAGAAATTGAGGAGAAGAATGCAAAGATTACCGCATTAAAAGATAAGGTAAGCAATGTGGTGGCTCTAGTACCACAAATTATGGAATTTAGGACTCCTCCAAGGATATTTTCATTGCATTTAAGGGAGCATAGTCTCAATTTTAAGTTGTCAAGGGTCATTTCTGGTTTAAACTCTTCCATTGAAACCCCATAGGAATTTTTCCAAGTTTACCAATCCTCTCCTCTTGAAGTTAAGAATTTGTTGTGTGAGTTGTATTTGAACAACTATGATGTTACCAATGACCATGAATGGAATCTATTGCTATATTTTGGGGATGTTCACTTGAGGGAATTAATGTCATGGATTCAAAATGAAATCAACTGGGGGAAACAATTCAAAATATACAGAGAAAAAGAGCTCCATACCTGCTTATATCTAAGAGCTAAATGAAGCAATCCTAAAGATATCTACTACACATGGCACAAAATTCTTTACAAACCAGAGTACAAAGAGAGGATCATGCAATTTAGGGAAGAAGCATACCAATAATATGATTAGGTAGGTGCCACTACAAGAAGGACAATATTGGGATATTTATCATAGAGATGGAATGACTTGCCAGATCAGTTAAAACAGGCTGAACCCCATTCCCTGCAAAATTATTATGCAACTTGTAAGCGAAGCATTAGGTATATACATCTTGGGAGAAAAAAGCAACAATATTGGCTCCCGTTAATTTTCTAGCCACCTATTATGTTATGGCCATTACTAGACCACAAAATCTATCGATATGATGTAGATGCAGAGAGGCCAAGGTGGGGTAAACAAGCATGGGTTCTATTGGGATCAAAATTTAGACACTGTAGGGGCTAATCAAGGGCAGACAAAAATTGCTGATTTCAGGGCTTTAGTAAGGCAAAGGAATTGATTTCCTTCTGTTGGAGGACCAACAAATCATTAGGTTGGGGGGAGATGATTCCAAATAATAACTCATTTTTTTTAGGATTTATCATATGTTTTTTATTATTACTATGGAGTTTTAACACCTAGTTACTAATACTTTCTATGTTATTTCCCTAAACTTATGAACTTTGGACATGGACCTATCCCTATAACTTTTGATGGTATTAACCTGACATGTGATATATCTATATTAATCTTACATGTGATTGAATGAATGTTATTCTAAGGTGATTATGGATATAAAATTGTCTTGTGCACACTGATGTCATAATGCAGGTTCAAATTAAGATGCAAATGGACCTTGCAAGGTGGAAGAAGTTCATGCCAGCTACCCAGTTGATGAAAGAGTCAAAAAGAGATGGACATTGAAGAGGTCAATGGTTGGAAACTTCCAGCTCATGTGGGAGTGATAACTTAAACTTTAAATGACCATGTATATTATTTGAGTAGATTTAAGAGGTGTTGTTATGCTACATCCTTGTTGAGGCAAGACTGGTTTGACTAAATCTTGTGCATGCATAAACTCCTTCCTCTTTTTCATGCTTTCAATAAATGGCATCCTCCTAGTCTGTTGGAGTTGACTGCCTTGTTAGTTAGAGTTAGTTAGAAGCTTTTCCTCTATAAATAATGATAAGATGTTCCTCTTCAAGGCTTTCGATGTTCTGATATTGTACTTTAATTTTTAGTTTCAAGGAACACAATCATGTTGCTGTTATTATGTAACAATGTTTTTAATTTATAAAATGATACTTTAATTTGCTGCATCTAAGTTATTTTTTGGAAGAATCATTCAAGGGGGCCCACTTGGTGAGAATTCCATCCATTCAGTTCAAGTAGTTACTTTTCTGTTCAGCAATTTGTTATAGTCTTAGCAGTTGTCTGTTCCTGCAACCAAGGAAAAACATAGTTACTTTTTGTTTGTTTACTGAGACTTCTATTTCTGTAATTAATTTAAATTCAGTTTAGTTGTTGATTTATGCTTAGTACTTATGCTAGGGTGCTGCCACAATAGTGGTTTACACTTTCTGGGAGATGCTGATTTTTGTTGAAATCACATATTTTTAGAAAATATAATGATTTAACCCTTGAAAAGTTCCATTTAAAGGATCATAATTGAAGACGGTTTGATCAAACCACCTTAGACCAAGCCCCCTTGGATAGAACCCCGCTAGTTTTAAACCATACCTATAATGGAGTCTCCTTTATACCTATCAAAATGCTGATAAAAAACCACTTTTGATTTACCTTTTGGGGGATCAAATGATTTCATTTAAAATTTATTTTTTGTAAGCATGTATTCCTTATTATAAGCTTCCAAAAAAGTATAATTTTAATTGGATTATTATATTTATTTTTTTATTTCTTGTGAATGTAGGTTTTTCATCAAAAATCAAGCTCTCTCTTCTACACATGTGGAAAAATAGTAGATTATCAAAATAAAATTTTGAAAAATACATTCAGGTTGGGTATTGATTCCCTTGATCCATTAAAAGAAAAAATAAATAAATTTTGATACATACAGAAAAAGTTATGTTGTATACAGTCCACCTATGTCTGAATTGTAATTGGTTTCACTTTGAAACTTGATTAAGGAAAAAATATTTAATAAAACACTATGAAACCAAATGAACTGGCTAGATATCGTAGTTACAAATCTAAATTTGAAAAATTAGAATTTTATCCTTCATACAAAAAAAGTTATGTTAAATACGGTGAGCATCACTCCTTGAAAATGCTGTTTACTAATAAAAACTAGTTTTTGAAGGAGATGAAAAGAAAAGTGCAATCTAATTCCAAAAAAATTGAAAAAAATATATTTAGAATCTATAGACAAAACTTCACAAATCACTTTTTTTCATCATCTTCAAATTCCTCATGGTTTAGCTGCTATAGGAGCCCGAAAGTGAAGATTTAGTTAAAATAAATCAGTTCAATGTCCAGTTTTCCCAAAAATTGTAAACCAGTATTATGGGATCACCCGCTAATTCCTTTCAAGAATTTCAATTTCGGTATTATTTTCTCTCTAGTTATAGGATAAGGATGACTATAATTAAGTCCTAGTGCATAGTCAATGCTGACCCATTTCAAGTTCACGTCCCTGGGTTGATAATGAAATGAACCTTCATGATGAGCAAGATAACTACTTGGTGCATATATCTAATCTCTAAGTTATAGCTTTAAGGGATTAGTTATTGAACCATTAGAGGAGGCCAACAGTAGGTACTGTGTTCAGTTGCAAAATGCCAGTGTGATCTATATTGTGAAGAAAAATACTTGCAGTATGCTTGAAATACTACTTTGTAGCTATTCCAGTTGTTGGGAGTAGTCTGGAAGTGTTTGTGAAAGTATTATGTGGATTGCTACTCATGCACTATTATATATTGTAATAGTTTTTTGATTTGCATTCTACTACACTTTAATGCTATGCTCTATGACTTGGACCTAAATTAAAGTTACTCATGTTGTATAAGATTCTAGAGTTTTAGAGGTTGAGCAAGTTAGATGTAACATATCAATGTCTATGTTGTCTAGCTAACTATGAATAACGTGAGTGCTTATGTCAAAGGAAAGTGTGCACCAACTGGAAGAATCATGTGAAGATGAAATATGACCAGCTTAAGATTTCCAGAGGAAGCACATAACATCATCTATTATTGGTAGTAACAAAATTGATTTATGAACGACTTGCTTCCCGTTTTATATCAATTTGAATTCGGGTCTACCCTTAGCTGACCTAGCTAATTGAGGATGATTTTAAGAGGTTCTTAGTTGACATGAAATATGATTAATATATTTGGATGTATGTATTTATGACTAGGATTCATTCAATGATGTGTGTGAGTATGAATGTTATATTCAAATGAAGTAATGGGAGTTGCATCCTAATTATTGTACACCATCATCAAAAGATCATACATTGTGTAGGAGAGTGATTGAAGGTAGATCAAATCATGTGCAAGTTGTGTAATAAATATTGAAGATCCAAAAATCATATTTCTATAATTTGGAAGACTAGTGGCCCACCTATTGAGTGGGTGCTTAGTTCTATTTTTCAAGGATTGGTGTTCCCAATAGGTTGGTGCCTACAAACAAAATTTAGGATTGGTGTCTCTAATATGTTGGTGCCTACTTCATGATTGTAAGTAATTTTTTATTTCTATTAAGTTGGATTTTAACAATAGCTCCAATAATTTCTTATCACTGTGGTTTTTCCAATTCCAAGATTCTATGTATATTTGGTGCTCTTTATGTGTCATGTGTACATCTATGTTGCTTGATTAATACTTTTTGTTTTGATTCTTTGAGAATAATTTTTGGAGAAGTTATTAATTGTAATCCATGTTGAATTAAAGAGTTTTAAATATACTGATTCACCCTCCTCTTAGTAGATTGTGTTCCCTTCAATTGGTATCAGAGCTGAGTTCTTTTGAAAAAGTCTAATAACTTGAGGTAGATTCGGGATGGCACACTCAATGGCTCAAGAAGGATTTTATTCAAACAAGGCACCACTTTTTGATGGAACAAATTATGCCTTTTGGAGAGTAAGGATGGAAGCATATTTGATGGCCCTAAGATTTGAGGTTTGGCAATCAATTGTGGATGGATATGACAACCTTGAATGTCCCCCAAGAGATTAGGCTAGAAACAAGGCTTGTGAGAATAATGCCAAAGAAAGAAATATTATTTTATGTGGTTTATCTAACTTTGAGTTTGTAAAGATCATGCATTGTAGGAAAAGGAAGGAAGTATGGGTCAAGTTACACAACATTGATGAAGGTGATGACACGGTCAAACAAGCAAAGCTTCAAACTCATCAAGGTTAATTTGAAAGTTTGAAAATGAAGGAAGAGTAAAATATCACCACATTCTTGCTCTGAGTTGATGAGTTAGAGGCCTTAGTGAAGAAATGAAAGAAGGTATGATTGTGAAAAAGGTACTCAGATCCCTTCCCTAAAATTTTGATGCAAACATTTCTACAGTTGAAGAAGCCAAAGATTTGAATACTCTAACTATGGATGAGTTACATGGAATTTTGATTGCCTATGAAATGAGAATTGAGAATGAAAAATTTGTAAGGAAAGACGTGGAATTAAAAGTATATAAGAAGCAAGATGATCCTGATTCAGAAGATGGATCAGATCTAAAGGAAGCAAACTTTGTTAGAAAAATAAAGAGGTTCTAAAAAGTATAAAGGTAATTTGCCTTTCAAATATTTTAATTGTGGCGAAGTAGTAAATTTCATGACTAAGTGTCCAAACAAATAATCTAGAGATGATGAGAAGAAATCATTTTCAAAATGGAAAAAGTTTCAGAAAAATTAGAAGAGTTTCTTTATCAATGAGGAAGGATACTCATCTGATGATGATGACTAAGCTACTCTAGGAAATGAAGGAGAAAAGGATCTCTTCATGGCTATGGAAACCTATGAAGGATATGTAGAAATGAAGTCTGAAAATGATGATAATGCTAAAATAGACCTTGTGGAAGAATTAATTTGCACTAGCAAGGAAATTAAAAGATTGAAGAAGAGAAAGTTAAAAACAAATTATCTTAGAATCTTGAGAAGGTGAAGAAGATGGTCATTGGCCTAAAGATTCAAGTCAATTAAGCAAAGAGGAATGGAGAATTTTTGATAGAAAGGTTGCTAACAAGAGATAAGGATTGTGAAAAAAATGAAGGAAAGATTGTGTCACTAAGGAAAGATCTTGAAAAAGTAAATCATTAGCTAAAGTTGAAGTTTGGGAAGAGCACTGAGATCTTGGATTAGATAATAGAAATTCAGAGATCGATGCATATCAAAACTGGTAATGGTTTTACTGATATATAGAAGAATAAGGTGGCAGAGTAGCCCATGAAGTCAATTGTTGAGAGTCCAAAAGAGAATGGATTTGAAAGTTTAAAATCTGAACAAGTTGTGGAAATCCATGAAAGCAAGGTGTTGATTGACGGTTTCATCCAATTGGACAAATAGAATAGAAGATCCAAAAGACAAGTTTCAAGAGGACAAGGATACAATACCAGGTTCAATCATTCTTTTTTTTGGTTACTATTTTAATTGAAATCATTTTGGTCAAAGGCTATGAATTTTAGAAAGACTTTGGCAAGAAGAAAAAAAATGTTAGTATAAATGCATTCACACCTTTGTATAATTTCAATATTATTTGTCGCAAATGCAACAATTTTGGACATATTGTTAGAAATAGTAGAAGAAATTTTGTGAGTACTCCTATATCAGACACAAAAGTAAATAGTTTAGGATGGCAAAATAGTGAAACAAATAAGGTTTGGAAGAAGAAACCAAAGGAGCAAAGGTCAAAAAAATCCATGGTGGCCAGACCATTATATTCCCAAAAGGAGAAGAATCTATGGATCATTGACAATATAAGTTCAAATCATATGACCGAAGACAAGAGAAAGTTCATGCACTTCAATAAGTTTGATGAAGGAGCTATAACCCTTGGCAACAATTTTGTTGCTAAGATTACTGATAAGGGTATATTTAGTCTTGATGGTGGAAAGAAAAAAACTCATAATGTCTTATATGTAGAAGGATTGAAGCACAATATTCTGAGTGTAAGTCAAATGTGTGATAAAGGCTACAAGCTCTCATTCAATGCTATAGGTTGTGAAATTAGAAAAAAATGGTTTTGGTGAGTTAGTTGTGAAAGGAAGGGTTGACAGTGACATGTATCATCCTAGTGAGGTAAATGGACAAAATTGCTTTTCCATACAAAGAGAAGATAGTTGAATCTTCCATAGAAGATTGGGACACATCAATTTCAATGATCTTTTGAGGGTTAGTTCAAAAGGAATGGTAAGAGATATGCCAAAGATCAAGAAGCCTCAATATACTAGTTGTAAACCATGTCATGAGGGAAAACAAACAATGACCAAATTTCCTACTAAGGAATATTCTATAACAAATCCATTAGACTTGATTCATATAGATCTATGTGAACTAATGGGGACAAAGAACATTCAAGGTGACAAGTATTTTATGATGCTTATTGATGATTATTCTAGAATGACTTGGATTATTTTTTTGAAATAAAAATTAGAAGCTTTTGATAAGTTTAGAGAATTTAAGGCTATGGTTGAGAATGAAACTAGAAGAACAATCAATTGCACGATATTAGATAGAGATGGAGAATTCACTTCTGACAGGTATGATGAATTATGCGAGTTTCATGGGATATGGAGATTTTTTTTTCTCCTAGAACTTCACAACAAAATGGAGTAGCTAAGAGAAAGAACCAAACTATACAAGAGATGGCTAGAACAATATTAAGTCAAGCAAAGTTGTCCGATATGCATTAGAGAGAAGTCATTCAGACAATAATTTATATTTTGAACAATGATCAAATTAGAGCAAAGAATGCCAAAACACCATATGAATTGTGGAAAGGAAGACTGACTTTAGTCAGTTATCTTAGAATATTTGGAAGCAAATGCTACATCAAGAGGGATGAATAAAATTTTGATAATTTTGATTCTAGATTTGATGATGGTATTTTTCTTGGTTATTCTATGACAAGCAAGGCATATATATGTTATAATGTAAAAGATTGAAAAATATTGTGGATAGTGTCAATATAAGTATTAATGAAACAATACAGTCTATTGATACTTCAGATGAAGAAGATAATGAAGATCTAGTTTGTAGCAGTCATGAAGATTCAAAAAATGACTCAGACAATACAACTACAAAAACTCTGGCTAGGTATGTTCAAAATAACTGTTTTGAAGATCAAATCATAGGAGATAAGGACAATGGAGTTCGGACCTGAAGAAGAATTGATAAAATAATTGAATAGGTACACTTCCTTATTATCAAAAATTGAACCAAGTTCCTATGTGGGAGAAAACAAAGAGAAAAGTTGGTTAAATGCCATGGAGGAAGAATTAACTTAGATTAAGAAAAATGAAACTTGAATTGGTTCTGAGACCTAAAGACAAAAATATCATTGGTACCAAATGGGTCTTCAGAAATAAATTAATTGAAGATGGAAAAGTGATCTAGAACAAGGCTAAAATTGTATGCAAAGGATATGCTCAAGTTGATGGAATTGATTTTAAAGTGAACTTTTCTCTAGTAGCAAGGTTGGAAGCAATCAAAATATTTTTGGCCTTATCAAAATTAAAGAATTTCAAGGTATATCGGATGGATATAAAATTTTCATTTCTAAATGGAGAATTAGAAGAGGAAGTCTACATTGAACAACCAAAAAGGATTCTAATGTTCAAACGAACTAAATTTTGTGTGCAAACTAAAGAAATTTCTTTATGGACTTAAATAGGCTCCTAGAGCATGGTATTCTAGATTCAAGAGAGGTAGTCCAAATAGAAACATATATTAAAAAAAAAGGTGATCAATTACTAATTATTGTCGTTTATGTTGATGAAATTATCTTTGGTGGTAGCAGTGATGCTATGTGAAAAGGCTTCCTGGATGTAATGTAGAATGAGTTTGAAATGACAATGCTTGGTGAGTTGTCTTTCTTTCTGGGTTTATAGATCTCTCAATCAAATAAAGGTATATTCATTTCTCAAAACAAGTATATAAAAGAGATTTTGAGCAAGTTTAAAATAAAAGAATACAAATTAGTGACTACATCTATGGTTACTAGATGTAAATTGAGTAAGGATGATGAATCTTCTTTGATGAATCAAACTTTGTGTAGGTCAATGATTGGTAGTTTGTTGTATGTAACTGCATCCATACTAGACATAATGCAAGAAGAAGGGATGGTAGTTAGGTTTCAGGAAACACCTAAAGAAACTCATGTCAAGGCTATAAGAAAAATATTTAGATATTTGAAGGCTACAAGAGATTTCTATTTGTGGTATCCTAAGAGTGAAAAATTCACACTAACTACATATACAAATGCAAATTGGGTAGGAAGCATAGATGATTGGAAGAGCACAAGTGGCAGAGATTTCTTTGTTGGTGACAATATTGTATCCTAGTTAAGAAAAATAGGATTCAATATATTTATCTATAGTAGAAGCGAAGTACATTGCAACAACTTCATGTTACACTAAGGTATAATGGATGAAGCATAACCTGAAGGAGATGAAAATAGAGCTTGATGAACGTATTTCCATTCTTTGTGCAATACTAGTGCTATAAATATTTCCAAGAATCTGGTGATGCATTCAAAGACAAGGCATATTGCAATTAAGTATAATTTTCTGAGAGATAAGGTTGCAAACAAAGATGTGAAGTTGGAGTATGTTGAGACTAAGAAGAAAATAATAGACATTTTCACAAAACCTTTTCGTAAGGAGACTTTTGAGTATCTTTGACAAAATTTGGGAGTTGTTTCCCCTTCCTCTTGAATCTAGAGGAAGTATGGGGGGAGTGTTGAATCCCTACCACAAGTATGCTTGGTGGCCATATGGAACAATTTCTAGACAAGAAATGACATAGGGGGAGAGAGAAGCTCAAAATGAAAATAGGAATGAATCTAAAGGGATTTCATTGCTACGTATCTCAGTTGTTTTCCTTTTCCATTGATGTCAAAGGGAGAGAAAGGAATCCAAAATTCTATATCTTTCAAAAGCTAAAGAAATCTATATTGTATCACATAGGGGGAGTTTTGAATTAAGTGTGTTGGTGTGCTAAATTTTTTTTGTTATTTTCCATCAATGACAAAGAGGGAGATTGTTGAACATATGTTGTCATTAATATCAAAGGAGCTCATTGATTTCAAAGGAGTGATATGAATAGATCAATGAAAATTAAATTAAATTAATTGTGTCATGTTTAAGCTTTTGAAACCAAGAAGTATTACTATCATTTCATGTTAGAGCTTTTGAGAACAGGAGGTACTCTGATCAGTTGTAGAATGCTAGTGTGGTGTAGACTGTGAAGAAAACTACTCACATTATGCTTGAAATAAAACTACTCACATTATGCTTGAAATACTATCTTGTATCTATTCCAATTGTTGGAAGTAGTTTGGAATTGTTTATGGAAGTATTTTATGGATTTCTACTCATGCACTGTATTATACTATAATAGTGTTTTACTTTGCATTATACTACAATTAAATGCTATGCCTTGTAGCTTTGAACTAAAGTAAAGTTACTCATGTTGTATTACATTCTTGACTTTCAGAGGTTGAGATTTAGTAGATAGAAAGTTAGATGTAACAAATTATTGTCTGTGTTGTTTGGATAACTGTGAATAAAATCTGAGTGTTTGCACCAGAGAAGGGAAGCATGCACTAGTTGGCGGAAGCATGTGAAGATGAAATATGACTAGATTAAGATCTTTGAAGGAAGCATATAACATCATCTATTATTGGTGAAAAAAAAATTACTTTAGGAACAACTTGCTACACATTTCATATCAATTTGAGTTTAGGTCTACCCTTAGCCGACCTAGCTAATTGCATATGGTGTTAAGAGGTTCTTGGATGACATGAAATATGGTTAATGTATTGGGTTTGTCAAGGTGTGGTGTCTCCAGTAATTTTGTGCCTACACACATAATTTGGGGACTCGTGTCTTTGGTAGGTTGGTGCCTACTTCATGATTGTAAGTAATTCATTATTTTTTTGAGGCTAGATTTGGATAGTAGCTCCAAGAAGCTCTTCTCATCGTGGTTTTTCCCATTCTAGGTTTCCATATATATCTAGTGTTCTTTGTATGAATGTGTGCATCTATTTTGCTTGATTAATACTTGTTGTTTTGATTCTTTGAGATTCATGTTTGGAGAAGTTATTAATGGTAGTTCATATTGAATCAAAGAGTTATAATATACTGATTCACCCCTCCTCTTAGTATATTGTGTGCCCTTTAATTGGTACAAATCCTTCAATTTTTAATTAAAAATATATTAACACTTGTTGATATGTGGGTAGTAGGTATGCAACATAATAGGCTAAGCCTTAGGTGAGCAACTGATAGGTGGCACCTTTTTAAACATTGAAATGCTTATCACCTACGCAGTCAGTCACATGGAGAGTCTTGTCGCCTAGTCCTAGGGGCCTTATATAGTTCCCCCAAGCCATAATAAGGTAGATATTTTTATTTTGTCATAAATTTATACTAAAGAGTTGGAATTTTGCAAATGTTATATCGAGAGAAAGGTGGTTCTAAGCCTTTCACAGTGAAGCAAGCTAATTTTCTAAATTTTTCTATAAGCTAATTTTCTAAATTTTTCTATAAGCGAATTTTATTAATGAACAAAGTTAGATATTCCTTTTTAGACCTTTGAGCTCATAAATGTTTTCATGTTTATCCAATTTTTATTATTCTTGTGGTATTGGAAAGGTATTGAGGTGTTCTATAGTTCTATCCATGCACTTTTTCTAGATTCATCCCTAGGTATCTTATATTTATATTTCTCTATATTTACATTTTGATTGATTTCTTGGACATACTGACAATTAGAGAAGTTTTTTCCTTTAAAGAAGGTTTCATTTTTAGTCTAGATCATATTGGGAGACGATAATTTTGATTTAAGGATCTCATTTTGAGATAATCTCATATTTTTGCATAATTGGCACATCTTGGCATTTAAAGACCCCGTAAAAAAATTATGGTATTAAAATTGCACTAAATATAAAGTGCCAAATCAAAATATTGGGGGTGTCTCATGATTGAGTGATTATGGGGTTAATCTTGTGCTTTTTTTGGATGGAGTCTCTTGATTTGTCTATTGCGTGACTAAATTTGAGAAGTTTATCATGACTATCACAAAATATATAATGATAATTGAATTAAAAAAAAGGAATTATAAGGCTTGGCAAGATGGTATGCTAAATTATTTTAGACGGCTAGAATTTTTCCCTATCTCTATGAACTTGTTCTTAAACATAATCCTAAATAATTTGAGAAAATAATAGCATGGAATTAAAATATTAGTCATGTAGAAAGTTTTATTGGTTCATATGTGGATTCTTACACATTGAGTAAAATAGTATGGATTGATTCCCCTCATACTCATCATACCATGATTTGGAAGATGTATGGTGACTTGAATGAATCTCTATTTCCAGAGGATCTAGTTGTAGATTGTCTAAAACCATTTGATGATTTTCTACCATATGATTTTCAAACAACTACAAAGCTTGAAGAATGGGAAGAACTTGAACATTCAAATAACATACAAAATTCTCTTGATACTTCTCCTTCAAAGGCTACATGCACTCCAAAATCATCTAATATATTAAGTGTTATTACTTCTTGTGAGGGCACAATATCATTTGGGGATGAAAAATGTATTCCAATGATATGAATTGAGATCTTATATCCTCGTATTTTTTCTTCTTATGATACTTATGTGGCTACATACATGAATTGTGATTCAACATAGTAGGAATACATTGTCTTTAGATATGGCTACTTGGGATAGATACTCCAAAAACATTGCAGGTTTGTTTGTAGATTCCCACATTTCATATTTGTGAGACACTATTGATTATATACATCTTCTCTTTTATAAATATGATTATTCTTCAACTGTAGTGAAGGAACATTCAAACCCACTTGTTCATTCTCCATATGCTCATTCATCACAGTTTGACATGAGCATGGATAATTTTGAGTAGAATTTGGAGGATGCATATTTTTCTTTAAAGGATACATCATTGTATTTGTATCCCATTCTACACACATCTATACTAGATTATGGATCATCATATTCATTCTAGTGTGGCCTAGAACATGAGTTGATAGTGGTAACTCTCAACATCGACATAGAGACACTTGAGAAGAATTTAGAAACTTCATTTATCTTGATTTTTATCCCTCAAATTCCTATCTATAAGGGGAATAATTCATGCATCTACATTTGGTTTTATTTCTTCCCAAGGGGAGGAATGTTGTTTGTAGACATTGGATCATATTTTGCCTTCAAGCATTCACCATTTTTTCAAGAGATTACACATTATGGGGGATCTACATAGTCTCTCTTTCTTTCCATTTTATAGGGGTTATTGATTATATATTGGTGATGTAATTATTCCTTGGGTGAGTCATGTTGAGTCCCTCTTCCTTCTTTCACTTCCTCATATTTTCTCTCTTTTGGAGAAAAGTTTTGTCCTACTAGGTTTTCTCCTCTTTGTTTGGGAGAGATTGCATTTGTAAATGGGTACCTAACATGGACTAATAATAGTTGGGATGTATCCTTGAATTTTTGTATCATTTGCATTTTTTACTTCTCCCTAAGTTTCACTTAAGGGGCGTGTTGGTGTGGACATTGTGTTTTGCCTAACTAGTTCATCTCATAGATCTTATTCAATGGTAAGTTTACTTAGGGGCCTAGGAGTCTTTCTAGAAGTCATAGTTGTCATTAGATATTATTTTATCTCATGTAATTTACATATTGTGTCCTAGGTTATTTAATATTTTTTGTCTCATGCCATAGGATTAAGACACTTGTCATGATCTTGTCTAATCATATCTCTCACATTGTCTATATAAGCAAGGTCTCATATGTACATTTTATTGCAAATGTTCATTGAATGGTATTGCATAGTATTGAATATTGCAAGAATTACATTGATCACATTTGATATAATATATTTTGTATCCATTATTACAAATTTATGCTCTTTCTTTTCTCTATTATGGAAGGATATTTTGGTTTTGTAGGTGATCCTACGAGCTTGAGTCCTTGAGTGACTCTAATATTGTGCTCATTATTGATAATTTCTTTCCCACATTATTAATTAATGATCTCAATTAGTATTTCCTAGCATTTAACACTAATGTATTATGAGTCAGTGATATTTTGAGTGGTCTACATCTTCCTTGTCATAGGCCTCTTTAGCATGTAGGCTTATTTATCATTTTTAGTGTTATATTGTTACTTACTATTGGTTATTTCATTTCCTAAATTCCCTATAATGCACATATTGTCTATCTAGACATTAGAAAGCATATTTTTTGTATTTATTAATTAATTAAAATCATAATAAAACATATTTTTTATTTTTCAATTTATTAATAAATATGGCCAAATATCCATCCTCATGTATGGGTAGACATTTCCATACTATGTATTGGGCGTTAACTTCCAACCTTCTTAAACTATGTGTTGGAATGTGATGTTGTTGATTGCTGTCATTAATGGTTTTCATTGATGTCAACATATCTTGGTTGATTGATTAAGGTTCAGTGTTGATGCTTTGGTGATCTGGATTGGTGTGCTCTAGATGTTGTGTTGTGATTGAAGATCTATCTTTGGTTGTGATTTTTCCGGTCCCATTCATTTTGTAACATAATGAGATACACTGTTATGGGTCTGGACCAATCTAGAAATTGGTTAATGTGTCCCAAAACATTGTTTGCATTGTAACGTGTATATTCTATTCTTTGGTTCTAGATATCATGGTTAATATGTAGTGTGTTTATTTGCATGAGGAGGTTCTATATGGACCACATTTCATTCCTTTCCATCATGAGAATGTTTTGTGGTGACCTAATTCAAATTTTATTTGGCTAACTTAGGAGATTACGAAGGCATGGAATGGTATAAGAAAAAGTTGATTCTGTTTGATGAAAGAAAGTGTGGTGAATACGAATGCGAATATGAACATATAGATATTGTGTGAAAGTTTACGATCGAAGGCAAAAAATAGTGAGGTTATTCCGGTGTGATTGTTGGTGACAATTATTTCTAGCGGTGGATTCCCTTTCATCATTCTTCTGGCAGTGAGCCTTTTTCTTCTGGCAGTGAGCCTTTTTATTTTGGCAGTGAGCCTTTTTACTTTTGGTTGTAATAGTTAGGTAGTGAGCCCACCAATAGTGAGCCTTACTTGCAATGAGCATTTTGGTGGTGGGCCCTTGTAAAAATCACCGTAATCGGTGTTTTATAATTGAGAATTAGCATTCTCTGTGGTTTTTCCCATCTTGGATTTCCACATAAATTTTGGTGTTCATTGTGCATGGTGTTGTTATGTGCTTTCATGTTCATTTTGTTTTAATTATTATCTGATTGATTTAAGATTACACCGGATTAATTAAGGTCAAGAAAATTGTTTTATGACAACTAATTCACCCCCCTCTTAGTTATCCAGACTGTTCAACACTATGGTCATGATAAGTCATTGATAGAAATATTTTTCAATGACTATTATTGTGATGAAAGAACAACACCATGGTTGTCATGTGCATAAAATTATGAAATATGGATTTTTATGCACAATATCAAAAATATATGTATTAAGTTATATAATGAATCAATTTGCACTTACATGGAAACATATTATTAAACAAAAACTATTTTTCCTTGATGGCTAAATTAATTGCTCAACCATTTAGGTCACCCATTGTATGCTACTTCTCACATCTATAGGGCATTTTAAAGTTGGGACATAATTTAAAGTTGTAAAAATGTAATTATTTAATATTGGGAAAAATAATTAAATAAAGCACCCAATATTAAATGTGGGAACATGGTTTTGTAATCTCATGGTTTTAGTCACATGGTTTTGTGCAATACCACTTGGTGGTTATGTGGGACTTGTTTCTATAAAAGCAACCACAAGGGTAGTTGTTTAGGTTGGTTAGTTTGTAGGTTAGCTATTGTTAGCATTTGTGGAGGTTTGAAGCATGGAGTGGGATGTGTGGTTACATGCTTGGTCACATGGATTGATTGGATAGGGCTTGATGCTTCAATGGTGTTCATGGAGACTCTGAAGATGTATTGTAATCTTTATTGCTGCATAATACATGAGTGATGGATGCTTTGGGAGGCTGGGTTTTTCTCTCTTGAGGGTTTTCCTAGGGTATATCTTGTGTCATCTTTAATCGGTATGTTGTCTATTCTCTTGCATGTGGATTTTGCATATTTATTTGCATAGATTTCTCTTTTGGGTTATGTGGAAATTGTCATCAGATGGTTGCAAGTTTCCAACATTTGGTATCCAAGCCATGGTTGTGGTTGTATAACCCTTGGTCGAGAAAAATCTTGTTTGAGTTTTGAATCTATGCATTGCATGAGAGAATGAAAGGTATGGAAAGATATGAGGGTTTTACAGGTTGTTTATTGCAGATTTGAGGGTTTTGGGTTTGCTGTTTGGATGGGTAGTTTGCAGATTTGGGGTGTGAGAAATTTTGGGTGAAAAGGGTTTTTTTTCTATGTATTCAAATGACGGTTTTGTGGAAGGAAAAATACCTCATGGTTGGATCTAGGTTGACTAAGAGACAAATTTTGATATATAACATGACCTATTTTGCTTACAGTTGAAGAAAAATGTAAATTTTTTAGCCAATATGGCCATACAACCATCTCAGTCTGTAGAATAAATAAAAAAAATTCCATCGAAATAAATTTTCATCTTGCAAAAAAAATAAAAAAATCTAAAATGTCGATTCAAAAAAGTTTTATGATTTTTTTTTTAAAAATATATATTTATAAAAGCTTTGGAGGAGGTCGGACCCCCCCCACAACCGTACCCTGCGGCAGTGCCAACAAGGTACAATCGACAGAGCCAGTAGTACATTGTTGGCACCCTACCGATGGAGGTACTGCCATCTAGCGGCCTCCTAATCGGCAGGGATTGTCGTGCTGGGCCCCGCCAAATCCCTTTATGGGGTATAAACAATTTTTTTTTTTTTTTTAATTTGTGAGCCTATGAATTAAAAATGCCAACCATTTTTTGAGATATGCGAAAATTAAATTGAAACTTATAAAAGTTTCTAGTTTTCCATTTTTTGAGTGTGCCATCTGGGGTGCCACTGCCATTGGTGCTCCACTCAGGGGCCACCCTTGTTGTGCCTACATACCAGAATCGTGCAACCTTTTTCCAGAGGGCATAACTTTTTCCCAGGGTGTCATTTTTTTCTCTTCTTTGACTTGTTGGAAAGCTGACTCAATGCTCTATGTTGTGGTGCTAGTGATTTTTTGAGATTTTATAGTTTGGATACTATTTTTCTTATTGGAAGTTAGATTTTTTTTTGAGCTTCGAGAGGGCATACCTTGAGCATACAAAGTCAGATTTTGGACTTCAAATAGTCGACGAAAAGATTTTTCGGAGCACTACATAGTGGATCAGGTTTAGAGTTATTTTTGTATGGTTTATTTGTTGATTTACTTATCGGAGCTATTTATGGGTTACTTTGACTATGGTGATACTATGAGTTTATGGATGATCGGATCTTGGAGATTTGATGTTGGATTCATAGTATACTTAGTTGTACATCTTGGATTATTCTATTTTGATATGGTTATTATTTTTTGGTTGGATTTTTATGTTACATCTTTGTATCTACAAGTTATGTAATGTGGTAGGCGGTCTATACTTACATATTGCATTTATGACTTGGAAATGGGTTGTCTATGCCCATAGATATTTTAGTGTTGATGTATATTTAGTTTGGTGGCTTGGTTTAGTCACTTGGCTTGCTAGTTTTGATGTCATATTGAGGAGGTGAGATGGCATTACTAGGTATAGTCATGATGTGAGACCTATGTAGTTGACTATGTTAGATGGATATGTGGACACAGTTGGATTGTTAGTTGTTGGTACATTTGGTGGTGATCATGGTGTCATGGATGTTTCTTGTGCTTTAGAGACTTTGGCATGTCATGATGGTTTATGCAGTTGCATTGTTGGTGGTGTTGGATTGGTTCCTGATTATGGTTGTGGTGGTGTATCTTCTTGGTATGAGGATCATGGTTTTACTTTTCCTTTTGGGAGCTCTTGTTACATTTGAGTTCTCTGATTGTGTGAGGGCCTTTGGTTGATCTTAATTAAGAGATTTTTATCATGATTTCATGATAGCTTGATTATAAGTTTTAGTGGGAGTTTTTGACAGTGATGGATTGGCAGTGATTGTATATGTTTATGATGGTTTGGCAGTTGTATGTTTTGTCTTGGCTTAAAGATCTTGGTTTCACTTGTATGTTACTGACAGTTCAGTTGTGTGTGTAGACCTGGATGATATTCATGGAGAGGATGGTAATCATGATGCCTTTTGTAGCTCATACCATGGATTAGTGGGAGTTTTGGTAGTGACGTGGATGAATCATTGTATGGTTATCTTCATGTGATTGGGGATATGTTTTCTTGGTTTAGAGTGTTTGTTATGATGTCATGGTACACTCTTGATTCTATATTAGAGTTTGGCATATTACATGCTCTCTTGAGACCAGGATGTATGCTATGGTGCAACATGATCTCCTAGGAGGAGATGGTTAGATCATGTTGTCATGATAGGTTCCTAATTTTGTGGTTGGAGCTTTGAAATTGATCATGTGTAATTCTCTTTGTATTGAGTACATTGACAATTTGATTGATTACTTCATAATGGTGCTATGTTGAATTTGGAGTTGGCATGGATTGGTTGGTTATAGGTACTCATGGATACTTGGAGACATAGGTGAGGCTTGAGTTCTCTTATGGTTAGAGACATGTGTTGATATGGTTACTCTTGATGAGATTTCAGTAGGAAGTCTGAGGAGCCTACTCCTTGGTTGGACATGAGTTCAAAATGGACCTATGAGTAGAGTGTTCTTGGATGAGTCATGATGACTTGGATGTCTTGGAGGAGCATTCTCATTCCCCACTCTTGGTCTACTCAACAATTTCACTTGAGAGGTATTGCCCATTGTTTCTTTCAGGTGCATTATGATTTATACTTTGTCTTCTTATGCATATGGATCTTGAGCTATGGATATATGGTTTTGGAGGGTTCATTTGAGGAGTGTTGGCATGCTTATATCCTTATGAATTGTGATTAATTTCATTGATGTCGAGTTTGGGAGATGTATTGAGCTTCTTTCCTTCATTGGGAATGAATTTAGTTTGATCTTCTTTGGCTTGAGCGGCTTACATCCATGTTTATGACATGATACATATTTTATGTTTGATCTTGGTGATTGAACGGTTGGGTGTTGTGGAGCAGATCATACTTGACATAGTTGGCATTTAGAGGTATATGTAGGAGGATTTTATATAAGTATATGATGTGAAAATTTTCTCTCTTTGGTCTTAGTTATCTTCCTAGATGTTTGGTTTCACATTACATTGGCTTGAGGTTTGGCTGGACCTATTGTGATCACTAGCTTATGGTCATGTGTTTTCACTTTTGTTTTTGGGTGATGAAATGGAGGTTCCTTTATCTCTTTCCTTTGTTGGGTGTGAAGAACTTGGGAGAGATATGGAGACCTATGGTGAGAGTTTTTAGTATAGGTTATTGGTTTATAGGTTTTGCATATCATTATGGATGATTCCTTGGTACTACATGATGTTGTTTACACTTTCTATATGATTCTATTGGTAGAATTTGTATTCCTTGATCTTTTTCAGATTCACATTACCCATGTAGTGGGAGCTCTTGGATGTGTATGTCATTCTTTGACATGTTTTTCACATAGAGTTTATGATTGCAGTTTATGGGTCTATATGTTTATGGCATGAGTTTACTATGATTTGTATACCTTGGAGGTATGGATAGTTAGATGTGTTGGAACTTGTTGTGGGTGCTATTTCTGCCATGGGTTTGTGTATCTTGACAAATATTGGTGCATATTGATACCTTTCCATTGGGTGCTTGTGTTTGGGATATCAGTTGAGACATGACTTATGCTTCATTGTGATAGATTGTGTGGATTCTCTTTGGATGACTTCTTATCTTTGTGCATTGGCATGATGGTGGATGGGAGCATTCATTCTTGGGATGGTGGTCACTTTGATTCTTATTGGAGGTATCTTGATGGAGCACATGGAGGACTTTGATTCCATGATGGTATATGTGGCTATATGGATTGTTCATTTGATTCATGTTTTGAGGTTACTTGTTCCTATTATGTAATGTATACAACAAGGGGGAGAATGCTAGGAAAAGGTATGTTGTACACCTTGCATAATGTTTATAATGTATTATTTATTTATTATGTGTGTGATGCACCTAGGGAGTCTAGGGATACGTGCATCACTAGGTGTTAATATTCTTGGGGCTATTTTATGTTGTATGTAACATTGAGACATAAGTTAAAGTTGTAAAAATGTAATTATTTAATATTGGGGAAAATAATTAAATAAAGCACCCAATATTAAATGTGAGAACATGATTTTGTAATATCATGGTTTTAGTCACATGGTTCTATGTAATACCACTTGGTGGTTTTGTGGGAGCTTGTTTCTATAAAAGCAACCACAAGGGTAGTTGTTTAGGTTGGTCAGTTTGCAGGTTAGCTCTTGTTAGCATTTGTGGAGGTTTGAAGCATGGCGTGGGATGTGTGGTTAGATTCTTGGTCACATGGATTTCTTGGATAGGTCTTGATGCTTCAATGGTGTTTATGGAGACTTTGAAGATGTATTGTAATCTTTATTGCTGCATAATACATGAGTGATGGATGCTTTTGGAGGTTGGGTTTTTCCCTCTTGAGGTTTTTCCTAGGGTATATTTTGTGTCATATTTGATGGGTATATTGTCTATTCGCTTGCATGTGGATCCTGTGTACTTATTTGCATAGATTTTTCTTTTGGGTTATGTGGAAATTGTCATTAGATGGCTGCAAGTTTCCAACATCATTGATCTAAGGAAACATTTCAAACCATTTAGTGACTAAAGTGAATCTAGCACAAGTAAGTCAATACACCATTAATATGTTGAACACATGGAATACTGAGAGGGGGGTGAATCTGTATTCTATTAAACCATCCAATTACTAACCATCTAATTTTCAAAGCATTCTTAACAATTATAAGGAATGAAAGCATAAATAATCCATAACACACACAACACATGAACACCATGATTTTTTATATGGAAAACCCAAGGTGGGAAAAGCCACGATGAGGATCAACTCACAATATGTTATAACTCATTATAAGATATTACAAAAAGGCTCACTATTCATAGAGAAAAGAAATATACAAAGAGGTGGCCTCATAGCCAAAATTTGAACTGAGAGAAATGTATCTGACATATGTTGGATTCAGTTCCTTTGAAGCTCATAACATACTTGAATCAACTCAAATTTATAAGTCTCTGCTTTTCTTTGTATTCACACACCTTTTATCAACACTCACAACTTATTCATATGATTTTGAAAATCTTTGCATCACTACTTGCATTCAGATCATGTATTCATTAGATTCCTTTTTTCATCAACTTAAATCAACCTTGTATATGTTCTAAACTCCATCACAAACATAAATTAGGTTAGCCTAATTAGATGTAGCCTCAAATTATATAAAACGTGCCTTGTTGGTACCTAATTCAAACCAAAATTTCCTTCACACCCAAAACACAAGCAATATAGGTCAGCATGGACCTATAAAAACTCCCTTTTCAATTCACAACACATATTTAATCTTTGCATATCTCAAGTCGACCAAGCATAAAACCAAAATGTAAAATACTCCAACTAATCATCACCATATGATATGTGGACCACAAAAAGTCACACCAACTAGAAAATGTAATATATTGACACTTGTAAACACTCTCCCAAAACTGCAATGTCTAACTCAAATCCACGAAGGAATGAGGACTAGTTAGGTAATAACCAATACACAAAAAATTGTGTAAACCGTATCGATTGAACTTCTATCTCCCAAAACTGCAATGTCTAACTCAAATCCACGAAGGAATGAGGACTAGTTAGGTAATAACCAATACACAAAAAACTCTGTAAACCATATCGATTGAACTTCTATTACTTGCAAATTTTGAACCACTTATCCATAACAACTAAAATTTTGAAAGAAGATGCCTATAATATATGTGAAAAATATACTAGAACCATATAAGTAGATCTGAAAGGGTAAACAAATGCGAACCAAAATATTAGAGGGCACTGTGTGTTGAATTTTTTAGTGTAGACACTTAGCCAAAAAAAACTTTGAAAAATATTTTTTTTGTAAACATTCATCATGTAGTGTTGACATCAATAACAAATCATTAATGACAACCTTCTTAATTATTTCAACAATATCCCCCTTTATCATTGATCGCAACATGTGCCAAAGCAAAAAAATTTCTCCACAAACATCTCTCCACAAGTATCTCTCCCCCTTTGACATGAAGGGCAAAGGGTGCTCCCCTCAAGACATATGTACAAAATGAGCTAGATCCCCCGTAGGAAGCTAACCAAAAAATCCTAATACATCCACATATGTACAACAAATCTGAAAAACATGAAAAATTGAAAGATATATAGAAATAGAAATGGTTAAACCAAAGATGTCGACCCCTGAAGCTTCTAAAGAATGGCTTGCCAAGCATATTTTCCTTCCTCCCAACTCTTCTCTGCTACTACAAGCATTCTATGTAGAGACTCAAGCTCTATCAATGTTTCCTATCCTTCTTTTATAGTACCGAGTGTAAGATTTATCTTTGAAACTTTGTTAGAATTGGTAAGGTCACTTGAGATTGGTTTGTGCTCTTTTTTATCAAGTCCCTTAGCTTCACAATTTGCTCTCTTCCTACTTTTCTTTGTAAAGTGAAGAATCTATCATGCAAGTCCACTATAGTAGTCCAAGTCTTATCATCTCTATCCAATGCCAAATAATAAGCTTTTGATGCATTAGCTATCTGAGACTCAATCGAGTCCATTTCATCTTTTATCCCTTGTGTGGCATCCAACCACTTCATGTAATACAAAAATAGTGCTTTTGCACCTTCCTCATAGTCTAGCACTTCCTTCAAGAATTCTTCAACTTTTCTATGTGCAGATACACATTTTTTTGTGATATCCATTAACTTCTTCTCTTTAATCCTTGACTCAACCTCTATTTCTACTTTTCTTTTCAATTTGGAGGCATATTCCTTAAAGGAATCAAATAGCATTTTAAAATTTTACACCGCAAGTAAAGATGTATCAACATTAGGTCCTAGAATGATCTCTTGTAATTATTTTACAACTTCATCTATCAAATCACTACTCTTTTGATATGTTTCAATGATTTATTTTCTTGTTGATGCATTAAACACATCACTTAGCTACAATTTATGTATAGGAGGTATCTTGTCTAAATCAACACTCCCCTGTTGCATGGGCAACTACAACAATTGGGAGGAAACAACCAGTTTAAATTTTTGGATAACAAACATTCAAAAGTATTATTAGAGGAGGATTCACTGGAGGGATTAGGTAAATCCTCAAACTTCTTTGCTTCTTCATTCTTCTCAGTATCATAAAATTTTTCTTCTTTTTCACCAAAGATCTTGTCTTTATCTTTGTCTTCATCTCATTTATCCTTGTCCTTCTTTCCTTTCTCATTATCTTCATTTTCATCTCCTTATCCTTCATTCTCACCATCATTTTCTCCTTCCTAATTATTTTCATCCTCATGCCTTTGCTCATTTACTGTATCATGATTTTCACCTTCACTAATGT
Organism: Sequoiadendron giganteum; assembly: GCA_007115665.2. NCBI lineage: Eukaryota > Viridiplantae > Streptophyta > Pinopsida > Cupressales > Cupressaceae > Sequoiadendron > Sequoiadendron giganteum. Next base: position 315,710,611 of record CM021105.1, read on the forward strand.
TTTGTTCTATATCTACTGGAGGAACAGGTCTCTTCGGGTGGCCTTGATCTATAGTCACCTGAGTTACCAGAGGAATAAAAGTTTAATCCTTTGTAGTTTCCTCTCTGGTCCCAAAAACATCCTCATCTTCAAGAATTTCTTGCATTGGTTCATCTATATCTGGAGGAATATTATCAATAATTTCTTCTGTATTAGTAGCACCTATGTTTTCATCTACTGGATCTTGTCCCTTGCTGGTAGAGGCAATGGGAATCATGTTATATTTCTGTGTAATATCAGTAACCTTTTCTTATGTTTCCTTCTACATTCTGTCAAGTTGATCCCGATCTCTTCCCATTAGAAGTATGACTCTTCTTTTTTATTCTGAATTCTTTGCTAAGTACTTGGGCTAGTGTGGCATTTTTAGCGCTAGATAAGGAGAATCCAATTTTCTCCATAACATTTGATCTAAGCTTATCTTCCCTTTCATTTTTTCTTTTCCTCTCTCCAATAGGAGTTTCCATACAACATCATGAACTTTCTTCCTAATTTTATCCATATCTACCTCAATTGTGACAATGAATTTGATAAGTTATTCTATTATAATGGATCTATTCTCCTTATTTTTATTTTCATATAATGCTACTTTTAACATCCCATGATGCAACATACCTTTGAATAATGAGTCCAACTTCATTGGACTGAGCGGTCTTTCCAAAGATGTCTTATTTTTCTTCTCTAGTTCTACTATGTCTGATTTCTTTTTCTTTCTTTCCTTTACCTGCTTATGTACATGTATCTGAAAGGATTCCTATTCTTTCTCAACTTCTTCATCACCATAAGTGTTAGAAATATCTATTCTTTGTTTCTTTGAAACAATGCCACTTATTTTGAAGATCATCGAAGAATATTCTTCCTCTTCCTCTTCTTCCTCAAACTATACACTCAAGTCCTTTTCTCTCCTAGCTTTCTCTTTTATCCTTTTTGATGTAGTGGCAGTAGAAGCTTCTAAAATAATCTTCTTTCTCTTTCCAAGCCTTTTGGCCTCCTCCTTTTGAAGTTCTTCTATTACCAAAGATTGGTCTCCATTCTCTTTGTTCTACTAGAGGTAGAAATTGATCCAAAGGGTTGTTGAATACTAGTGGAAGAATTCCTTCCAGATCTTCTAGGTTTGGTGGTCACACTTGATATGGTTTCTTCTCCCTCTATTTTTTCTTTTAACTTTTGTATTTGTTCATCTGCGAGTCCTTTATCCTTGAAATAATCATGTATCATTTTTGTTACCTTCCTCTTTATTTCAATATTTTTCAGTTCCATGTGCACCTTCATAGATTTCTCCTCATATGTTCCATGTATTTCTTGAGTAGGGTCCTTAGGACCATTCAATAATATACCAACATAACCATCTACTTCATTTTTAGTGATCTTATATCCAATCGACTAAATCCAGACAGTTCTGGGTTCCACAACCTCAATGATGCATTCATCAATTTTGACCAAAAATGTGATATCATCTCAATATTTTTCCACTGTAGACTTAGGGATCCTCTCCTATTCATGCATTCTCTTATGAAATACTATGAAGAAAATAGTAAGTGCCTTATCTTGAGCTTTCATATCACTAATTCCATGTATATATTCAAATATTTGATAGGATATAGGCTTTAATTTACTCCATGTAATATTGCTTCTTCCTAGAAGCTCCCCAGAAAATAGAATAGTAAAAAAACTACCAAAGAACAAAATTTGAATGGGTATTTATTATCCTTAGTTTGCTTCAGATTTTTAAAAATTTGTTTCTAGATCAACTCACACAAATCATAATCTTTTCCTTTCTTTAGCATTTCATGACTTACATGAATTACTATGGCATACACACAATTCTCTTTGTTGGTGTAGTATATTTTGTATCCAATGACCATAGCTACGTATCTTACCACAAGATTTCATATGGTGTTCACAGTGAGAGCCCTTTGATCAAATGTGGCTCCTATCAGTTCCATTACATCCTTGTTCTTTACATATTTTAGCATAGGTACGGGTCTAGTGACACAAAGTCCAGTAATCTCCCTTATAAATTCCTTAGTTATCAATCTAGGAATATCAATCCATAAGAATTTACCATGAACCTTGCTTAATTCTTTTCTCACATACTTAAGTACATCATCATAGATGAAGCATGTAAACAACTGCCGAATATCCAGTTTCTTCTTCACTAGGTTTTCATACTCAAATTTAATGTTGAAATTATCTCCAGTTAGTTGGTTTGTCCATAGGCCTGTAAGTTTTTTATGATTGTATTCTTCCATATTTTCATGGATGTATGCCCTAGTGTCCTCAATAGGCAAAACCCTATATGGAATACTAAAAAATGTACCAAGCGGATCATTCTCAAACACTTACATGGAATATTTATTCAATTTAGGTTGGGGTTTCTCACTCACATTTACCACTGTAGGTGTTTCCATCACTATTGAATTCAAATGCTTCAAATTTTTATTTTATTTTAGCTTCAGATAATGATATTTACCTTTTACTTGCTCAACTAGAATTAGGGTTTGGATACCCTACTTCTAAAATCACCTTCAAAATCTTGAACTCGCTTCAATTCACACTCCTTGCATAAAGGTGAATGAAATCAACAAGGGATAGGTATATAATCCTTTCATTTCTACCCTAAATTCACATTTAATTCACCAAATAATAAAGCTGGTAAAACCTTCCCTGTGCAACAACAAACCTTAAATCACTTCACAAATCTCTGCATTTGCATATTTTCTTCCAGAGTCTTCTCCAAAATATCTATACTATCCATATCCATCTCATATCTTCGTGCCAAGCCATGACACATCATATTGGTAGGGGGTTATATGATTTTCTATTATTGCTCCCCCTAAGCTAGTGCCTAGATTTAATTCCCGAAGGAATCATCTGCACCAGAGGGTGGTACAAATTCATTTGTAGTGTCTGATTCTTCCTTCTTCTTAGGCTCTTCTTTCTTTTTCCATATCTTTTCCATTTCCTTCTTTACTTCAGTTGAATCGATCTTTTTAATTGGTTCATTCCTTTTTGCTGGATTATCCTTCCTTGAATTTCAGTTTCTGCAAAATCTAGCAATATGTCCAGGTCTACTGTAACTATTACATATGATATTTCTCTGAGCATTATTCCTTTCATTCATTCCAGATCTACATTGGTTAGATTTGTGTCCAAATCCATAGCATGTATAGCACTAACCATTGAAATATTGAATCATTCTACCACTATTATATGCATTCATCATTTGACTTCTACATTCATTTTCTCTATGCCCAAGTCTCTTGTATGTAAAGCATTGACTAGTAAAGTATGATTTTTTTGATCTGTTTTGCTTCTACATTCCATTGCTCTATGTCCAAATTTATTGCAAAAATAACAAATACCATTAAAAGATGGGTACCTTTGAGAATTTAGTTGTCTAATAAGGGGTCTTCTGGCATTGCTTCTTTGATTCTAGAGCTTTCCATTGTTCTTCTTATCTTCAATCTTCTCTACATTAGATATCTAATCTGATTTTGAGATTTCTCCCTTTTCAAGTCCTAAGCCACCTTTATCTTTGGATGATTTTTGACTTGTAGTTAACTCATCAAGAATTGATGAACTTGTCTTGAATTTGTCCTCATGAATTTCTGCTTTTTCTAAATCTTATCTCAATTTTACCACTTCTTGTTCAAGCCTTGTGCATTCACCAGTCTTTCTTTTTACCATTGCATTTAAACATTCCTCAATTCTTTTCTTTTCTTCCATTTGCACTTTCAGTCCGGTGATGTTCTCATTTGCTTGTTTCAATTGTTCATTGACCTCCTTATGTTTTTCTCTAAATTTCTTGATTTGCTCTCTCAATTTTTTTATGCAATCATTTACTTCTTTAATATTTTCTTTTAGATCTCTATTTTCAACTTCAATTTTGTCTAGGTCTTCAAGAGAAACTTTGAGTTCTCCATATTTGTCAAACATGCAATCTTCTTATGTGTATCCAATAGCAGAAATCACTTTTAGAGCCATGTGTTCAAATTTCAAGAGCTTCCCAAAGCGATTAAGCTTCTTCCAAGGAACCAAGTTTTGATACCAATTTTTGGACACATAGAATACTGAGAGGTGGGTGAATCAGTATTCTATTAAACCATCCAATTACTAACCATCCAATTTTTAAAGCATACTTAACAATTATAAGGAATGAAATAATAAATAATCCATAACACACACAACACATGAACACTAGGCTTTTTTATGTGGAAAAACCAAGGTAGGAAAAACCATGGTGAGGATTAACTCACAATATGTTATAACTAGTTATAAGATATTACAGAAAGGCTCACTACTAAGAGGACTTACTGTCCAAGTGAACTCACTGTTCACATAGAAAAGAAAGATACAAAGAGGTGGCCTCACAACCATAATCTGAACTGAGAGAAATGCATCTAACATATGCTAGATTTAGTTCCTTTGAAGCTCATAACATACTTCAATCAACTCATATTTACAAGTCTCTACTTTTCTCTGTATTCACACACCTTTTCTCAATACTCACAACTTATTTGGATGATTTTGTAAAACTTCGCATCATTGCTTGTATTTGGATCATGTATGCATTAGATTATTTTTTTCATCAACTCAAATCAACCTTGTATATGTACTAAAATCCAACATAAACATCAATTAGGTCGGCCTAATTAGATGTAGCCTCAAATTATATAAAAAATGCCTTGTCGACACCTAATTCAAACCAAAATTTCCTTCACACCCAAAAGACAAGCAATGTAGGTCGGCATGGACCTACTAAAAATACCTTTTCCATTTGTAGCACATTTAATCTTCATAACTCTTTGCATACCTCAATTTGGCCAAGCATAAAACAAAAAATTAAAATACTCCAACTGACCATCACCATAGGATATGTGGAGCACAAAAAGTCATGCCAATTGGAAAATACAATGTACTGACACTTGTAAACACTCTCCCAAAACCATAATTTCTAACTCAAATCCATGGAGGAATGAAACTAGTTAGGTAATAGCCAATACACATTAAACCGTGTAAACCATATCTGCCAAACTTTTGTTACTTGCAACTTTTGAACCACTTATCCAAAACAACTAAAATTCTGAAACAAGATGCCAATGATATCCATGAAAAAAATACTAGAACCACATAAGTAGATCTGAAAGGGTGAAAAAATGTGACCTAAAATACCAGAGGGCACTATGTGTTGAAGTTGCTAATGTAGACACTTAGCCAAAAAAAACTTTGCAAAATGACTTTTCTGTAAACATTCATCATGTAGTGTTGACATCAATGACAACCTTCTTCATTCTTTCAACATAATAAAATTATTTCAGCTTCAAGAATTGATATATTCACTTAGTCAAATATTGATTGAAGTCCTAAAGAGCCCTAACCCTCTATAATTTTGTGAAGTCTTAGAATCTAGAGCCTAGAATAACAAATTGATTGAAAGAAGAGTTTAAAGGAGTAATACCATTGGTTTTTAGAGTAACCATAGAGAAGCCCAAATCATGGGTCATGCTTTCAAGTGGTTTTTTATTTAGAATTACATTAAATAAAGTGTTGAGGTATTATTTTAAGAATCTATTATCTCATGCGAGTCTATTTCAACTCACTCTATTTCGTAAGTTGAAATACTCTATAGTTCGAGGTTGTCATAATTCAATCATATTAGGGTTTGATCACATCTATCCAAATGAAGTAGCGTTAGGGTGATTTTTTATTTTAACAAGTAAATTAGTGTCCATATATCCATATTCTTATAAAATAAATGCTAGGGTTCTTCTAGATTATACTATAATTTTTTTAATTTTAATTTTTCTTACAATGTGAAAGACATACTTTATAATCCAAGAGAACTAATTATGAGGCCAAAACTAAGGTTATCCCTTGGATATCAAAGAAATACAAGAAAACAACTAGCAAGGGGGCATATTTAAATAGTATTTATAGATGTAAAATAACACATTAGAGACGCAACAACTACAATTATAGGAAAGGATTTTTTATGACCATGATTTGCAAGGGATATTTTTATGACCATTTTTTTCAAGAGAAAGAAGCATATATCCATGAGAAATTCATGGAAATTATATTTTTTACTTGGGTGGTGTTGTCAAATCACTTTATTAATACAAATATTGTGAATTGGGAAACAAAGTTATATGATGACAAGCATAGCCAAGTGAAAGATACTTTAGGAAATTTCTTGTTCACTTTTAACAAGTAATTGATTCAAAAGGTATTTAGACTTAGAGAAGATGCCAACATGACACTAAACATATAGACCTTGGCCATGATTTATATGAAATACCAAAATTTGTATAGAGATTAAAATTTTCCAAAGTTCAGGCCTATAGAAAGAGGTACATCATTGATCCCTATCCTCGAAGAGAAGGTTAAGAATCTTGATGCCACCAAATTTGAATATTACTTCTAAGAAGTGTAGCAGGTCTTATGCCAGATTTTGGGTGTCAATGTTGATGATATACCACATTTTAGAATGCATGCATTTTGTGAGGATAATTAGAATATTTTTGTCAACATATTATTTGATTATGGTACCTTCTTGGCTAAGCATTTACATAAGGATTTATGAAGATTTAAAATATTCAATACCCCAATTTGTGATAAGATGTTCAAAAGGTATTTACTAATATGCTTATCAAATCATTAGCTATTAAATCCAAGTTTTGTGATGAGGATGGAGGAGGACTAAAGATAATAGAACTTTGGACCATGCATCTAGATAAAAATAATCCATATGCTCAATATCATTTTTTAAGACCTCTTTATATCCCTAGTGTTGAACCTGAGATTCATTAGACTAGGGTTTTCAAGTGAACTGATATTTTCCCCCAAGCCCTTTCATTATGTCTCCAATGAAAAATCATAGAATAATTACACTGTTAATTTTTATTCTCAAAAAATAGAATTACCATATTAGATGGAGTCGTGGTACCTCCCTATGTCTTTCCTCATGATATACCTACTAGTAACATATTTTGAATCTATGAAGCAATTATATTCTACTAATTTTAAACATTCAAGAAGTTCCAAAAATTTGGATTTATGCCATTAGGTGTCCACATGGAAGCTAAATTTCAAATTTATAGTAAAAAAGGTTTTGAAAAGGTGGTATAGATTTTGATATATTTATACATGGACTATGCAAGCTATAACGACTATGATCCTAGGGGTTTCATTGATAAATTAAGGAAAATTAGGGAAAATATGGTTGTCAACACTCCTTCGATAGACATAAGCACCTCATAAGGAATTGTCACAATGACATTAAGAGGTTTGTCCTTTTAAAAAAGGGTTACACATTGAGTATGTAGAGAACTAAATTAAAAGGTTAGATGTTAAGTTAAGAGGCCTTCCATGAGATTGACCTCTTGAAAGAATTAATAAGCTAGAAAGAGTGAAGGAACTTTATCATAAACCAAAGCCACCTAAAACTTAAGTTAACAAGCCATAAAAAAGATAAAATGAGCTTTCCTATCCTCCTACTTTTGCCACAACTAGTATGCCAATAACTATATAAGCCTATGAATAACATGTTGAATTAAAATCCAATTATTGTAGATCAACCATATGATAGGAAATTTTTGAAATAAGTGTTATTCATAAAAGGAAAAATAAACACGTCATAACAAAACAAGCCCAAGGAGAGAGGATTTTCCTCTGTTTGAGTATGAAACAAAAATATATTAAAGAATTTTCTCTCACAATAGATGTTGCAATTACTTTTTTTCCACCCCATGAGAAGGATAGCAAGAGATCAAGCACCTCTCCAACTCCTACTTCAATGTAAGAAATATTCCAAACTATATATATGAAAGATACAAGAAAAAATGAAGTTTTAATTCTTCCCCTTAGTTTTACTTTAGTATAGAGAACATAACTATGGAGCAAGGAAGAATAGTGGTTAAATAAAATAGATGTCTAATTTTGTTAGGATAGATTATCATATATTTTATAATGCTTGACACTGTTAAGATGAGAAATGAGGAATAATTTAGTTCTTAGGAGGTATCATACATATTTCTCTTAGGAATTATCCTTTAACCATAAAAATTAATCCTTTTTCAACATGAGCTCTTTCCCTTGTATAAAACAAGCCAATCTATATAAGTAAACTAATTATTAAAATATTTTGGGAGGTCACTACTCGAGAGGTTGCATCCTTAGTAGCATATACAACTCAATTTAGTGATGCCACTTCAAAAACTACAAGGAACATGATGAATTCAAGGTTGAGATAATAAGATTGAAGCCAAAAAAAAGTAAAGAAAAATAAATTGAGAGATGAATTGAAGAGTTTGGAAACAAAGACATTTCCCTTCCTTCCAAGTGTACCTGAAGACAAAAAATACTTTAAAAAATGACATGGATAAGATAAAAATTTTGTTAAAGGAAAAAGATATAAAGACCAAAAAAATATTAAAATTTTGGTAAATGGCATATTCAAAGCCAAGATACAAAATTTGATGAGTTGTGAAAGAGCCATGAAAACATCACAAAAAGATTTGATGTTGAGTTGGTTAGGATAAATGTTAAATTGATACCTTGGGTGTTCACAATGGGAGATATCCATGAGAATACAAAATATACCAAAGATAGCTACCAAACAATAAAATATTTATGAAACCACCAAGTTTCTCCAACTCACTATTGCATTTCTAGATAAATTTAAGCTAGACATTAAATAAAAGCTACAATAACTATATGATTTGATGGATTTAGCTACTTTTGATATTATAGAGGATAATGGAATAAAGAAGGACATGTGGAGTTAGAGAGAATAATTCCACAAACTAAATCCCATTTTTACTAAGGACCCTCTTATTGCTAAGGAGAGTGATCTTATTTTGCTTAGTAGTTGAGTGGATAAGATTGTGGCATTATAGGTGAATGTGGATAATTGCATCAAGGATATTGAATAAATTTGAAACAATCATTAATGTTGAATAGCCAATAAATAAAGAGTGCAAAGAATAGGTCAAAAAATTCAAGGATAATGACTAAGATTTTATTTTTCTACTATTTATTCATTAAGAAGATTTACCTTCGAGAAACGTGTTTTATGATTTTCATTGGAATGTATTATTAAATATAAGAAGATAATATCTAAATTAGAGTGGGGGAATACAAACAAATACATTAACACTTGACACCTATAGTGGTAATTCATAAGTATAATGAGTTATTAAATAAAATTGTAGCACATAGAGGAGCGATATGATAGGAAATATTAGTGGCAATGAGATGCTAATTTTTTAGAAAGTATCATATAGTATCATAATAATACAACACATGCCAACTTTAAAAGCTATCACATGGGAGAAGCACTCGAATATCCATGTAGAGTATAGTTGAAAGGTTGTTTTGAGGCTATAAAAGGAATTGAAGGACTCACTTATTCTCATAAAAAGTTTCGTAAGATGATAATTATTTAAAAAAAAATTGTCATTCCAATTAGGAAAAAGATGGGGTTAGTCAAGATTATGGTGGAATTTGTAACTTTCTAGTTATGTCCTAACTCAAAGGAGAAATTTGTATAGATGTAAAGCTTCTTTATAGGCTCACTTGGTATTTTAATGGCTGGTTATATGTATAAGGATGATGTGGTTTTGAGAAATGACACCACTTTTAAAGAAATGCAAGTGCAAGTGAGAAATTTTATTCTATTCATAGAGTAATCAATCTAGTGTTTTGAAGGAAATGATTTAAACCATGGAGATACATTTAACCTTAAGGATGATGTGGTTTTAAGAGTAAGGATGATGTGGTTTTAAGAGATGGCACCACTCTCAAAGAAATACAAGTGTAAGTGGGAGATTCATATATTCATCAATCTAATGATTTGAAGGAAACCATTGAAACCATATTTTTTTATTTCTTAGAATGTTCCTAACACAAATCTTACTATCTTCAACTATATTTTTTATTTCTTAGAGTGTGCCTAACACCGTATAGGATCCCATCCTTTTTAGTTGTCAAATTTTAGAAAGTTTTTATAAATATAACTATATTTTGAGATTGTAACATTAAATAAAAAGTGTTTATCATCTAAGTGAGATGGTCCTTGTCACTTAGTTGTAAATAGAAAATATTTTCCATTATAAAATACATTAGAAATTTTTTATACCTATCAAGTACGAAAAAATCCATGAAATTTTTCAAGTGATAAGTAACTAGAATTATTTTGTGAATACATATTTGTACATGAATGTGTTTTATTTTTTCAATAAACCAATTTAAGACGCATCTTCATTATCTTATGTGAAATTATCTCCATGATTTGATTTTTTATGCTTTATTGTATTTTAATTAGTTTATAATTTATTTATAAAATATTTTTAAATGCATTACATGAAATAAGTAGTTTAAATAATGGATGACTAAGCATGACATATATTTTAACAAATGGAGATGTATTTCAGAGATTGAGCTTTGCAATACAAAACCTAGTATATCATGTTTTTTTCTAAAATTATGAGTGGTACGTGAAATTGATTTAATATGTTTGTTTTATAACTTTGTTACTTAGGATAGAAGGCACTAGTTATAATATATTCTAATCATACATATATTTTATAGATGAAATATCCCTTGATCATAATGTTTTATATTTTTTATCTATGATTTTTTTAAGGGCACACGGGAAATGTTTTTGAGAACCCTATTCAAAACTCATACATATATACATACTTGATATTTTGCAAATTTCATCTTGTTAAATTATATGGTGGAATAACACATTGGGAAATAAATATAATTCAATTAGGTTCCCCTTGTGTTTTTAAAGGTTTGAATCACTTGTAGATATTCTTAGAAAGATTGAGTAATATTTCTTATTCTTAGTTTATAGTTTTTTTTTAAAAGATTATGTTTATATTATGATCATACTTGCACACATCATGAGATCTTATAGGAACACTATAATGAGCCACCCAAGATAACAAAATAATTAATGAATAATTTGAAAATAATAATACAAATGCGATAAATTTTTTGTTGTAATAATATTGAATTTATTTTTAAAATTATAATTCAGAAAACATATACATTCACATTTCATATTAAAGATACTAAAATTACATCATTTTAAGAATCACAAGATACAATTTTACAAATAAGATACAATCAAAATTAGGATATATGTCCTATCAATCCACCAAGATACATCCATATACAAATTATATCATTACATAATAATTTATTAGACCATCAACCATAGATCATAAATAATAGTAATCTCATCCAAGTTCATTCAATCATGGTTCAACCATAGGAGGGAGAGCATCATGATTCCAAAATCATTCTCAAATCCTATAGATTTTCTCCATCTTTAAGGACATGGATTTATCTTCAAGAATGCAAATAAAGACTCATCAACAAGCTTATGATGGTTTAATGCTAGCTATAATAATGGGTAAGCTCTCATACTATTTCAATTTAAATTAAACTCGAGAGGGAGTTCCTAGAGGTATGCCTTAATAGGAATTTAAATCAAACAAAATAGACAACCAAAATAACAAAGAAAAGTTGTACCTAAAATACACACTTGACTCCTACAATTATCACTAGTTCAAGAGTGACCAACCTTAATGAATTCTATATAGTTGATAAACACTTTTTACATGCATCCATAGATGATAAGAGTGCAAATTTTTCTTGTGGTGGTTTCATTTACAATTCTATATAAAATTGGAAAAGTATAGGTTTACTGAACATGGTTCTTTGAGAATATAATAGTTCATTTTTACTTAAGGTTTTCCTTGGTTTTTGACACCGAATCATGAATAACGTACATTAATCTACTCCTATTTTCTATACTATTGGTGAATAAATTTGATATTTTAAGATGATGTCGAGGGTTTGATTCCTTAAGAATGTTGTCTTATTGGATAATGGAATCATATACAACCATTTAAATACCAAAAAGAAAGTTGCAAAAAAGATGTGATATTGTACAAACATATCTACTTATGTGTTCTACATCAAACTCACAAACGTTCATATACAACACAAAGAAGACTAATACAAAACCTAGCTTTCATTGATTTAAAATACTATTACACTTATCTAATCTCCATTATAATCACACTAGTGAATATGTTGAAGAAGGATCTCAAAATAGTAAGAAAATTGACATATTTTGTTGCTTTAAACCTTTCAAAATGCCTACAATTAATCAAAGAGGCATATGATTATATATATCTACCATTGTAGGTACCTTCCTACAAATTCTTAAAAATAAACTAACAACTATGAAAACTATAGAAAGCTCTACATATTTATTATATGAAAATGTAATATTTTTTAGACTGCAAGAATCGGGTAGCACGACCCTCTATAAACTATAGTACGCCTAGTAAATTTTTTAATGTGATCGATGACATTGGCGTGACACGCCCTTCGGTACCACGGGGGTGGGGGAGACTAGACCTCATGACCAACCTCCTGTAATAGGAAAGGTTTAGCCAACTGAGCTAGGGTCCTTGCCCATATGAAAATGTAAATTGACCAACCATTTGAATTAATAATTTTTTTGCATTTATAGATCCATAACCTAGGTACTTGAGCAATGAAGGAGAAAAATATTACAAGGTGTGTGCCCTTGGTCTCCTTGTGTTGTGCAACACAACACTCAAGTTCGTGACATGGTTTAACCACCTCTTGCAGATTCTTTAACTTTGGCGGTTGTATCAAGTATAGGTTGATCTTTTGGTGTAACAAAAATAATCTATGCAGCAATTGGTATCAGATCTTGGGTCACTGTAGACACTCAAAATTTTCTTGACTAATAATGCACACTTGAATCTGATTACTAACACCATTTCATCCCGAATCACCTCTTTTCGACCGTTTAATTGCATATCTTCACTATTTAACTAAATTCATCTATTTCTCCTATTAATCAAATGATCACTATTATTTGGCTAGTTCACCCCCTTTCACACTAATTGTAATCTTATTTAATTAGGTAATGCAAATTATTTGATTAAATTTCTTGTCCTCTCATTTAATTAAATAATATTAATTATTGAATCAAATGTCATTTGACCCTCTTTCATTAATTAAATAAATAATTTAATGAGCATCCTAATTTCACTCAACTTGCACAATTAAAAAATTGTTTTAATTATCTAATTTTCTATTTTTCCTCACCCTCCCACTTGCAAGGGAAAAGAGAATATTCCTCCATTTGAACTCAAAAATGGAATATTCTTCCTGACAAACTTCCTATTTTTTAGGAAGTGTGCTTCTTTAAATAAATTAGATCCATTTATTAACTCCTTGATCCATGTCAACTTGCATTCTCATCCATTGATGATAATCCTTGATCCATGCCTTCACCTCTCATGGCTTCTCATCCCTTGATTGATCAAATCAATCCTAGCCATTGATTCACCATTTTATCCTATAAATACTCCTAATTTATTTGAGAAAAAGATCCACTTCCATTTTAGCAAAGTTATGTTGCACATTTGAGTACTCACTTTCATCCATCTCCCATCCATTTTAGCTTTTCATCCACTTTTAGCTTAGTTTTCATGAATATTAGCTTATTTTCATCAATGGAGTTTGTTTAAATGTTTGTTTCATCAAAGGGATTTGGAAAGGGATGAAATTCCATATCAATGTAGCACCAATCCCTCAATGGGACGAGGTTTGAGGCATTTAACTAGGTTCCTTTATGTATTTCTTGATAAATTTTATTTAAATAACTTCTTCGTTCTATGTTTTCAAGCATTTCATTGGGATCATAACTTAACTAGTTAATTATTGCTTAGAATTTATTGGATTTGGTGTATTTAGCTTGTGTTATGATTATAGTCACATTTTTGGTGCTAGGAGGGTAGAACTAACCAAAATTGATAAATTTTCCTTGAGATTTTTGTGTTTTGAAGGTTACAGGTAGGGTGACACTATTGATTTTTACCAGAGCAATGCTTTTGAGGAACATCAACGCTTTTGAAATCTAGAATTCCTTTTGGGATATAGTGCCACTTTTTCTTTATGGCAGTGCTTTTGATTTTTTTGACAAAGAGTCGCTTTCGATATTATGACACTTTTGACCTCTCTAGTTTTTTCGTAAGTATAGTAGAGAGGCACTTTTGAAATTCATGAAAGAAACACTTTTGTGGAATAGTGACACTTTTCTATTTGATAGAGAGGCGCTTTTGTGGCACAATCACTCTTTTTAAAGGTAAAAAAGAGAGCTATATTTGCATGTCTAGTTTGATTTATCAATTTAATCCACTCTCTGATCATTTACTAAATTCTGGTTTTCTGTGAGGCTAACTGATTTTGTAGATTTGGAAAGGAGCAAAATCTTGAAGTAAAGAAGCATATTATCACCTGATCTATATTGTAAAAGTGTTTTAAACACTTATGGGATTATATAAACCATCATATATTGCTTTATTTCATATTTTAGGACAAATAGATTTCAATTGGGTTTAAAATATATAATGCTATAAAATTTCAAAGCTAGTTAAAATTGAACCCATACATCCTCACCATTGCAATGTTGGTTTAAAATTGAACAAATGAAAATTCATAGTTTAAAGTTTGGTGCTTTTAAAATGAAGTCATCATTTCCTTTGAGTATATAAAAATAATGAGTGTATGTCATGCTTGTGTGAAATTTTAGTGCGTATCCACTCCCCTTGCACTTCGTGTGATCTTGGGTGAAGAAAAACACTCCAAGTTCACAAACATTTTGTTCACCCTAAGAACATGCTATGTATCCTCTCCCCTTTCACGTCGTGCGATCTTGGGTGAAGATAAATAACAATTATCTTGTATTTTTTAGATAAGGGCCTACTAATGAGATACATCCCTTAATGGAGAACTCATATAAGGAACTTTGAAAGCACGTTTAGTGGAAGACTATAAAACATTTGTGAAATTGAAAGAAAGTAGCTTATATCGAGGGTGTGGTAACATGACATTGCCTCATCCTTGTATGAACGTAATGGGTTGGGAAGGAACGACTAAATATTTAAGTATCTTACGTATGGTTTATACTCCTTGTGTTCATGAATGTCATTAAACACTTTGTGTTAGCAACCTATCCCTTTTTTCCAAAACATACTTTAAAGTAGTGCATGTGAGGCACACCACTCCCAAAAGTTACTTACCATGTCTGGTTTTTGGTTGAGGCAATAAAGAAAATAGGGAAGGGACTCATTTTCTTGGTGTATCAAGATGTTACATTTACTTGATATAGTCTATTTTTCCACTCCATCTTCACGGTTTACATCATTCCTTAGGGGATGAGGTAAGCCTACTAAAAAGTATGTACCTACTCCTTAGGGTTGTTAAGTGAATGATTTTGTTATCTCCATCACCCATTGAGCTAGTAAATACATTGCTTGGTTTCAAAATAATTCAAACAAACATCAAAATGTTTTTCAAATTTCAAACCCTTTTCTTAGTGTGAATACCTTTGAAAAGCCCTATATTTGCACGTCCTTAAGGATATTTTGTTATTTTCAAAAATAATATCTCTAAGGCTTTCAAATATTTAGGCTTATATCACAATTTACATTATTCCAAAGTCAACATAGGAGACTATGGCTTTAGCATCTATATCTTCACATTTTGAGCTTTGTAAAAGGAAAGTTGCTTGGTTATAGACATATAGTTTGAAATTAATCAAGACATTGAATGTGATAAAAAAATTCATTTATCCAAGTTTAAATGAATTGAACACACCACACATTGGGCTTATTTTCAAACCATCCAAACTTCCAAAGCAACAAAATGAAAACAAGGAAATGTATTTCCAAACATTGAATCAAAGTTCTACCATCCAAACATTGAGTTCTTAAGTTTATCACTTTAGAGGTAAAGCGTGTTTTTCACTACCTTGGTCTTGTAAACAAAGTAACTATCAAAACATTAGGATCAATTATCCCATCCATCTCCATATATTTGACATCCCACCCCACAAACAACTTTGAAAATTTAGACACATCAACATTCTAAACTTAGGTTATCATCAAATCAATACCCTAACTTAGATATATGTGTGCAAATGAATCATTTTCCATACATTTAGCTGAGTTAGTCATCATCCTTTTGAACAATTCTATCCTAAAGGTCACAAGTCTATCTTTAGATTCACAAGTTCATTAACACCTTTTATCCAAAACATCAAAAAATCAAACCTTTAGTCTAAAGAGTTGTCCAAAGTTTAGAATTTTATCATCCATATCACTCACCCCTTTCATCATAAACTCACATAATTGGTCAAAAAAATCTTAGAGGGTCAATTTTATCAAAATTTGAGTCAACTAGAGCATACCAACAATATAAATCTCAGCACACCTCTCCCATAGTTGATCCACAATTTATGGTAACAACGAGATCACAACACAAGAAAAACATGAAGAATACTAAAACTACATCTACCACAAGTGATACCACCCAACAAGAATTCAATCATAGGAGCCACTCTACCCCATCAAAACAACCACCAAATCCACTAGACATGGGGTATGAGGTAGAAGATGACAAGAAAAACCCATTTGAGCTCACTGAGGAGGAACTCCTTGAAGCACAACAAGACCCTAAAACATACCATATCATTAACACTTTGATTAAGAAGAACCCTACACAATACATGATAGCTTTAGAAAAAGAAGGAGCTAAAATCCCTTCAACATTCGATTCAAGCATAATTAGGGAACAACCCTTAGGAAAGGTGGCTTCAATTCCTCAAATTTCCATCACACAACCCTTGGTACAATGTTTGAATCTATCTATAATTCAACCAAATTCATCACTTGTACCAAGTCAACCATTGAATTATAGTCTTGAAACTAGAATTGTAATCAACCTTGGTCTCACTCCCAATTTAGGAGGCAACACACTTTTGGGTATGCAAGAAATCACCCCACCCACCAAAACATAAATTGGGCACCAAAATTTGGTGCCCCATCTCATTCTACCACTACAACTACCATTCCCAAAAACCCTCAACATCCACACATACCACTTACATTCCATAAAAAAAAACAAACTTGACTCTTCGTGTGCAACCATCTTCTTCCAACACCAAAAGTACCCAAAGCATGCCTAACATTACACAAAGTAATGTGAGCCAAGTACCCCAAGTGGAATAATAAGGTCAAGTGAACACCATAATCCAAGGGAAACCATTAACACACCAAGGGACATCTTTATCCAACCACCCAATTCACTCATCAAATCAACTGGTTCCACACGCCACCCAATCCAACCTAAAAAACATATCAAACCCATTTATCATGAATACAGACCAAGTAAAACCATTGGTCACGAATCTCATCAACCAAGGCAATTCCTTGGCCCCAAATCCAACACAACAAGGGAACCCTCAACATCAAAACAATCAAGGGAACCCTTCCAATCAATTGAACCAAAGTCAAAATATGCCATTGATATCACAACACCAAGTGACATCATCTCAACTTTGGGTCCCCCAAAAGTATTGTAAAATCAAATGAGGCCCCAAACCTACATTCCTCCACCCCAATTGACAATTTTACAAGGAATGATAGCACAAAACAACCCTCAAAATCTCATCACACCACAACCACCTCAAAATCAAATCAACCCACAACTCACTCCCACCATGGTCCCTCAAAATACACCTCACGTATCCAAAGATCAAAAAACTTCTACATTGCAAGCACAAAAATCTTTACAACAAGAAGAAGAAGCCCAATAATAGTCTTTGCAACAAAAACAAGCCTATCAACAAGCGTTGCAACTATAACAAGCCAAAAAACAAGCTTTACAACAACAAGAAGCCCAACAATAAGCGTTGCAAGCACAACAAGCCTATTGACAAGAATTACAACAACAAGAATCTTAACAAAAGGTATTGATTGTGTAACAGCAACAACAAAAACAACAAAAACAAGCCCAACAACAAGCATTGCTCGCACACTAACAACAATAAGCCCAACAACAAGCGTTGCAAGCACAACAATACACCCAACAACAATAAATGCTTACACAAAAAAAACAATAATAACAACAAGGCTTGTACTACAACCCACAACAATACACCAACATGCGCAACAAGTCTTGTACAAGGAGCATACACACCTCCACTACTATCACTATCACCTTCAAAATATAGAAAATCTGCCCTATACACCATATAACACCCCTATATCAAAATCCCACCTACAACTCCTCTACCATCCCATATTATACCATATATGCACCTCCACAAAATCCTCAAGATGATTTGTCATCACAAATTAAGGTTCTCACGCAACAAATCCAATAGATTCAAATGGGGAAAAAAGAAACCACATGCACAATATAACTTGTATCCATACCCCTTTGAAGGATATATCATGATGATACCTTTCTCACTCAGATTTGAAGTCCCAAAATTTGATAAATATAGAGGGCGAGGAAATTTGGTGGATCATATCAAAGAGTTTCATGTATCCTGTATAGAATTTGCTTACAATGATTCCTACTTAATGTGCCTTTCCCCATGTAGTTTGGGAGGCCCAATGATAGATTGGTTCTCACATTTACCTTTGAGAATTCAAACCTTCCAACAAATAATCAATAGGTTCGTAGACCATTTATCCTACAACTTAGACATGGACGTGAGCTTGAAAGAGTTATACACCCTAAGGCAAAACAAGGGAGACTCCTTCAAGAATTTCCTACAAAGGTGGAGGCAGAGAGCTAGCAAGAGAAAATGGCCTATTATCGATGAACAACAAGTAGGAATCATCATTGCCAATGTAGACATAGACATATCCTTTCAGTTAAAAATGCAATGCGTCACATCCTAGTTAGAGCTTATCTCTAGGACCCTTAACATCAAGAGAGTCCTAATAACACAAGGAAGCACACAAGCATATAAAGACTACCACCCATCTACCAGTTCTAATGACAAGTCCCACGTTTGGGCTAAGAAAAAGAATGTAACTAATGATGGTTTCGTTGATGCTAAAGTAGTCCTAAGTGCTCCCAGACAAACCAAAAATCAACCAACCAACACACAACAAAATGTACAACAAATGAGCACATCACCACCAAAAAACCAAATCAATAATGCCAACCAACACACAAAAAAATGTACAAAAAATGAGCACACAACCACCAAACAACCAAATCAATAATGCCAACACACAACAAATAGGACCACCCCCAAGAATAACTACCCACAAAAACGTAAATACACACCATTGGGGGAACCCATTGAACCAGTAATGTAGAAGTTGGTGCAATTAAACCTAATGACACTCCCCAACTACCAAAACTATCAAGAACCTGAAGTTAAACTACCATGGTATAAAAAAAAGGATCTTTGTGACTTCCATAAGATCAAAGGACATAAAATGGTGAGCTGCATGAAACTAAAAAACATTTTCCAAGATCTCATCGACAATGGGGACGTGACTATCAATTAACCTGTAGGTAAACAAGACCTCAAGATATAAAATAACTCAATGTTAGATCATTAAAAAGGAAATGATAATGGTAAAGGGAATGATTATACTAACATAGGTCATGTGTACACCAATGTGGTCGAAACTTACGATAATTTTATATCGGTCGAGCCCATCAAGGGACCTAGTGCGGAGTGTGGAGTCACCACATGTCAAGGGAGGGTCACAATCCAAGGAGCATCATCACAACCTAGGGCACAACCTACACTTCCGATGCCAAACCCTAGTGGCTATAGTCTCTTAGACCAGTTAAAGAAAACCCCTACCCAAATCTCCATCTTAGAATTATTGAAGCTATCCACTGCACATAGGGATATATTAGAAAAGGCCTTATCATTTTCCTTCGTACATGAGAATATTGATACTAAAAAAATTCAAGCTATGATAAGACACATCACCACTCCTCATATTCTCACCTTATCAGAACAAGACCTCCCAATGTAGCCATCACACAATCAAACTTTGCACCTTGAGGTCATTGTTCACAAGAATAAAGTTAAGAGAGTCCTAGTGGATGGAGGTTCTGGTCTAAATATTTTCACCCTTCAATTAGTCAGAAAATTGAGATACTCGAAAGATGCCATTGAAAAGAAAAAGGGTGTAACCATAAGGGCATACAATGATCAAGAGTAGGTGTATCAAGGCATAATCAAGCTACCTATCCAAGTAGGACTTTCCATTGCTAAAACCACATGCCAAGTGTTCAATCTTGACCTTACAACATTATTCTTGGTTGACCATGAATCCATGCCATGCAAGTTGTAGCTTCCATGTACCATCAATGTGTCAAATTTCCTTTTGAAAAGAAAGAAGTTACCATCCATGGTGATCCTGAGCCATTATATTATAGAAAGAACCTCAAAGAAAAATTCTACAAGATCTTGCAAGTACCAAAAAATGATGAAGGGCCCATATCCTCCTCCTCATTTGTTGACCTATCTTCCTTAGCTTCTACTTCATAATACAAAACACCCATTATATAGAACATACCCTACATCAAGGCAGTGATTAAGGATAATGGATGTGGGGATTATAATATGAAGAAGGATTCCTTTGTGTTAGGAGAGTTACCTCTTTCTCTTAAATCTCATGAAAAACCCCCACCTATCAATAAGGTAGTTGAAACAATGAAGGTAGCATTGACCACCTTCACCAAGTGGGGAGACTTAAACAAAGAGGTTATCAATGAAGAAGATGTATCCAAATTGCTATATCAGGATAATTGACCCATGCTCGTTCTTCTAATGGAAGATGATAATAAAGGATTACAAATAATGATGGCGTGGGGGTATAACAAGAATGATAAGCTGGGGTAGAATTACAATGGTTTGCTAGAACCCCTTGCTCCTCTGAAACGTCCAAATAATCCTAGTTTGGGATGTACCACTAGCAAGGTGATCCTTCTTGGCAAGGGTAATTCTAATAAACGGGCCGAGGCTTTCTCTTGGTTACCTACATCATGTGATAATACCCTTGATAAATTTCCCCGTCACATCACTTGTTTGAGAATACCTCCATCTTCATGATAACCATAACATCCTTTACCCCAAATAGCCAAATTTCTAAATTAAAGTTAATAACCCCCAACTATTCATATAGAACCAACAAGGACTACCAATTATAGATGTGTTCGAAAAGGATGAAGCGATCTCTAAATTTATGGGACTCTCTAACAAATTTCCATATGGGGATTACAAGGTAGGGTTTGATATAGAACTAGATACAGCCCACAATGTTGGTTTACAATTTCTGGGAGATTCTAATTTTTGTTGAAATCACATATTTTTAGAAAATATAATGATTTAAGCCTTAAAATGTTCCATTTTAAAGATTCCAATTGAATAGGGTTTGATCAAACCACCTTAGATCAACCCCCCTTGGATAGAACCCTGCTAATTTTAAACCATACCTATAATGGAGTCTCCTTTACACCTATCAAAATGTTGATAAAAAACAACTTTTGATTTACCTTTTGAGGGATCAATTTAATTCATTTAAAATTTATTTTTTGTAAGTATGTAGTCCTTATTATAAGCTTCCCAAAAATTATAATTTTAAATAAATTTAATTTTATTATTATATATATTTTTATTTCTTGTGAATGTAGGTTTTTCACCAAAAATCAAGCTATTTATTCTACACATGTGAAAAAATAGAAGATTATCAAATTTTTTTTTTGAAAAATATGAGTGCACCAGATATTGAAGTCCTTGATCTGACCAAAACAAAAAATTGAATTTCAATACATACAAAAAAAGTTGTGTTATACGGTCTTCCTATGTCTTAATTGTAATTGGTTTGACTTTGAAACTTGATTAAGGAGAAAATACTCAATAAAAAACTATTAAACCGATTGGAAGCACTAGATATCGTAGTTAAAAATCTAAATTTGAAAAAAATAGAATTTTATCCTTCATGGAAAAAAAGTTGTGTTATACGGTGTCACCCCTTAAAAATGGTGTTTACTTGAAGGAGATGGAAAAAGAAGTGCAATCTGATTCCAATTTTTTTTAAAAAAATATATTTAGAATCTATAGACAAAATTTCACAAATCACTAGTTTGCATCATCTTCAAATTCCTCACGGTTTAGCCGCTATAGGTGTCCGAAAGGGAAGATTTAGTTAGAAAAAATCAGTTTAGTGTTGAGTTTGGCCAAAAATTGTAAACCAGTATTGTGGGATCACCCATACACAAGTGTACTATGGGGAGACGATTGAATCCCTTAGTCATAAAATAAATGACATGAGAATAACGTGTAGATCTTTAAGTGAAAACCACATTGTGGCACTTTTTGATCACAAAATAGTGAAAACAAAGTACACATCCGACGGTGAAAACCTCTCCAAGGTGTTGAAGGATGAGGGATTCAATATTCCTCTTAGTGAAATGCATCTAGAGAAATCAATGGTATTGGAAGAGAAAGCTAATCTAGTGAATGTGGGGACAAAAGAAGCACCTAGGATAATATTCTATGCAGATTCATTATTAGATGAAGAGCAAAAAAACTTGGCAGCTTTCCTAAAAGATCGAAGGGAAAAATTTGCATGGTCCTACATAGATATGCCTGGAATCGATCCTAAAGTGGTTGAACACCACCTAGCAGTTTACCCTGAAGCAAAACAGGTAAAGCAAAAACTAAGAAAGATGCACCCTCAAATAGCATTATTGGCTAAACTAGAATTATAGAAGCTCCTTTACATCAAATTTATTTGACCAATAAACTATCCTAAGTGGGTTTCCAACTTGGTGCTAGTCTCCAAACCCACTCGGGGCATCAAAACATGCATTGAATTTAGGGACTTAAACAAAGCATGTTCGAAAGATGGCTTTCCTCTTCCAAACATTGATATCATTATTGATTTAACTACTGGACATGAAATTTTATCAGTTATGGATGGATTTTTAGGTTATAACCAAATCATGATCGCCAAGGAGGACCAACGTAAAAAAAAATTCATGTGTCCGTGGGGAACATACTATTGGAATATGATGCTGTTTGGGTTAAAGAATGCTAGAGCAACCTATCAGAGGGCGATGACCCTAATCTTTCATGACATGATCCAAAAAATTATTAAAGACTATGTGGATGATATTCTAGCTAAATCAAAGACAATGAAGGAGCATATAGAAGTACTAGGACCATTCTTCGACAAGCTCAAAGAATACAAGGTGTGACTAAATCCAAAAAAGTGCGTCTTTGGGGTCACATCAGGCAAGCTCCTTAGAAACATAGTCTCACAAAGAGGGATCAAGATAGATCCAACCAAGGTTAAAGAAATTCTAGACATGGAGCCACCACAAACATTAAAACAAATGTGAGGTCTACAAGGAATATTACAATCTATAGTTGGTGTGACACAAAAATACACACAATTGAATCCAAAATCTAAGTATCTAATATTACAATCTATCAAGAGATTCATAGCACAAATATCAGATAAGATTCACCTCTTTTCTCACCTTCTCAAATAACATATAAGTGGGATGAGAAATGTGATAAAGGCTTCTAGAAAATCAAGGATTATCTACTGTCACCTCCCGTCCCTATGCCATCAATATCGAATAAACCTCTGATCTTGGACATCTCAGCCATATCAGCAACATTAGGTGCTCTTCTTTCCCAACACGATGAAACAAGAAGGGAGAGAGTAATCTACTATATTAGTAGGGATTTGGTTTGATATGATATGAATTACTCATCCATGAAAACGACATGCCTAGCAGTGGTCTTTACTTCACAAAAATTTAGACACTATATGCTTTCACATCAAATAAAGCTCATTGCTAAGATCAACCCATTGAAATATCTGTTATCCAAGGCAACTATCATTGGGTGAATGGCTAAGTGGGTAATTATCTTAATGGAGTTTGACATAGAATATGTATAGTGAAAGGCTATTAAGGGAAAATTCATTGCGGATCAACTGGGGCACCCATCTATACAGAGAATCCATTGGTGTCTGAATTTATTGATGAGTCAATGTTTGTCCTTGGCATAGTAGATCAGTGGAAGATGTGCTTTGATGGATCACATACCCAACATGGATCAGGGGGAGGCATTCTCTTTATCACCCCATAAGGTGGTTGTATTGCCAAATCATACCGACTATCCTTTCCATGCACCAAAAACATTGTCGAATATGAAGCTCTTAGAATAGGATTGAGAATTGTAACAAAATGGAAAATCTTGGGATTAAGGGTCTACAGAGATTCATAGCTAGTTATAACTAAAGTCAATGATGATTGTTAGACCAAAGATGATAAGATCACACCTTACAAGAAGATGGTAGAAAATATCAAGGACTTCTTCATTGATATAACATTTGAGCAAATCCCTCATGTCAACAATCGAGGAGCTAATGCCATGGCAACCATTGGGTCCTTATTATACATTCTGCACAAAGTTATTCAATATGAATTCCTTGTAGAGCATCTTCTCGTACTGGATTTTGAGATACTTGAATGTAAATTAATGTGCGAAATCGTTGGTCCTGGTTCCCCATGGTATCATGACATCTTCACCTACCTAAATAGAGGTATCCTTCCATCTGACATCACTTCCAAGCTTAAGAAAAAAATTGTCAAGAAAGCATCCTGATTCGTTATCCTAGGTGATACTTTGTACTATCAAAGTATCAAGGGGACATTATTACAATGTCTCGGCAAAGAGGAAGCCTTCAACGTGTTAACAAAAGTGCACAAAGGCATTTGTGGTTCACATTCTAGTGTTATGAACTTATCTAAGAAGTTGATGAGGATGGAGTATTATTGGCCAACAATGGAACAAGAGGCTTATCAATTTGTGAAGAAGTGTATGCAGTGCCAACAACATGGGGACCTTATCCATGCTCCAACTCAAGAAATCCAACTGATTATCATACCTTGGCCTTTATCATAGTGGGGAATCAACCTCATAGGAAAGATCACCACAACCTTGTCTAATGGTCACAAGTTCATCATAATAGCCACTGAGTACTTTACAAAGTGGGTGGAAGTTATCCCTATGACTTATATCATGGGGAAAAAAATATCCAAATTCATCTTGAACTACCTTATTTGTCGCTACAGTGTTCCTCAAACCCTTATCTCAGATAACGAAACACCTTTCAAAAATTAGGATGTATGAGAGTTATGCCAATGATTCAACATCCAACACTAGTTCTCTACTCCCTATTAGCCCCTGGGCAATGGTCAAGCTAAGGTTTCGAACAAAACCATTCTTAAAATCCTCGAGAATATGGTCAATGAAGTTGGTCATGATTGACATCTATAAACAAATCACGCCTTATGGGCCTATTAAACCGATATCTACACACCCATAGATGCTACCCCCTTTTCCCTAGTCTATGGATATGAAGCCATCCAACCCATTGAGGTCGAGCTCCCATCACTGAGAGTGTCACTGCAAAATCTAATTATTGACGAAGAATATAGGGTGTCTCGGTTGAATATGTTAGAGTTCTTAGATGAGCGTTGTCTTGATGCCTTGAATAATTTGTAGGCATATCAAAACTGACTAAAAAGGAGCTACAATAAGAAAACCAAGAGTAGATCCTTCTAGGTGAGAGATCTTATCCTCAAGTAGAATCAAAAGAACATGCCAAATCAGGATAGCAAAGGGAAATTCAAGCCTAATTGGTTAGGACCATTTATCATCACAATAGGCTATAGTTCTAAAGAATATCAATTATCGATGCTTGAAGGATAACCCTTATAAGATCCCATCAACAATTTACATCTCAAAAAGTTTTATGCCTAGGCTTGAAGGGTATAAATCCAAAAAATACAAAAAATAAAAAAATAAAAAATCCAAAAAAATAAGAAAAAGGATTGAAAACAGTAAAGAAAAAATTGTTCTCTAGTGAAAACCACTTTGGTGGCACTTTGGGAAAGTACCTTGGTGAAAACTTGGCAAACAGGAACCTTGCATAAATAAACACTCTCTATCCATCATGGGCTCTTTAGCCTATCCTTCTTCACCATCTATTGCATCTGTCTATCGCATCCATTAATCCTATTTATTCCATCACCCATCCGCCTCCCTATCATAATTGGATGTTACATAAGTATCATATTCCCCTTTAGTACTACCTAGCACATTCCTAAGGTCAGTTTGTCTTGCCTATATTGAGGTAGTCTATCACATCACACTAGGGGAAACTCATTTATGCTTGCATCAGATTGGGTTCTTGTATATCTTAAGGTTATTCTTGAAATCCCTCAAAAAATTCCAAAACATTTGAAAACCTCATCAAAATACAAAAACACTTGCAAAATCTAGAAAATCCAAATACATCAAAATCTTATATAGCCAAAATCCAAAAACATTTGAAAAGATAAATTTAAAATCCAAAACATTCAAATCACATCAAAATCCCTAAATAGGTCAAAACATCAAAAAAAAAAAACTTATCCAACTACGTTGTCTCTAAGCTTGAATGTAGGCAAGACCATCATCGATGTGCCCCTGAGGCATTAGGCCAGTCTTTAGAAGTTCATCATAATAAATTGACAATCCACCAAGTTTTCATATCTCATCAATAAACAATTACTGCTCAAAGTCAATCAAACTACGTGGTATTTGTGTGTATAATGTAGGGAAGGATAATCTTTGATAAGACCTCAAGGCCCTAGGTTAGTCCCTCTTAGGTCTTGGTTGAAACTCAGAAAACAAAAAAAACATTTGAAAACTCAGAAAAACAAAAAAATTGAAAACCCAAAACATTGGAAAATATTCAAAAACCATAAAAAACCTCGTGCATAACCTAAAAAACCTAAACAATCACATATACCTCAAAATACCAAAAACAACCTCAAAACATTGCAAATTACCCAAAAAAAATGAAATATTTTAAAAAATCCAAAACCACCCACCATTTCGCTTTCACCCGCAATGAACCTCAATTCATAATAAAGCAATCATCATCTTTAAACCTCCGGTGAAACAAGTATGGTAATTTGTGAAGTGTGAACCTAAATGTGAAAATCTAAAGTCTAGATCATGAGCAAATGAGTTGGTAACATTTTTATCAAATGACCTATCAAACAATTAGTCTTAGTCAAAACATCTGATAAACATGTCCTAGGATGCATCCTTCCTACAATGGAAATCATCGTCAAAAATCACCTTAGCTATTTTTCTTTGGTAAGAAATATAGATAACATTAACTATTTGTTTTGATCTTTTCTTATGTTTTATCTTGTTGACCTATTCTGAAGACCTCTCAATGATGTCTATCAAAATGATTTAGAGAGAAATGAATGGGGCATCGATCATTATCTTTCGCTTACTATGCTTGTGGGATGTTCTTGTAAAATAATCTTGGTGAATACTTAGTTGTGTGTAGGGAGGTCATTTTGAATAGATTGTTGACTATTGTGTATGCTTTGGTCTGAAATGTTCTAAACTTCTAAACTACATTCCAACAAGGTTTCTTTATGTCAAGGTGTGAGCAAGGATTATCCTATCTGTTTGTAGAGTCAAAGTCCATTGCATTAGATACAACACCATCCTGGTTATTGATACCTTGATGCATCATGTTTATGTGTTATATTAAAAAAAAGGGATGAAATGATGAAGTATCCCAATCATTGAAATAAGCAAATCATCAATCCTGTCACCATATCTAATAAAGTCTTGAAGACTCATAGACTTGTACTTTTGAATCAATCTTGAAATCAATGTTTAATCCATTTGTCTTATTCTTCTATCTTCTTTCTGTGCTAACATGGTATCATGGTAGTCAACAAAAATAATAATGCACCCATTTTGCATCCACAAACCATCAACATATATATATCACATCATAATCATATCATAATCACTAGCATATCATAATCATGACATCATCGCATAGAAAATATGCAAAGGAAATGCATCCATCTCATAGCATGTTATATAGAAAGATACTACAAAAGAGAATAAACCATCCATCTCATTGCATCCATAACATAAATCATACATTGCATATCATATAAACATCACATCATATGCATAAATAAATAAAACACATCCATAATATGAACATTTACATCCATCCATCACATATGCATCCATACATGAGCATAAAGCATCAAATAAATGAAACATCACATCAAAATGATAAAACATCATATCATAATTGAATTGAGCCATCCCATATATATCTTAAAAATATGACTGTCATGATACAAAGTCAGAATCAATGTGTAAATGCCATAAAAAATAGATATACAAGAGGCTATCAAAAATTAGCCAATGAATGTATATACAAGTAACATATCAAGGTTGTACATTAAAAAGTGTCTATAGAAGTGCAAAGCTACCCTTGAGTTTGTCTGTCATCATGCTAGGATGGATCCTACCGATGGCTCCCTGAGGGCTACCCAACTGAGGGACCTCTTGAACCACTCGACTTGACCTCGCTCTTGTGTGAAAAGTTTGGTTGTCGCCGCACTCTAGGCATCACCCTATGATATAAGGTGTGATAATAGGAGGCCTCTGACATTGCCTATCCATACATATGGGTTGGGACATGTGTCTGTGTATGGTTGTAGCCTCTAAATTCTGCTTCCATCCAATATCCTAAGCGAGCTGGATAGTGAGCTATTGGACCCGCTGTCGATCTTGATCCCACTCTCTTGTCACCCTTTGCACCTTTGTGCGGGCTGCATCCCGCTCCCCTGTCAGCTGCTAACTTTTTTGTAATAGCTGATCTCTTTGGGTAGTGAGTGCCTGAATCTATACATCCATAGGGTCTAGACCCTATGCTTGCTACTACTACTAGAATGGTGGGGATGATGGTCCTAATGACACGTATCTTGGATGTTGGCCATCATGCCATGGCTATTGTCTGTCATGCCCATCCCTCTGATCTCGACCATCCTGCTCATCTTGGGGAGGCTACCGAGGAGGCTGTTGGTGCCCCCTCCCTTGTCTTTTCCAAGTCCCTGTCCCCTACCCCTTTCGAGTACCTATCCAATTGCAAGATATATCAAATGAATGAGTGCGAACTGTAACCATCAAGTATCATATGTAGGTGTAGTACTTGCATCATATGGTCCATCGACATACACCCATGGCTGGGGCACGAGCTATTGAAAGTCATCTACTGCCACTTGGGGTGGAACCTATGAACCCCAATCAATCTCTCTAGTGGTACGGGTGAATTTATGATCCTTTACTCCTATAGAACAACATTCTGCACCTCCCTAAACTATCAGGAAACCCGATTTGGGAGGTACCTCTCGATCATCGCATGCTCACAACCTTGTATGTATCTAATTTATATCACAAAAAATAGTTGTTGATGATCATCAAGCCATGGTGGTACTTGCAACCATGGTCTCCAATGAAACACTATCATATCATTAATAACCCATCTCCAGTATGGGATGCCCACTATACCTGTAAGATAGAGCATGATCATGGCTCTGTAACAATATACTATAGGATCATTTGCATCAACATATGCCAAAGTAATGATTTGTCTGAGCATGATAATATGCTCCCAAGCCCATATATGTAAAAGTGCAACACCGACCCCTATGCTCGACCCTTGCATGTAGATGACCTAATGCATATCATGATATAGAGATGCAAGTAGCATGGGGCCCCAAGCAAAGCAAGTCATGTTTGATATCATCCACAACTAGGAAATTCCCCAACCAATGCTAAAGCCTCTACCTTGCTGGTCTAACACAAGCACCCCAAAAATCAAAGCTTCGACAATCAAGGTCATGTATGGGGCCTATCCTCTTTAGTCCTCCAAGTCGATCTATGCAGTCTCTATCTAGAGGGTATCCACACCAAGTACATCATAGTAGGTAACTGTATTAGCATCCACATCATAAATAACTCACTCGCCATGGATCAACACTCGCAAGATGTGCCAAACATCCAAGTCTAGCGTAATAGTCGCCTCCCCAATAGGCAGGTGGAAGGATGAGGTCTCGCTGTGCCACCTCTCAAGCAATGTTGTCATCATGGCTAGATGGGTCCTAATCTCTAGCATTTGTGCCACAAACCCCAACCTGATTTCTCCAAGAAACATCCTCGCTTGGTTAGTCAAATCACAAACGCAAGAAAAGATGCAAGGTCGATGCTCCCTCGACTAAAGCGACAAAAATGATCTCTTGGAAAATCAAAGCACACCACGTCAAATCTACTAAAAAACATAAAATTTCAAGTTTTGAATCCTAAAACTGCAAAAGTGTGGTGCTATTGTCTGAGCAATGCTATACCAAAATGGAAAAAGCGACGCTATTTTCAAAAGCATATTGGTATTTTAATAGCGGTGCTAAACCTAAAGAGCGAAATAGTTGCTCCTGTCAAAATCATGGTGCTATTTCATTAGTGTCTCTAAACCCTAAAATTGACCACGACGACCTATGTAAAAGCCCGTAGTCTTTTCGAAAGTGACACTAAACCTACCTAAGTAAAAATGATGCTATTTGCAATAGAATTTCTACTCCGACAAAAGCGCCACTGACTGAGTCAAAAGTGTCATCGATCGGGTCAAAAGTGCTGCTATATAGAGATGCCTTTGATTAACCTTTTTTACCTAGCATTAATGACCTAAAAACAAAAAATGGTAAAAGTTTTGATTTGTGTACCGAATGTCCTATGTGTGCTACCCATTGGTACTCTCATACCCTATTTGCGAGGTGTTGTGGGAGATCATGATCTACCATTTTGCCAAGGTGTCAGAGCAAAAATAATAGAATCTCTTTAAGGTCAAGTGTGCAAATGAATTGAAAATGACCCCTCCACCCTATTTAAGCCTAAAAATTAGGGGTTTTTCCCTAATTTGAGGGGGGAATGGCATTCTGATCCTGTTTCATCAATATTTGAGCTATGGGGTATATTTTGAGGTGTTTAACATGTTTTTGAGCCTATTTTTGCATCCTAGAGCCTATTTCTGCACCTGCATCAATGTTCAACCTTTATCGCGATCTCAACCCAAAAATTAAAATTTCCACCCAATCTCTTGAGGGGGCATGGTACTAGCTTAATTCATTCCGTTGAGGTAATAGTGGGGCATCCAAAAAATTAAGAATTTTGAATTTTTTGATCTAAGAAGAAGCATAAATTTGAAAAGTGACAGTCTTTGAACGAATGTAACACATACCTTGCTTCAAAGAGGGGAAAAATGTAGACACTTAAAATTGTCTTGACTAATATTGCACACTTGAATCTGATTACTAACACAATTTCATCTTGAATCACCTCTTTTCGATCGTTTAATTGAATAATCTTCATTATTTAACTAAATTAATCAATTTCTCCTATTAATCAAATGATCACTATTATTTGGCTAATCCACCCCTTTCACACTAGTTGTCATCTAATTTAATTAGGTAATGCGAATTATTTGATTAAATTGCTTATGTCCTCTCATTTAAATAAATAATCTTAATTATTGAATTAGATGTCATTTGACCCTCTTTTATTAAATAAATAAATTATTTAATGAGCATCCTAATTTCACTCAACTTACATAATTAAAACTTTGTTTTGTTTTAATTATCTAATTTTCTATTTTCCCTCACCCTCCCACTTGCAAGGGAATATTCCCTTGGAATATCCTCCTTTTGAACTCAAAAATGGAATATTCTTCCTAACAACTTCCTATTTTTAGGAAGTGTGCTTCTTTAAATCAATGAGAGCCATTGATTAAATCCTTGATCCATGTCAACTTGCATTCTCATCCATTGATGAGAATCCTTGATCCATTCCTTCACCTCTCATGGCTTCTCATCCCTTGATTGATCAAATCAATCCTAGCCATTGATTCACCATTTTCTCCTATAAATACTCATTTCTTTGAGAAAAGGATCCACTTCCATTTTAGAAAAGTTATGCTGCACATTTGAATGCTCACTTTCATCCATTTTAGCAAGTTTCATCCACTTTTAGCTTAGTTTTCATCAATATTAGCTTATTTTCATCAATGGAGTTCGTTTAAATGCTTGTTTCATCTAAAGGATTGGGAAACGACACATTCCATACCAATGTAGCACCAATACCCCAATGGGATGAGGTTTGAGGCATTTAACTAGGTTCCTTTATGCATTTCTTAATAGATTTTGTTTAAATGGCTTCTTCATTCTATGTTTTCAAGCATTTCATTGGGATTATAGCTTAACTAGTTAAGTTTTGCTTAAAATCTATTGGATTTGGTGTATTTAGCTTGTGTTATGATTATAGTCACAATCATGGGTTCAAACCCCTCTCTTGCGCTAGGGGGGTTGTTGCAATGTGTGCACCCTTGGTCTCCTTATGTTGTGCAACATAGCACTTAGGTTTGTGACATGGGTTAACTGCCTCCCGTAGATTATTTAACTCCAACAGTTGTATTGAGAATTAACAGGTCGATCTTTTGGTGCAACGACAATCGTCTATGCAACAAAAACATGCAAGTATACTATTATAGATATCTATTATTCCCTAGACATCATCATGATAAATTATATATATAGAAAATACCTCTTTAGGATCCACAAAGGCCTGAGAAGGTGATAAATTTATTCTCTATACATTTTCCATACCTTTGAGCATTAATGGCATATGGATTTCAAGTGTTAAGATAGGAAAAAAACCCATTAAATTTTATGGAATAACAACCTAGAGATGACACAAAATCTTTGAATCATATGATCTCAACTACTATAAAAAATTATTGCATGGGCAACATGTCACATCTTGTAGACACCTAAGAATGTCTTAACACATTCTCCAATTCACCATTTCCTATCATCATCATACATTCTTCTAATTCATCATTTTTCTGTCATTATCACTCATCACCCCTTTCATCATTGTTAATTAAATAATTTCTAATTGTTTGATTAAATTAACCCATTTCCCTCTATTAAAAATATTTTTTAATTATTTTATTATTTCACCATCTTTCCCTCCATTAATTAAATAATTTTTAGTTATTCAAATTTTCATCATTTTTTCCTCCACCATCTTGATTCTTGATTAAATAATTTTCCCTCATCCATTTTAATTAAATAATTTAAATATTTTTAATTATTTAATTATTTAATTATTTAATTATTTAATTATTTCAATATTTCATTAACTCTAAATATTCTTTTTATCTACAAAATTAATTATTTAATTAAAGAATCATGCATTCTTTCTTATCCACATAATTAAATATTTTTTAATTAAAGAATCACACATTTTTTCTTGTCCACATAATTTTTTTAATTATTTAATTAAATAATCACACATTCTTTCTTATCCACACAATTAAAGAATTTTTAATTATTTAATTAAAGAATCATGCATTCTTTCTTATCCACATTATTAATAATTTTTAACTATTTAATTAAAGAATCATGCATTCTTTCTTATCCACAATTAAATAATTTTTAATTATTTAAGAATCATGCATTTTTTGTCATCCTCACAAGTTATTTAATTAGCTAATTATTCCTCCAAAATTGAATATATTATTTAATTTATTTAGTTTACACATTCCTCTAAAAATATAAAATATTTATTTTTATTTATTTTGCTAATTATATCATATTTAGTCTTCTAATCTTATCTTCAATCTTCTAATCCTAATTTTAGTTAGACTCTTCTAAGTTTAGTAACTTTTCTAAATCTATTGAGTGAATTAAACTTCACTTTAATTCATTTTTCTATGTAAACTCATGCATGATCATCCCGATCTCTGATCAATCCTCATCCGTTGATCTCATCTCACGTCTCACACTGTTGATCTCACATCTTGAAAATCTACAAATTAAATATTCTTTGATCATTTAATCTCTCCTTGAACTTGCATCAAGTCTCCTCTAGTTCGCATGAAGCCTCCTCAAATTGGCATCCAAGTTCCTATAGCACATCATCATCAATCTCACTTTTACACAACTAGGTTATGTTATATTTATGAGAAATCCACATATCATATCAAGAAGCATAATCTCATACTTTTGACAATGGAGTAAGGCTTGGTGATTGAGGGTGAGGTAAAATTAGGTTAGATTAGTTTAGCTTGATTTACGTTCTTGATTTGATTTGATTTGATTTTCATTATCACTTCATTGCTAATAGATCTATTCAATTATTAGATTAGTGTAATATCCCTATTTTTCTAAGTAATGGCAAATATTGATATTTAGCTTATTTTATTTCCATAAGCTAAATACTGGAGTTATAAGTGAATAATAATTAAATTAATTATTTTAAAGTTGTCTATTTTAATTAAATATCAAAATGATAACTTTATTTTAGTTAATTTAATTAAAGTGACAAGTAAAAAATAAAAATATTATAAAGTTACTTTATTAAATATTATAAAGTCGCTTTATTAAATATTATAAAGTTACATTATTAAATATTATAAAGTCGTTTTATTAAATATTATAAAGTTACTTTATTAAATAAAGAGTGCTTCTAGAAGCTGGAGGTGGTTGCATTTGTATTCTTCTAGAAGACTAAACTGAGCCTTTAAAAGGAGATGAGAGCAAGACATTTGAACATCCATTATTGACTTGATTTTTCTCTATGAATTATTGCAAAAGCTTGAATTACAGGTTCAAATGATTTTTTGAAGACGAAAACCATTGGAAAGGTTTGGAGGATTGGATGAAAAACCAATTTCTTCAGGTGGGTCTACTTCAAGATTCACATTGGACGATAAAACAAAATTTTGCAAGTCTTCTTCAAAGACAAAATTTTAGAGCTTCATCGATAATTTTGATAGAATTATATTAGGTGAAATCTATGCATATTTAGTGGTAGATATTTCAATTGCAGAGATAAAATTCCATTTGAGTATTTAGAATTTATGTGCAACATATATCCAAAGAGATCTATTCAGTAATTGTTGCAGATAAAGACAAACAAAAGATTACAGATAAAGAAAAATAAAATTAGTATTGGTGGCTTTCATGTAATTAGGATTTCTGATTGATGTTATTCGTCGAGAACAGGTTATATGAAGATATTAATATATTGGGTGAGGCGATTTGAGAATCTATGAATATTGTATGTGCCACCAGATATATTATTCATTGTAGCTTTAGTGGATAAATCTTGGGAGGTTGTGGATTCCCCCTATCACAGTTTGGGTTTGGAGAAGGGACAAATTCATGTTGAGTAGACCATTATTTGTTTGAAGTGAATGATCAAAGGTGGCACCAATCATGAAATAGGTTGAATCATATTTTGGACGCTTCTTATATTCGTATGAGTCTATCGAAGCATTGAAGATTTATGCATCAGAAAAGAAAAATCAAACTAGCTAT
Organism: Sequoiadendron giganteum; assembly: GCA_007115665.2. Classification (NCBI taxonomy): domain Eukaryota; kingdom Viridiplantae; phylum Streptophyta; class Pinopsida; order Cupressales; family Cupressaceae; genus Sequoiadendron; species Sequoiadendron giganteum. The sequence continues at coordinate 315,745,876 of CM021105.1, forward strand.
CCTTTAGTTGCCACTTCATTTATCAACATTTATCTGAACTACCTGTCTCTATTAAGGAGCACCTAGATTGGATTACTTAATCGATAAGTCTGAGGCTATCACAAATGCATAAACACCAAATTGGGAGCCATGGTATTTATTAAAATTAGTTGCACCCCTTTGAAGAGTCAATGAGTGATGAATAAGGACACGCCTAACTCAAAGTTTACATCAAATAGCATAAAAAGGTGATTACAGGGCTTGAGAAAAGAGTCGTGGGAAAAAATATATCGGTCTAAGCACAAAGTTGAAGATCTACCAAGTTGGGCCCAACTTTAGGAGATTATGGACATCATACCTGCTACATCCATCATTTGAGTTGCTTCATTCCTGTCACTATATGGTGTCAACACTGTATGTTATAGCCTTTGATAAGTGTTGGAATTGTTACATAGTCTTTCAGGTCAGGAGTATTATTATATGGAATTATTAATATTAATGCAATCATTGAATCAACCTTGAAAGAGCTTTGTATGTATTGATCTAAGTTTAAATATCATTTCTAGTTAGTAGTTTTGGCTAGGACTGCAAATGGATGTATGAAAATTTCCAAGGCAGTGATAAATATATGTCTGGCAGTATTAATCATTGAATAATATTATTGAAGGTCATTTTCTTGATAGGAGCCTAACATCTACTTATTATGTTGGTATGAGATATACATCTATTCATCATAAGTTTGTAATATCTAATGATATTAGTTTGAAGTTGTTGTGGATCTTTAGTTGTAAATAGTTGATTATTTTACTTTGCATATACAAGATAAACCATTTCAGATCAACAATGCAAACTACTTTAAAAAATAGTATTGTCAAACTTGTATAATCACAAAAATATCATTCACTGGGATTTAGGATATTATAGTTGTATCATAGCCTAGTTATCTTTCCAACCTATGGTGTTATCATTTACATATCAGATTGCAAAAACTGGTTGATTTGTCTTCTACATTTGGAACTATGGATACAATTATGCTTCATGGATATATCTATACCATAGTTAATCAATATTACTCTCTTCCTAAAGAAATTCGAGATGTTATCACCTTGAATCAATTTTTGGGGAAACTAGAAGTAGAAGACGAAGAGGTTTTGAGAGGAAGAAAAAATATGAAAGAAAAAAAGAATAAAGAAGAATGGCTTCAATATGATTTGCAGCTTGTAGGTGTTCTAGAAAAGATTGGACAACAATGTTGCATTGTTCAAGAAGTAGAGACAAAGAATGAGGAAAGCAACACAAGTTCATTTCAACAGAGCGATGAATTGGAGAATGAAGGTTCAAAAGAAGAAGAATTACTTTCCTCTTCTACAAGTGAAGTGTACACAAATTTCTACATTGGTGATGTATAGATTGTTCTTGATTAGCTGTCTTGATCAGCCACATGAAGGTGATATTGTTAATGCACATGAAGACATCACAAACATGTATGATGATAATCCTAATTTTTTGATTATGAACAATAGTCCATTACCTTCAAATAATCATGAGGTGATAGATAAATCATATGAGGATGATAGTGGTAAGAATCCTTACCTTGTTGATACTCAAGTTTTGATGGCTAAGCATGAGGTAACAATTGTGGATCCAAGCCAAACAATATAATTTTGTGCATCACAACATAGTAGATGTAAGGAGGGCAAAAAACATGTGCAATGAGTGGCTAAGGAGGGCTAGGGAAGACAAGTTGTGAGATGATCAAGAAAAGAAACACCTACATAATATCAAAGAACAATTCTGTCACATGGACCGTGAAAGGCAATTAGGTACTCTCCTTCATCAAACTTCCGAACTTCAAAAGAATGAACATTCAGAAATTGAAGAAGATGTGCATGATATTTATGGAGGCACCATTGAAAAGTATGATGCAAATATTGATTTCATGATTATAAATAACGATATAATATCTTCACATGATTTTGGTAGTCATATGGTGATTGAAATGCTTCAAGGGAATATCATTCGTAAGAGGCTTTATCTTGTTGATCTCTAATCTTTCATGACTAAGCATGAAATATGGATGATATATCCAAGGTATACAATTTGGAATTGCATAATGGTCTTATTATTCCTTGCATCATGAGATCATCATTAGTTGAAGTACACAAGGAATGCAATATTTTGATTTCAGCTAAGACTTATTTTCACGATGGAGATTGTGCTATATCAAGTTACCCTTGCATAATTCTTACATTTTTAAACATGAGTACTTCTTATGTGGAGTTGGATTTCATGATAGAAGGGTAGAATATTGTCTTGGGAGTATTGATCGATAATGTATTGAACACGATGACTACCATAGGGTTGGAGGCTTGTTCTGTGCATGATGAGGGAGATGGTTTAACATGTTGCATGGTGTTTTCACTTTCAATCATGAGTCATCATCCTTATAAGGATTTGGAGAGCATGATAATCAGAGTAGTCCAACAGTCTTTTGTAAATCCTAAGGTATGTGATGGTGAGTTTGTTGATTACATGTTGACAATTATTGCATTACTATCTGGGAGAGTTAAGGAGATGTTATTTGTGAATCTCTTGCAGTATAGTGTTTTAAATAGCAGAGTTTGCAAGTTTTTGAGATTGATATGGGATCCTGGAAGTTGGTGTTGGGAATTCAAGTATTGATTACTTGGGACAAGCAATCTCCAAGAAGGGAGGATTGTAATGTCCTCATTTTTTTGAGTAATGGAAAATATTGATATTTAGCTTATGTTATTCTAATAAGCTAAATAATGGAGTTATAAGGGGATAAAATTTAAATTAATTATTTTAAATTTGTCTATTTTAATTAAATATCAAAAGGATAGCTTTATTTTAATTAATTTAATTAAAGTGACAAATAAAAAATAAATTTATTTTATTAAATATTATATAGTCACTTTATTAAATATTATAAAGTTGCTTTATTAAATAAACAATGCTTCTAGAAGCTGGAGGTGGTTACATTTGGATTCTTCTAGAAGACTCTGTTGAGCCTTTAAGAGGAGATGAGAGAAAGACATTTGAGCATCCATTATTGACTTGCTTTTTCTCTATGCATTATTGTAAAATCTTGAATTACAAGTTCAACTAATTTTTTGAGGATGAAAACCCTTGGAAAGTTTTGGAGGATTGGATGAAAACCCAATTCCTTTAGTGGGTCTACTTTAGGATTCACATTGGATGATAAAGAGAAATTTTGTGTCTTCTTCGAAGATAAAATTTCAGAGCTTCATCGATAATATTGACAGGATTATACCAGGTGAAATCTATGTATATTTAGTGGTAGATATTTCAATTGTAGAAATAAAATTCCATGTGAGTATTTATAATTTATTTGTAGCATATCCAAAGAGATCTATTTAGTAATTGTTGTAGATAAAAACAAACAAAAGACTACAAATAAATAAAAATAATTCAATATTGGAGGCTTTCATGTAATTGAATTTTTTGACCAATCCTATTAGTTGAGCTCAGATTATAGGAAGATATTAATATATTGGGTGAGGTGATTTGAGAATCTATGAATATTCTATGTGCTGCCAGATATATTGTTCATCACAACTTTAGTGGATAATTCTTGGGAAGTTGTGGCTTTCCCCTATCACAACTTGCATTTGTAGAAGGGACAAATTCATGCTTACTAGACCATTATTAGTTTGGAGTGAATGACCAAATGCAACGCTAGTCATGAAATAGGATCTCATATTTTGGACACTTCTTATATTTGTAAGAGTTTATCAAAACATTGAAGATTTATGCATCAAATAAGACAAATTACTCCCGGTATCTTTTATTTGCCACTTCATTTATCAACATTTATTTGAACTGCCTATCTCTATTAAGGAACACCTAGATCAAATTACTTAATTGATAAGTCTAAAGCTATCATAAATACATAGACACCAAATTAGGAGCCATGGCATTTATTAAAATTAGTTGCACCCCTTTGAAGAGTCAATGAGTGATGAATAAGGACACACCCAACTCAGATTTTACATCAAATAGCATAAAAGGGTGATTGTGGGGCTTGAGACAAGAGTTGTGAGAAAATATATATCAGTATAAGCACAAAGTTGAAGATCTACCAAGTTACACCAAACTTTAGGAGACTGTGGATAACATACCTTTTGCATCCATTATTTGAGTTGCTTCATTCCTTTCACTATATGGTGTCAACACTATATGTTATCACCTTTGATAAGTGTTGGAATTGTTACATAGTCTTTCAAGTCAGGATTATTATATAGAATTATTAATAGTAATCCAGTCATTGAATAAACCTTGAAAGAGATCTATATGTATTAATCTGAGTTTAAATATCATATCATTTCCAATTAATAGTAGTTTTGGCTAGGACTGCGAATGGATATATGAACATTTCCAAGGTGGCGATAAATATATGCCTAGTAGTATTAATCACTGAATAATATTATTAAAGCTCATTTTCCTGATAGGAGCCTAACATCTTCTTCTATTGGTATGTGTGTGGGTGAAATATGTGAGTAAGAATAACAAAATCAAACACACCTTCATGCAATGTATTATATAAGAGGAAATCCAAATAGCAGAATTAAAAGCTACAACTATCCTCTTAATTCATTCCATGGTTCTCTAATCTCAAAGACCCCTACAAATCACGCTCTCAGATCTTATTAGTGCTACACATGAACCTACAAAGATTGAAAACCTAAGATATGAGATGCTATGATGAAATCTACATGCCTATATTTTTGTATTTTCGATATTTGGTGCTTGAAGACTAAATGATCCTATGATGAGATGATACTAAAATCCAGATGCTGCTAAGATTGATGATGATGATAATCTAATGGAAATGCTATATGAAAGATGAAATGAACTAAGCTATCCAAAACAAAATTTCCATTATAACTCTACATGAACTAAAATGCTTAAAAACTAGTTACAATGTTCTCCAAATTGCTCTTAAAATGCACTATGAATTTTGCAGCATAAGCTTATCAAATTCTACCTTGTTGAAAAGCTGTAGCAATGAGTTCTATTTATAGAATTTCCAAGGCTCAAGGTGATGTGGCAACAATGGACGGTTGGGATTGTGATCCTGTGACATCAACGATGGATCATCAGGAGGTTAGAGAGAATCGAGGAGATGGTTCCCTTTAGCAAAACAATTTGCCAAGTGTTAAAGGGAATCACATAAAAGGAGGAGCCATGTGTCTAAGTTGGTTCCAAATTGGCTGCAAAGTTGTTGAAAATAATTCATATTTTTCAGTTTAGAAAATTCATTTTTGTGAGACACATGGTGAGGTGGCAAGTGAGTTGGTGGTGGTTAGGGGAAATATGTAGAAATGTGCTTAAATTGAATTAAAACTCATTTTAAATGGAGATGGTAAATTAGAAAAATTCCAAATTAATTTATTTATGCATTTTAACCAATTTAAGAAGAATATGATTTAGAGGCCAATCTGAATTTAAAAATTCAAATTTAAGTGGAAGAGGGAAAACCAATTAAATAACAAATTGATTTAATTTGTCCATTTAATTAAACTTTAAAAGGTCAAAAACAATAAAAGATAGTCTCATTTGTAACTTAAGCATTTTGAAAATTGAGAGCCTGCAAAGCAAAGATGGACATAATTCTGTAGCACACACACAGATTCAAGCGAGTTCGCTACCACCAATGTCCAACTGCATATGGACCTTCGGTACGTACCCCGAAAACCTCTTTTTGAATTTTCCCGCTTAAATTTCATTTGAAAATTCAGACTCTTTTCACGTTTTAGAGCATGTAGAATCTGCTTTAGCACATAGAATCCTTGTAGTAGCGCATCCACTTAGGTTAGGATCCCAAACTAGGCTAGCGCATCTAGAACCCACTTCAGTGTATTAGGCGATTAGATTAGCGCATAGGGTATTTCGCGCATCAATAGGATAGAGTCATGCATAGATTTGATCAATTAGCGCATTAGGAGTTTGTTCTGGTGCATGCGATCCATTTTCCAATGAATCCATGAAATAGCGCATCAGGACCTTGTTTCGACACATCTAGCAGTTTTTCTAGCGCATCTGGTAAATCAACACATATAAACTATGTTTTAGTGCATTAAACCAAAATTGATGATTTTGATAGATTCCTCCTAGATTTTGATGATTGATGATCACGTCAGGTGATGATAGGATGATGTTGATTGATAGGTTGATGATCATCCTCATGATAGGTGAGGAATGATGAATAGGATAGATTAATTGATTGATGATCATCCTCATGATAGGCAAGGAATCATGATAGTTTGATTGATGTTGATTGATTGATTGATGATCGTCCTCATGATAGGCGAGGAACGATGAATAGGATAGGTGCTCCTCGAGATTTGATCAAAATCTTATGCGAGTTGATTTGATTAAATGATGTACTGATTGATAGGCTGATTGATTGATTTGTTGACTTGATGTTTTAATTTTATTCTAGGAGGGTGGCTTAAGGAACCTTCAGGTTCACGAGTGCTTTCTAAGGACATGGGATATGATCCCACAACTGACTTCGATAGATATTTCCATCATTGACTATTGTGGTTTGACTTCATTGATTCACATGCCCCAGTACTGGATTAACCGAGGGCTATTGACAACACTTGCAAAGAGGTGGCACAATGACCACAACACCTTTCATTTGCCTACTGGAGAGATGACAGTGACCCCAGAGGATGTTTACCATATTTTGAGGATACCAGTTGTTTGGGAGTTGGTTGTTTATGATTATGAGGAGCAGGGGGCACAAATTCCATATGCCAAATATTTCATGATGATCAGTTTCTTAGTTATGAGATTCCATGGTGGGAGTTGATTGCTTTTTGGCAGGCTTTACCATGTGTACTAGCCAGATTGATTGGAGGATTTCTCTGCCCCGATTGTAGGTAGAAGGGATTCTCAGTGGGTTGGGGATGGATTTTGGATAGCATGATTTCCCATGGTACGAGGTATGCTTGGGGATCGTGCATGCTAACACATTTATATCATGATTTTCACCAGGTGGCCTATCTTTGGGCGAGTAGTCTCACAGCAGGTTGCACACTGTTACAACTTTGGGCTTGGGAGCACATAGCTATCACACGACTAGTGGGAGGTAGGGCTCGACCAATAGGATGGCCATACATTTTTGGATACAAAAGGCCACTTGTCCAACATAAGTTGGGAAAGTTGGAGTATTGGAGGTGGGTCTTGGATGACCTGGAAACTGTGATCTGGCGGCCCTATCTTGATTGTGAGGCTTGGGCAGAGGATGGTTCTGAGTTGCCATATGCTTTTTGTAGCAGGTATCTGATTGGGAGAACTCCATAAATTATTGAGTGGTTTCTTTTTGGGAGGGTATATAGGTAGTATGGCCGCATTCAGGGGATGCCACTGGGTGTAGCACATTATGCTAGGCACAGGTAGGATATACCAGAGTGGGGGCTAGCCCTCGACTATGATGCAGCCTGTACAGAGTATTACGACTTACAACCAATTTACTGGTACTACCATCTCGAGGTTATGGATGCACAGATGACAGATGACTACGCCAAGTACTTTCAAATGCATTTCCAGTCTAGATGAGCCTGCACCAATTTTGGAGGTAGGGAGGAGGGTTGGGCCAACTGTGCTACCAAGAGGAGGAGATGGTGGTGAGGAGGAGGTTGAGGAGGAGGTTGGGGATGATAGAGGTGATGATAGAGGGGATGACAGAGGGGATGGAGGGGGAGGTGGAGGTGGAGATGGGGGAGATGGAGGTAGATAGAGAGATGCTCCTAACTTTGGGGTTATCCCCAAGAGGAGGAGATCAACACTAGGTGGGGAGATACTGGTTATTCTAAGGATGCCCTCTTAGAGGCAGCAAAATCAGATAGCTAGGTTATAGGTGTAGGTGCAGACACTACAGGGCCAGATCTAGACGCTATAGACATAGCTTACCTAGGCATAGGCTGTAGCATAGGTACAAATTTAGGGGAAGATGGTGCAGTTACAGGCCTAGGTAGCCACTCTCACTGTAAAAAGAGATGCTACGAGGAGGTAGGAGGCACAGGCTGTGGAAGTGGCAGATTGGATTCAGACAGCGACTCAAGGTACTGGTATAGCTGACCTTGTTAGAGAGCTTAGAGAGTTTGCCAAGAAGGAAAAATATTATAGAGGTAGGTACCATGAGATCGTACCACCAGAGTAGAGGGTCAGTTATGCCACATCTAGATCTGGTCACTCCCAGTCTCGCATGACTAGAAGAGGGGTTACGCAGCCACTTCCAGGTGGACCTCCACTAGAGCCAAGGCCAGTAGGGGTAGGAACATCAGAGGCGGGCAGTGTTGGGCAGAGGCCTGTGATCTCAGGTGACAACACTACAAGATCCCATGGACATGTTTGATTTATTATACTTTGATTCAGAGACTCGACTTGTGCCACATTTTGATGTATCATTTCTCAGTTGATATCATTGTATACTTGACATGCTATTATTTTGAGGTTATATGATATGCAGTGGCGTTTGATGATCTATGTGTTGACACTTTTATTACGGATGGATGCATTTAATTTATGTTCTATGTGATTATGCCATGTTCTATATGATTATGTTATAGATGCATTAATGGATGAGAATGCATTGCTTTTATATGTTTATGAATGATGCGTTTATGAGATGGATGATATGAATGTGATTTATGAATGATGCATTGTATTTTTGTAATTTTCACATGTGTATATCGATGTATGGATGCAAATGGTTTTATTATGGAATGTAGATGTATGATTTATGGTATATGCAGATGTATGAATGTTTGATAATGCTTTCCTTTTGGATTTTTCGTGATGTAAATAAATGGCCTAGATGTATGAATCATTATGCAAATGAATTATAATTATGAATGATGTTTATGTATGGATGGATGATGATGCAAATGAATGTATGAGTTTATGGTATGTCCCTATGTGATGTTGATTATGAATGATATGAAGTGTAATGCACTTTTCTATATTTTTGGTATTTTCTATGCAAAATATGTACTGAAATGGATTATGCTCACGAATGCAAATGGATTACAATGTTGAATGAAATTATGATGTTATTATGGATGATTAATGTATGGATGGATGGATTATGGATGAATGAAATAATTCATTTATTATGATCTTGATGTATGATATAGATTATGAATGATGGCACTATGCTTTATTTTTGGATTTTTTTTTCATGATGCAAATATTGTAATGAATGCCTAAATGATTTGTGATAGTAGATGCATGATATGGAATGGAAATTTCAATGAAAATGAATTATTTTTTTGTTATGTCAAGTATACTCAATCCCGTTGTAAGAAATAACATCAGCCTTGAGAATTACCAGCTTAGAAAATCTATAATGCAAATGCAAACTAAAATGAATGAAATTCCATCTATGCAATGTTGTCATCTTATGCATTATGCTTATTGTCATCATTGATTGTTTTATTATGTTGAAGGTTGGTACAAACAATTTGGACCATGGTGACCTAAGTACAACTTCCAAACAACTTCTGTTGAGATTTGATAATGCAAGATAACACAAGAATCTAAGTATAATAAAACCAAGATGTCCTGAGTATCACTTGTGTAAATAGACAAGAGTTAATCATGTTATTATGAAAATTCGGAATGTCATCCCTGATACTTTGTGGAGCATGTCCTACGACAATTTGCACAAGTAATAATGATGGAATTGTAACATCTTAGATTTTTCTACAAGATAAATAGAATAATAATGATGAAATCTTAATCTAAACAATAATCTAAAATCTAACAACAAAGAACGAATAAGTAAACTAAATAATAAAACCAAAATGATCTCACCAAATATGCGTTCACCCCTTCGAATTATCTTTATTGCTCTTCTCCATTTTGCCTTTTCAGTATTCTTGCCCTCAGATTTCTGTGTTTGAATGCAAGTATAGCTTTGTCAAGTGTCTTAAACAAAATATCGAAGAATAGTTTCTCTTCTCAAAAGTGTATGATTTCGGGAGGAGGAATAATGATTGTGATAGGTCATTTTATAGATTGTAGGTTTTCGAATGATCGGCTCAGATTGAAAGAGAGATCGATGGACGAGATTGATGAATGCCATGCGATATGAGTTATGTGTTAGATAGAATGTGAGTTAGAACACGAGTTCAGGAAAGACTAAAAATAGAGACTAAGTTAGAACGTGAGTTAGAACACAAGTTCAACATCTTAATCTCCAAAAATAGGAGAAATAGACTTTGTATGCAAAGCCAAAGTTGGAACTCGAAGATGAGGAATTCAAATGCATAATTAATTAATTAAATAAAGATATTTAATTAATAAACGCATACATGCATATGAGTTAGAACTAGTTAATCGACTAGTTGTGACAGAGAGTCTTCTCGCAGAGAGAAACAGGTGTTGAATTCGAAGATAACTGGAGAACTAAAAATAGATCTCGAGTCAGAAGGTGAGTGAATGAATTAGATAACTAAATGATAGAGGAATGTGACATAATTAAAATGTAATTAAATGTTAATTTAATTCAACATTCGAAAGGGAATTGACTTTAATTAAATACATAAAGTAATTTATAGAATTTGACTTTTTGAAAAGAATAAATATAAATAATTAAATAATAAATATTTAATTATAGATAAAGGGGGTTAAATGAATAATTAAATAAAGATATTTAATTATAGTTGGAAAAGTATGATAAAGGAGGAATTAAATAATAAATTATTTAATTGATAGATAAAGGGGCAAGAATTAATTAGTTCGCAACATAACTAAATAAATATGATTTATTTAATTAATCAAGTTGAATAAAGATTAATAATGAATTAATGAATTAATTAAAAAGGGATATTTAATTAATAGAGGAAATATGTGTTAGAAAGGTTAATTAAATAATTGACATTATTTAATCAAGACCACGGACTATAGAAAATTATGTCGAATGCGTACTCGCAGGCCTAGACCAATTTTCGATATCTACAAGAATAAAAAAATCAAACACACCTTCATGCAGTGTATTATATAAGAGCAAATCCAAATAGCAGAATTAAAAGCTACAACTATCCTCTTAATTCTATTAGAAACCCTAGATCAGACATGCAAACCTAAACACCTTCCACAGAAGAGAAAACATCAAAAAAGCAGAGCTTTGCATGAAATGTGCAAATTGATAATATTCAAAATTCAAAGATTACAATGAGATGATTTGCTTTATAAAAGAAAAGTATGCAACCCTAATGATGACCTAAAAAGGAAACCCTAGTGTGCACACTTAATAATTAATCAATTATTAATGTGCCTAAGTTTAGCTTAAGTACCTAAAGGAATAAGTGACCTAATTAATTAAGCATAATAACTACACTTAATAATTAATCAATTATTAATGTGCCTAAGTTTAGCTTAAGTACCTAAGGAATAAGTGACTTAATTAATTAAGCATAATAACTTATTACTCTAACACCCCCCCTTAAGATGAACTTAGGAAGAAGCATATTCAAAATTCAAAGATTACAATGAGATGATTTGCTTTATAAAAGAAAAGTATGCAACCCTAATGATGACCTAAAAAGGAAACCCTAGTGTGCACACTTAATAATTAATCAATTATTAATGTGCCTAAGTTTAGCTTAAGTACCTAAAGGAATAAGTGACTTAATTAATTAAGCATAATAACTACACTTAATAATTAATCAATTATTAATGTGCCTAAGTTTAGCTTAAGTACCTAAAGGAATAAGTGACTTAATTAATTAAGCATAATAACTTATTACTCTAACACCCCCCCTTAAGATGAACTTAGGAAGAAGCTAAAACACTAGAAGAAGATGCATGAAAGCAAATATGGGTCCCGACAACTAGGCCTGATTAGGTACCCATTTACAAATGCAAGAATGAGGTAGAGGAGGAAAACCCAGTGGGACAAAACCCCCCCCACAATGAGATGACATGCTGCAAAGAAGCACTATAAGAACTCTGTAGAGTAACATTGGAACTGAAATCTAGCAAGCAAGGAAAGATACTTCTATCTACTATTGAAACCGGATGAGAGTCACTGATTGACTCAAGGAATCATGATAAAAGCAACAGCAGACCCGATGCCTCAGAACACTCGAAAACTCCAAACTGGAACAACCCTGGAATCTATGAAGTAGCAATCAATTATTGAATGAAGTATTACTGAAATGAAGTGCAAATATGCAAGTTGCACTCTCCCAACTGCCAAAACATCAAAGTAATCTCCAAAACACCCATCGGGCCAAATCTGGATTAACAATAAACTTGGGATAGATAGAGAAAAAAGTGCATGGACAGAAACATAGAGCTCCTCAATACCTTTCCAACATCGCAAAGATAGCGAAAATCGAAGATCGTGGCAAAAAGTTATGAGCTCGGAAGCGATAAATCAACATCTGAATTCAAATAGAAATAAATGCAGAAAAATAGAAAAATACTATAAAATAATCTGTACCACAGGATAGTGCTCGGAACCAGCTTTCCGACGATATCTCGTTTGCTCGATTTCGATACCGTATGCCCAAGTTATGCAAGAAAGAAAAAAACTGCTCCTTTAGGGAAAACTGGGGTAACTAGGAGGGGGCAAGGATGGGTCATATGGCCAATGATGTCATGCTGATGTTAGCACTTTATAGGAAATAATTTGATGGCCATCTGGCCATCGCCACAAAAAAAAATGATCCCCTACTGGTAAAAAATTTCGGTCGCTGGAAATTCTGCATGCAGAGAATATTGCAACGGAATATTCCGTTGCTGCCTGGGAGTTTGCGCCGACTGAGGTCTGGTGGCCCGCCTAAATATGTCAGGGAATATTCCCTAGTTGCCATCGGTTGGAGGGTTTTCGCCGATGGAAGGAAGTTCGTCGGGAGGAGGAGTTGTCGCCGGGGAGCAGAAGCTGCCGGTGGGTGGAGAGCACATCGTCGATCGGTATGGAGGCTGCCAGACAACAACCCTATGGCCGCTAGTAGGGTGGGTATGGGCCCACAGGCCTGCAGAAGCAGGTACTTGCGGGTACCAACGCCCCCCAAAATCTTAAATCCGCCCTCCCCAAAATATTTTTGCAATGTTTTTTTTAAAAATTTTTCTTTTAAAAAAACTAATGAAATTTTTTATCAATGGGAAAAAATATTAAAAACCAGAATAAACCCCCTGTACCTACATGCACGCAAATTGAGGCCCCCAGATCTGTACGGATCTGTGTGCTTCTAATTTTTTTTTGCCTTTTGTTGCAACTGCTCGAATTTTATCAAAATGACAGGTGATCTTAGGGTTTTGGAGTGCTGCGAACGCGATGGCGGTGTTTGTTTTGCTCCAGGATGCACCGAAAAAATGCTCAAGGTAAAATCCCTCGAGGAACCCCGAATGAACTTTGCAATGAATTTCTCCAGAATTTGAGAAGGGGCTGCATGTGAAGGCTCTGATACCATGTTAGAAACCCCAGATCAGACATGCAAACCTAAACACCTTCCACAAAAGAGAAAAAATAAAAAAAGAAAGAGGTTTGCATGAAGATGTGCAAAATATTATTATTCAGGAATTCAAAGATTACAATGAGATGATTTGCTTTATAAAAGCAAAGTATGCAACCCTAATGATGACCTAAAAAGGAAACCCTAGTGTGCACACTTAATAATTAATCAATTATTAATGTGCTTAAGTTTATCTTAAGTATCTAAAGGAATAAGTGACTTAATTAATTAACCAGTATGATATAATTAATTAAGCATAATAACTTATTACTCTAACAAATTCATTCCATGGTTCTCTAATCTCAAGGACCCCTGCAAATCATGCTCTCAAATCTTATTAGTGCTGCACATGAACCTGCAAAGATTGACAACCTAAGATATGAGATACTATGATGAAATCTACATGCCTATATTTTTGTATTTTCGATATTTGGTGCTTGAAGACTAAATGATCCTATGATGAGATGATACTAAAATCCAGATGTTGCTAAGATTGATGATAATGATAATCTAATGGAAATTCTATATGAAAGATGAAATGAACTAAGCCATCCAAAACAAAATTGCCATTATAACTCTACATGAACTAAAATGCTTAAAAACTAGTTACAATGTTCTCCAAATTTCTCTTAAAATGCACTTTGAATTATGTAGCATAAGCTTATCAAATTCTACCTTGTTGCAAAGTTGTAGCAATGAGTTCTATTTATAGAATTTCCAAGGCTCAAGGTGATGTGGCAACAATGGCCAATCGGGATTGCGATCCTACAATATCAACGGTGGAGCATCAGGAGGTTAGAGAGAATTAGGGAGATGGTTCCCTTTAGCAAAACAATTTGCCAAGTGTTAAAGGGAATCACAGAGGAGGAGCCATGTGTCTAAGTTGGTTCCAAATTGGTTGCAATTTTTTTGAAGATAATTCATATTTTTCAATTTAGAAAATTCATTTTTGTGAGACACATGGTGAGGTGGCAGGTGAGTTGGTAGTGGTTAGAGGAAATATGTAGAAATATGCTTAAATTGAATTAAAACTCAATTTAAATGGAGATGGTAAATTAGCAAAATGCAAAATTTATTTATTTGTGCATTTTAACCAATTTAAGAAGAATATGATTTAGAGGCCAATCTGAATTTAAAAATTCAAATTTAAGTGGAAGAGGGCAAACCAATTAAATAAAAAATTGATTTAATTTGTCTATTTAATTAATTTAGGAAGGAAGTGAATTTTTGGAAAAGAAGAATGTTAAGAAATGAACTATATAAATAAATTTTGCAATTTATTTATAAGTAGAGGAATTAAGAATATTAATTAAATAACAAATATTTAATTAATTTATGCTCTAGACCATTTTTGCGTGCATACAATATGAGATATACATTTATTCATCACAAGTCTACGAAATATAATGATATTAGTTTGAAGTTGTTGTGGACCTTCACTTACAAATAGTTGTTTATTTTACTCTACATATACAGGATAAACCATTTCAGATCAACAATGAAAACTAGTTTGACAAATAGTATTGTGAAGTCTACAAAATATAATGATATTAGTTTGAAGTTGTTATAGACCTTCAGTTACAAATAGTTGTTTATTTTACTCTACATATACAAGATAAACCGTTTCAGATCAACAATGAAAACTAGTTTGACAAATAGTATTGTCAAATTTGTATAATTCCAAAAATATCATTCATTAGGATTCAAGATATTACAATTAGGGTTAGATTGTGATTTCCTATTTGCATTGAATCCATTGATTGTCTTGATTTATATTATCGTTCACACATCTTATAGTCTCAAATATGCAAATCTATAAGGTCAAAGAACATGTCAACCGCCATAAAAGTCCTACCAGATGAAGATATGTCATTAATTTTTTTGCTAATCACATCTTAATTGATGCAAATAATTGGAAAATCTATGAAATATGTAGTGAAAACCACTCAAGATAGTGTGATAATCCATTCCCTATAATATTTGATCTATTGTAATAAATATAACATGGCCACGATGCCATTGTGCATAAAATTAATGAGATTTAGGTAAAAATAGGCTATTCCATAAGTTCTTTTGGTAGGCACAAGGCCTTTTCAACCAATAGATGAAAACCCTATTGACCTCTAGAAAACCACCATCTAAACTACTCAAACCACACACCAAAACTATGATTATTCCTCCTCAAGTAGTTCATAAAATTCATTTCTATAAGCTATCAGTACCTCCCTAGCATGTTGGGTCATTTTTTGATGTTTACATGGATTTTTTAGATTTTATAGCAAGTTGTAAGAAAACTAACAAAAAAGGGAAAACATGTTGGACTTAAGAGGTTAGGGTGGAATCATACCTCATACATGCGATGGGAGCATCAAAATTCGAATTTGATAGGGAAGTCATGCCAAAAAGGGGTGTGAAATGGAGGAAGTCTAAAAAGGGATCCCTAAAATGAAACAAGGCTATGGGATGTTAAGATCCAAGCACTTAAGGGGCCTTGTGATAAGTATCAAGATAAGGAATGGTTGAAAGTATAAATCTAATAGGTTTTTATAAAGGAATAAAAAATATCAAGCTTTTAGGGTGGTAGGAAATATTATTGAATTAAGGGGTGGCTGAAACTTTAACTCTAAAAGAATTAGTGGAAAACATTGAAGTGAGAATCAAAGTTTGAAGACCAAGAAAAATGATATTGGGGAAATTGATTGTCTAATCCTTTGTCCTTATAGACATAAAAAATTGAAAATTGAAAAGATGATAGTAGTAAGGATGGATCAACTCATAACTTCAATGGAAGCGTGGCATTAGCCTAGTGTCAACATTAGGGAATCAAAGTGGTGAGGTTTAAAGACAAGCATTACTCAAGGATAGAAAGCCTAAAGGCCTATTGAAAAGTAAAAGGATTAGCTTAAAAGGAAAATACTTAGGGATTAGGTCATAGATGCAAGGCAAAAGGTATGGGTAGAGGGACAAATATAATGCCTTAGTCACATAAAACTTTCTAAGGCATAACACAACCCTTTCAAACATGATATGAATGAAATGAGATCCCCAACAACATGCAAGGATAACAAAACCAACACTTAGATAATATTTCAATAAGGAACATGAGTGGATTGTTGGGGTAGATAGGAAGGGTATGATAGTGTGGATAACCTCAATAGCCTGACTAGTCGACAAACACAAAGAACAAAGGACAAAACCATTATAGCTTTAATACTTAGAAATGTTTGGATAGTTTGAAGACACTCTAGCACAATGAACATACAAGGGACACCAAAGAGAAAACTTGGGAGAAATTCTAATAAAGGAGTAAAGGAGAAAACCCCTTATACTTTCTCATATTGGTTATCAATATTTGGTCAAATAGGGCTATGACACATAAAAAAGGAGGAGAATTAAGCAAAAAATGGCATGTCAAGATTTAATCCCAACATGCTTTACCTCCAACCATAGACTAGGGGTCCCTCACTCAACTTCTCGCTAGAACCAACTTAACCCTTCAAATATGTTGATAGATAGTGATGTTTACAATAGAGTCATATCCAAGAATCAAGTACAAATATAAAAATGTGCGTGCATTCATCACATGTAGTCTATCATGAATTTCTCCTAGATCCCCTCTAGCTAACAATATATATGACTAACATGGACTCTAAGGTACAATGAGTCGATAATGTATACAAATATAAAATCGCTTTAGCTAATACATTCAATTATTAATCACATAAATATGGGTCATCCATTCATAACAATGCTATCTCTTTCTTGACTATTCTTGATGACTAATTAACTTAGAAAAATGCAAGTATAAATAAGACTATAAATTGTTTGTTATACACCAAACTGTTGACGTACTCTACTTGTAATGCTTGTATATTTCTTACCTTGATATATTTAGTGTTTGGCATTGTATTTTGGCTATGTAACATGGATGCATAAGTAATTCATGAATATGTTGTTTTGATTTCTTAGTGATGTTTTAACTTCACCATTTTATTATTAAACATTGTTCTGAATGAGTGTATGCATTGAAGGTGTGAGAGCCTTATGTGTGAATTTCATGAGTGACATTCATATTATGTTGTATGCTTTGAGATTCTCATATTATACTCTTATGACTAGATTAATATGGTATTTGTTCATTCATTATCATTATAGGCATATAGTTTATATATGATGTATATGACATTGTATCCTATGGGTCATGTACCGCTTTGACTATTATGTATGATGCAAGTATATGGCCATTTTACTACTTGAATTAGTAGGTTTGGGTTATTTCCCCAGTGGTGGTTATAACAGAGATGCCACTTTCAGTGGATTTATTTGGTAATCTCTATCACATTGAATTCGAGTGTGAGATGAGTTGTTAAATTTCATGTTTTTAATTTGGATTCGAATTAGTGATAATTCAAGTATCCACGTGTTATAGAAAACCCATAAATGCATTTTTTAAAATATGATTGTTTATTTCCATTTATGTTTAATTATTTTTTAATGATTGATGCATTTGAAAATTGGGAAAACTAAAATGAAAGAAGGGGGAAATGCTAAGTTAAATTCTTGAGGAATTATATTGATTTTATGGAAATTAATTATATATGGCATGTAAAAAAAAAATGGGTACTCTCGAAATTATGAATGTTGCTCTCTCTTCCAAAGGCATTTTGTGTGAGGGGCAAAGACTCCCCCAAAACATGGAATCTCTAGTGATAACACGACCTGGTAAGAGGGTTAAATTTTAAGGTTACAACTCTCCCTATAATGCCTCTTGGATGTGGTCACAACATCTGCAAACTATTATTTCTAATGCTCAATGTCCACAAAATCCTCCTCCAATGACAAAGGCTTTTATCTATGGGTGGCTAAATGTAATGAGGCAATGGATATGGATCATGGGTCTTTGGCCACCGCAACTTCCCCAATTATCCTTTAACAATCTTAGATAATGTTGTTAATCCTCTATATAAAAATAGTAACAAGCTTTGTCCTCTCCCTATTTGTTTCTCAATGCATATTCCTGAACAACTTTGCTTTTGATAGAGAGGATTGTTTGAGGAACATGCTCTCATTTACAGATTGATGAAATCATGGCCTAGTCTGTGCGACTTACACTCTTAGATCACATAGAACTGGAAGGAGCATATGGAAGAGAAAATATCTATTTTATCCTTGTGCTCAGGGGTTTTTATCCTAGAATTTGACTCCACTCAAGATATAAATTTGGAAGGAGCATATGGAAGAGGAAATATGTATTTATCCTTGTGCTCTAGGGTTTTTATCCTAGAATTTGACTCCACTCAAGATATAAATTTGGTGTTAGAAATTTGGCCCTTAATGTTTCAAGGAGAATTCATATGTATGAAGCCTTGGTTTGCTTCTTTTGATCCCAAAATCAAGACCTTCACATTTGCCTTCATTTGGGTGATATTACCTTATCTCTCCCTTTAGTTATGAGAATTGGATTGTTTATGTTCCATTGGAAATGGCTTGGGTAAGTATTATTGCACTACAAATAAAACAATCAACTATAGGAGTCTTATTTGTACATGATTATGTGTAGAAAATGATTTATCTATTGGTCTCCCTACTGAGATCTCTCTGAAAGTGGGTAAGAGATGCTGGAAACAACTAGTAGGTTACGAAAAAATCACTTTCAGATGCCATAAATGTTTTTCAATTGATCATTGTACCCATCAATGTCAAAAGGTGCAATCCCCATGAGATCGACAATCAAGCAACAAATGGAAGGCCCTCCTGGTGGATTGGGGTATATTCCCATCATAATGTGGTTTCACTTGGAACCCAAAACAAAATGAATTCTCCACAAGCTCCTCAAGAGGTTATTTCAAAGACAAATTTTCCCTCTCTTCTCGTTGCGCAAGATCCTCCTTTTGGGATAATGCTAGTAACTCCTTTACCACCCCCCTCATCATCATTGGAGAAATCAATCATTAAGACTGTTGATGATTCCAAGGAGGCACCAATGACCCCTACGATTGTTGGGACTATTGTTTGTGAAGACAATCAGGATAATTCCAAAGAAAATTCCTCATAACTCCCTGAATGCACTCAACATATAGTTTAGGAGTGGATAGCAGTTAAGAGGAAGAGGTCTCCTACACAGATAAAAAACCAAATGATGCTAAGATCATCAATATAAAATAAATCTTGTGAAGAAATGAATGTTGCCCAACCTGCCCAAGGGTTGATCTAGACTCCTTCATTCATGAAGGGGGAAGATATAGAAATGTAAATGTTTCCTTTGTGCCCATGTTAATATGGGTTGCCAAGGTCCTCATGGTAGTAGTTATTTTAATGCATCTCTATTAGTAGATATGCACTATCCTTATTTTATTTGTTATTTTTATGAGATACGATTATCTTATGTCTAATTTATAGATCAAACAAATTATATATGGCATGTTGAGTTGAATTAATTTAAAAAAAAAAAATTAATTATACTTTTTTTATTGGGAATGATTAAATTGTCTCAATGACATTAAATTGTTAAATGATGTTTTATTTTAATTTTATATTGGAAAAAGAAAAATAGGGAAATAAAAATAAAAAGGAAAAAGGCTTTTCCTTTTGGATTATTTCTTAGTTTTTTGGGGAGAAATTCCCTCTCTTTGAAACCGTCCCCTTGTCAAAATAAAAACCGTGTAAAAGTTATTAGAATGGTATTTCTTGAGTTTGGTATTGGGATTGGAAGGAAAAGGATTGAAGGTAAGATTGCTTTGCATTTGAATTGATCCTTAATTTAGGAGAAAATTGGCTGAAACTTGATACTTGGTGAGCTTCAAATTGGCGTAATCCCCCTTATTTGTACATGTTTTTGAGTGCTTTAATTTATGTTTGTCATGTTTAGCAGTATGGAAGCATATGATTGCCATTACAAATTTATTTTCATGCAAATATATTGAGTAAAATTGATGTTTGGACATGCTTATTTTTAAGCCAAGATAGTGGAAATTTTTCATAGAATTTATGAAATTGATTTTTTATTGGAAAGTGTGTCATTGTGCACATTTGAAACCAAAGGGTATGTTTACTTTTTTAAAAAGTAAGTATTCATCAATGGAGGTTTTAGGAAAATTATGGTTTTTTGCATTGGATTTTTTTTAATTTTAAAACTCTGTTAGGTAAGAATTATTTTGAAGGGAGAAATGGTCTCTAAAATTATTTTTCATTTCACATCTCTTGAATTAATTAAATGTTTAAAATAAAATGTGAGTTTTTCCAATTTTCTTCAATGATGGATTGAAGATTTCTTATAGTTTTCTTTAAAAAATAATTAGAAATTTACAAATTGGAAATAAATTTAATTTATTTGAAATGGAAGAAAATAGATCTCCTTAATAATTTTTTAATTAGAATATTTTAAGATTATGTTAAAAAAATATCCCACTTTTGTGCATTGATTTATGTGTCATACTCAAATAGTGTGTGGACATGATGCACTTAGGATTTGAGTGCCTAGAGGGTAGAAGGGAGATGGTGGATGTTACATGGGTATTTCTCCTCACCTCGTGATGAGTATTGGTACTCAGGACCATAAAGCCATACTTGTGTGTTATTGTAATAATGCTCCTTTCTCATATCTAGAACCCTCATCCTCATAACTATCAGATTTGGTATTCAATGAGAAAATTATATCCAGCTATGTGTTTATTATTAGATGAGACCTTGATTATATTTTGTTATTACATATGTTGTATGCTTTCTATTAGTATATAGGTCCTATTGTGGTCTTTAAACTTTCCTATATCCACTCCCCCCTTTCCTCTAAACCAAGTGGGGTTCAACATATTTATGTGGCAATGTTGTCCCCTTGAGTGTGTTTATTCCTTGACAAAATGATTATTATTATTGAAATGTGGAATTATTTTATTTTGTTGTCAATTGAATATTATAATGGATGTTGTGATGATTGATTTATTGGTTGGCATGCGTGTAAGCCCTTCTCCCTTATTTGGTGCGAGTGTGTGTACTTGTAACTAAGTGAGATTTGCTAGCATGGTGGGGTGGACCTATAGGTACTATGTGGTTGGATGGCATGAAACCACAATTGGGGTTTTACAATATCTTGGATGAGCTTGGAAGGATGTGCAAGTAGGGGTATACTCCTTTCCTTCAATTTTATCATATTTTATTTATGTTTTAGAATGTATAATTTAATCTAGAGAATATTTGGAGTTAGGTTTAAAATGAATGTAACATGATAAAAAATATTGAATTATAATTGTGGATTGTATAAGGGATTTGTTA
This sequence comes from Sequoiadendron giganteum, assembly GCA_007115665.2. Lineage (NCBI taxonomy): Eukaryota > Viridiplantae > Streptophyta > Pinopsida > Cupressales > Cupressaceae > Sequoiadendron > Sequoiadendron giganteum. Next base: position 315,767,643 of record CM021105.1, read on the forward strand.
TCTTGCGGATTTTCTCCTCTGTCTGGTTCTACTCTCTGGAACTATATGGTTAAGGCTCGCAAGATTGTTTCTAAAGGTTTGTTTTGGCAGTTGGGAAATGGTAGGAAAATTTTTATTTTGGGATGATTGCTGGTTTGGTAATAGGCTGCTTAAAGATGAGCCTTGGGCCCTTCCTTTTATGGATATTTGTATTAAGAGGTTTGGAAGATTTGTTGCTAACTATATGGATGAGGTGCAGTGGAAAAGGTTGCATGAGGTGGATCTGGGGTTGGAGGGTCTCTTTAATGCTCTTTTCTCAATTCATATTCCTTCTTATGCCCTTGATGATAAGACTGTGTGGAGGCCTTCTTCCAATGGTAATTTTTTTATGTCTTTGGCCTTTGCTCTTCAAGTTTCTTTTGTTGGTCCTGTCCCTTTTTGGGCCTCCCTCTGGTTCCGTAAATTGATTCCAAAGGTGAATATTTTTTTTGGATTTTTTGCCAGAATAAGGTTTTAACTATTGATAATCTTGTCAAGAGAGGTTTTATGCTTCGTAATAGATGCTTTCTATGTGAAGAGGATGTCGAGGATTCCTTTCATCTCTTGATTGGGTGTAGATATGTTAGAGAGGTGTGGGATCATGTTCTTTCTCTTTGGAATCTTAGTTGGGTGTTTCCTTCTTCACTTGGGGATGTGTGGTCTCAATGGGTGGGACCTTCATCTAATCCTACTTTGCTTTTTCTTTGGTCTCTCTCTCTACCTCAACTTGCTTGGGTATTTGGTTGGAACATAACAACAAGATTTTCAAGAGTTATGTTCTTCCTGCTATCTCTATGGATTTTAAAATTTGTGTTGCTATCAAGGAGAATTTTGTTGCTAGGGATTCTTTTTAGAATGGCCCTAGGATTGCGCTTAAGTCGAGTGAAATTTCTATTATGTAAAATTGGAAGCTGCCATGTGATATCTCTCTTCCTTTGACTAGAGGTAAAGCCTCTAGAGATGATGTTGTTTGGAAGCTCCTCTGGTTGGATGGGTGAAATTTAATTTTGATGGAGATGCTAAAGGTAATCTGGGACGTGCTGATTGTCAGGGAGTGTTAAGAAATTCTAATGGTAGGTTCGTTTTCGTTGTGGCGCTCCCTTTGGGAACCTAGACAAACCACTTCACAGAAGCGTCTACAACCTATCATGGTTTGAAGATGGCTCAATATGAAGGCTTTAGAAAGGTGTGGTTTAAGGGAGATTTGTTAAATATTATCAACAATTTAAAGAAGTCTTCTGCCCCCTCTTAGAGTGTTAAACCCCTTATTTGGATGCCATTGAAATTTTAAATTCATTTGATGAATTTTATATTTCTCATATTTTTAGGGAGGGAAATGGTCTTGTGAATGTCTTGGCTAATTTTGGTGTTAGCGGCTACAGGTTTTGGGATGTGGATGATCCCCTTCCTATTGAGGCACTTGCTTGTCTTAATAATTCTTACCAAAAGTGCTAAGTTGGATGGAGGCTTCATTATGATTTATGTTCACATGATCCTGTTTACGTGATAGATTATCCTTTTGAGTGATCGTGAGTTGGATCATACTTGGGTTTATGGTAATTCAAGTAACCTCCATATGGGGCAGCCTTCAAGGTCAATAATGACTCTCTATCACCATATCGTTGTCACACAGGTTGTGGGTATTTCCTTGCCTTTGTTCTTGATGCTTCTCCTAATTGTTTGTAAATTTCTCAAGCTCTTGGGTTTTGCTAAGTTTGTGATCATGTGTGGAGATAGAAATAGGGCAGAGCCATTTTCCTATGACACCTTCAAAACTAAATCTGAAGTTTGGAAAAGATTACAGAGGGGTGGGCTAATGCCATACTTGGAGTGGGTCCATGGGAATGATCTACAGGCTACAAAATCATTTGTCAAGGGATGGAATAATAAGGTTTTGAAGTTGGGTGGTACTGAATTTCATACGAATGAGGACTATAGTGAACATTACTGGTCTTTCCACGGAGGCCAGAAAGGTATATAGAGATAAGAAGGAATCTAATGCTTCTTTATAGGTTTTCTTTAAAGGGGATGAAGAAATGAAGCTTGAGAGTGCTAAAAGTGGTGGCTACTCGCGTAGCTCCATCAAAGCTCTATGGGGAGATGTCACTGAAGAATTGATGAGGTACATAACCTTAGAAGGTCGGTTCTCTACTATTAATGGTTATCACTTTGTTCTTCTGAATCACTTTCGACATAAGAAGAAAGTTTCCTTTCCTTTCTATCTTTTGGCTTCTTTGGAGAGTGGTCTTAAGGATCATAAAAAAATCCTAAAAATCCTATGCTACATGTTGGTTTAATTCTTCTAATTATGGATTATTCCAAAGATTTTGTGGTTCTTAAGCAACCTGAAAGGGCTCCTAAAGGAAATCAAAAGAAACCGACCTTGGAGTTGAAAGGAAAAGCAACAGTGCAAAAATCTTTCCTAACGCTGAAACCACAGAGGAGAAGTGGAAAGACCAGTTTTAGAACTTTAAAACACTTAAGATGAACACATATAGGATAACAAGAGTAAAAAAAATAAATGATCATAGAGATAACACTAGATTTACATGGGAAAACCCTTACGAGAGAAAAACCCACCACACCAAGCTAAATCACTTTGTATTATAGTAAAAAGGTTTACACACAAAGTTGCAGACTTGACTTGAATATGTCAGCTCTCAATAGCAGACTTCAGTCGACCTCTTCACTGTTACAATGCTATTACCACATACATTGAATCACAACTCTCTATACCTATGTATCCGACCATTACAAGTCTTACATCACATTCATTCCTTACCAACCAATCGGGTGTCTTAATTATACACCTTTGTCTAACACACAAAATTGATCCCTGACCAACCTCCTTGCAATCACACTTTAGGATGCCCAAAAACTACTTCTGTTTACCATAATTAGATTCTATCAACCACTGAAATGAACTGTGCAGTTAATGCACACATCGCTTTCATAGATTTAAACGTTTGACCAATGACAGATGATTTACAACAATGATGTAAAATAAACGAATGAGATCATGCCACATATCTTCACACCATTCATCCATCACTTTGACTATCAAAGTGATCAATTATGCCCCGAGCAACACCTACCGAGCTACTGTGGTATGGCCTGACAACCACTGCGGTATGGCGATAATTGTACGATCGCTTGACCATCGTCATAGCCGAGGCCCACCATGTGAGGTACGGGACAAGTGATCACCATTGATCAAACTACCATGCATCAACCGCTCAGACAATTCCACCCGACTCACAAAGTCATGTCAGTACTTGCCTCAAAAGGGCACAGAACAGAACGAGCACCGTCGGATTAAAAACATCGCAGCCATAGATGTAGGTGTCGGCATATCGGTGAGGCACTGCATTTCCTCCCACCAATAAGCATATGTTATGGCGATGAAGGTGAGGTAACTACACTGGCACATTAGTGAGACAATGCGTTCTCCCCGATATGCGAACGTTTTGCTGATGAAGCCAGGGTAAACCGACATAACATTCCACCAACTCTAAGCCCATCAGCCCATCGCTATAACACCCATTTGAGTCTCACTAACTAGACAAAGTCTCGGTGACTAGAGACCAAAATGACCACATGAGAACTCCACGGTGTAGAAATAAAGGCATAAACTCATCAAGCCTTTAACAGAGGTCCAAGCCAGTAAATTGAGGCACATTTTCCAACAAGCTCCCACTTGATGAAGACTTATTGGCTTCCTCCAAACGTCAAATTTATTGATGATCATAGGCCCCAAGGCCCATCGAACTTGCACACCATCTGAACTTGTCTATGCTCACTAGCTTTGTCAATGCATCAACAACATTCTTTAGAGTATCACCTTTTCTAAACAGACCTTTCCATCCTCAACAATATCTCGAACAAAGTGATACTACACATTGATATGTTTTTTCTTGGCATGGAAAGTAGGATTCTTTGCCAAAAAAATGGCACTCTGACTATCATAGAAAATTGTAATCTTCCCTGCATTAAAACCAACATCGGAACACAAACGAATGAGCCAAACAACTTCTTTGCAGGCGTGTGTTGCTGCCATGTATTCTACCTCAGTAGTGGACAAAGCGACTACAACCTGTCACTTTCTCATCCAACTAATTGAACTACTATTTAACATGAAAGTGTATCCATTGGTGGACCTTTTGTTGTCAATGTCCCCTACCCAATCAGAATCCACATATCCATGAACACTGAGAGTTCTCTGTGATGTAGCCAATTTTCCATGGTAACACATAGCATATTCTGAAGTACCCTTTAAATATCTAAACACTCTCTTCACATCATCCCAATGTGACCTTCCCAGATTTTCCATAAAGCAGCTCAGTACTCCCACTTCTTGGGCAATGTCTAGCCTTGTGCAGACCATCGCATACATTAAACTGCCAACAACATTTGAATAAGGCACCCTGGACATGTCCTCCATCTCAGTAGAAAATTTTGGACAATCTTCAATAGATAGCTTCATTCCCTGCAAGATTGGAAAAAATAGTTGCTTGCAATCATTCATACCAAATCTCTCCAGAACAGTGCTAACATACTTACTCTGGCTAACCCAAAGCTTTCTACTTGTTCTCTCCCTGGTTATTTCCATCCCTAGAATATACCTTGCTAAACCCAAATCTTTCATTTCAAACTTTGCAAACAACTGAGATTTAAGATAAAAAATCATAGTCTTACTATTTCCTATGAACAACATATCATCCACATACAGGGTAATAATAAGCATACAATCATTTTCAGATTTATAATACACACAATGATCAGATTTTGATCTCACAAATTCCATAGACAACACAAAAGTGTCAAAATTCTGGTACCACATTCTAGGAGACTGCTTCAAACCATACATATGTTTCTTTAATTTGCAGACCAGACTTTCTTTACATTTTTTGAAGAAGGGCTCAGGTTGGGACATATAAATCTCTTCTTCCAGCTCTCCATGGAGAAACACTATTTTCACATCCATCTGCTCGATCTCTAAGTCATACACTGCTTCCAATGACAAAAAAAATCTAATAGATGTCAGCTTTGCTAAAGGGGAAAATATTTCTCCATAATCAATTCCCTCAATCTGGGAAAGTCCCTTTGCAACCAACCTTGCCTTATATTTTTCAACACTACCATCTAGACCAGTCTTCTTCTTAAATACCCATTTATAGCCAATAGGCTTTCGCCCTTCAGGAAAAGGTACCAAATCCCAGGTTTCATTTTTCTTCAATGATTCCATTTCTTCATTCATGGCTTCCAACCAGGAATTTGAATCAAACATGATGATTGCTTGTTTCACAGTCCTAGGCTCATCAGTGCTGGTAATCAAAGCATAGGCATAGTTCAAATCTAACATAGAGAAACCATACCTATTAGGTTGTCATTTTTAACGTGTAGACCTTCTTACTAGCTGAGGTTGTCGTTCTTCATCTTCAGAACTCTCAGAGCTGCTTGAACTCTCCTCAGTTTCAGGTACACCATGTAGTTCCTATTTTTATGGAGTCTGAGGAATTTCAACTACATCATTCTTCTTTTCTCATTTATCTATCTCCAATTATGGATCAACTATTGAAGGTTTCAACTCATGAAAATTACACTTCTGCTATACATAACCTTCTTTGTATCAGGATTCCAAAGCTTGTATCCCTTCACACCAATGCCATAGCCAATGAAGATACATTTAACAACCTTGTTCTCCAACTTAGATATTTTCTCATTTGGCACATATGCATATGCCTCATAGCCAAAGACACGAATATGTCTCAGAGAGGGCTTCTTACCAGACCAAGCTTCCAAAGGTGTTTTGTTAACAAGAGCAGAACAAAGTGAATGATTTACCAGGTAACATGTTGTAGCCATAGCCTCAGCCCAGAACTTCTACTCCAGCCCAACACTGCTCAACACAATTCTCTCTCTCTCCATTAACGTTTGGTTCAACCTTTCAACAACTCCATTATGTTGTGGAGTATAAGGTGTAGTTTTATGCCTTTTAATCCCATGGTCTTTACAGTACCTTTCGAAATCTACAGAACAAAACTCACCGCCATTATCCATCTTAAAACATTTGATTTTCTTTCCAATTTGATTCTCTACCAAAGTTTTAAATTCTTTAAACTGACTAAACACTTCTGATTTACTCTTAAGAAAGTGTATAAATGCCCTTCTTGAATAGTCATCAATAAAAGAAATATAATATCTAGACTTTGATAATGAAGGAATATTAATTGGACCAAACACATCAAAATGAATATAATCCAGTACACCAGTAGATTTATGAGGACTCGAATAAAATAAAACACAGTGTTGCTTTCCATATATGCAATGTTCACAAAAATCAAACTTAAGGTTACAATCAACAAGTCCTTCAACAAGATTTTTATGTTTCAAGGTTTTTGAACCTTTCTCACCTATATGACCGAGTCTATGATGCCACAACATGGTTTTCTCAGCTGGGAGTTTCACCTCCAAGGAATTTGCACCCAAAAGAGCTTCATCATCCTTCTCTATAGGAGCAACTTTGCTTGACTTTACAGAGACATTGTTACATTGAACAGGACGTGCATCCAGCTTGTATAGAGTGCTAGTACGTACACCCTTAGCCAACACCATAGCTCCTCTATCTATCTTACATCCTTTACTCAAGAAAGAAACTTTCACACCAACATCATTAAGCTTACTGACAAAAAGTAAGTTACGAGCCAAATCTAGTATGTGTAGTACATCACCAATCCCTTTGATTCTTCCATCAGGGAATTATATTTTGACTCTTCCACAGCCAACAATCTCCAGTTTTGAATCACTTTCCAGGTACACCTTTCCACCATCATAATTTTCATACTTAGTGAACCACTCTTTATGAGAGGTCATGTGAAAAGATGCACCTGAGTCAACCAGCCAGACATCATCTGATGCCTGAGTTTCCAAAAGCTTTAATGAAGGCATCTGCATCACTCTGAGAAGAGTCGAGTCATTGTTTGAAGAGTTCTTCTTCTTCTCCTTACAATCCTTTTGGATATGACCAGGCTGCCCACAGTTCGAGCATTTCACCTTGGAATTTTTACTAGGAGACTTTGATCTCCCTTCAAATTTGGATTTAGACTTCTTGTCCTTCTTCTTGCTTTTCTCCTTCAATCTACCTCGAACAACAAGGGCCTCTTTGGCCATCTCCGAAGACTTCCTTCGCATCTCTTCAAACAACAGCGAGGCAACAACATCTTCCATCTTGAAAGTAGTGGTCGTACTTTCAATAGCCATTACAAGATGATCCCAAGTGTCAGGTAATGAGCATAACAGGATCATGCAATGATCCTCCTCCTCTATCTTCACACCCACAGACGCCAACTGAGCAACACTCATATTAAATGAGTTCAGTTCAGATGGTCTGCAATAGATGCACCTTATTCCATCTTCAAGGAGTATAACTTCTTCCTCAGGAATAACTTATTTACCAGAGTCTTTCCCTGATAAATATCACCAAGCTTCTTCCATAATGAAGTTGCAGACTTCTCCTCATGGATGTTTAGGAGTACAGAATTGGCCAGACTAAGTCTTATCATACCTCTCACTTTTCTATCTATAAGGTCCCAATATTCTTGTTTCATACCTTGTGGCATAGTTCCAGACATAGCAACCCAAAGGTCTCTATCCACAAGCAAATCTTCCATTTTGAGTTTCCACAATTCAAAGTTGCTGCCATTGAATTTTTCAATCTCTACTCTACTTGATGTACTTGCCATCTCAAACAGAACTAGGTTCTAACTTTGCAAGACTCCCACTAGAACAGTATTAGCACAAAAACCCAGCCTTATAAACAAGGATAGGACAACTGGCTAGGCTATGATACCACTTGAAAGGAAAAGCAACAGTGGGGAAATGCTTTCCTAACGCTAAAACCATAGAGGAGAAGTGCAAAGACCAGTTTTAAAACTTTAAAACACTTAAGATGAACACATACAAGATAACAAGAGTAAAATAAATAAATGATCATAGAGATAACACCAGATTTACATGGGAAAACCCTTACGAGAGAAAAACCCACCACACCAAGCTAAATCACTTTGTATTACAGTAAAAAGGTTTACACACAAAGTTGCAGACTTGACTTGAATATGTTAGCTCTCAACAACAAACTTCAATCGACCTCTTCACTGTTACAATGCTATTACCACATACATTGAATCACAACTCTCTAAACCTATGTATCCAACCATCACAAGTCTTACATCACATTCATTCCTTACCAACCAATCAGGTGTCTTAATTATACACCTTTGTCTGACACACAAAATAAATCCCTGACCAACCACCCTGGAATCATGATTTGGGCCACCTAACAATTACTTATGTTTTCCATAATCAGATTCTGTCAACCGTTGAAACAAACTTTGCAGTTAATGCACATATCACTTTCACAGATTTAAACGTTTGACCAATGACAGTTGATTCACAATAGCGATATAAAATCAATGAATGAGATCATGCCACGTGTCATCACACCATTCATCCATCGATTTGACTATTGAAGTGGTCAACTGTGCCCCAAGCAACACCTACCGAGCTACCGCGGTATGGCCTAACGACCACCACGGTATTGCGATAGTTATCCGATCACCTGACCGTCGTCATAGTCAGGGCCCACCATGTGAGGTATGGGACAAGCGATCACCGTTGATCAAACTGCCACGCGTCAACTGCTCAAACAATTCCACCTGACTCACAAAGTCCTATCGGTACTTGCCTCAAAAGGGCGTGGAACAAAACAAGCACTGTCGGTTTAAAAAAATCACAACCGTAGATGCAGGTGTCGGCATATCAGCGAGGGACTAGATTTCCTCCCACCGATAATCATCCATTCCGACGATGAAGGCGAGGTAACTTCACTGGCACATCGGTGAGACAACGCATTATCTCCCACCAATATGTGAATGTTGCGACGATGAAGCTGGGGTAATCCGACATAACATTCCACCAATTCCAAGCCCATCGGCCCATTGCTATAACACGCATTGGAGTCTCATTGACCAGAAAAAGTCTCAGGAACCAGAGACCAAAATGACCACATGAGAACTTTGTGGTGTAGCGATAAAGGCATAAACTCGTCAAGCCTTTAACAGAGGTCCAAGCCAGTAAATTGAGGCACATTTTCCAATAGGAGTATGAGACCATGTCGAAGGAGGAACCAACGAGTTTGAAAGGGAAAAAGAAGAAAGTGGTTTTGGAGGAGTCTGAGTTGGAAGATTATGAACCTAAATTTGAGGATTCTATAGAAGTTTATTCACAGCCCCCTGCTCCGGGTAAGAGTGGTAAAGGTAAATCTGCTCCTGATTTGGTGGAATATGAGACTTGTAGTGAGGAAGGGTTTGGTGATAAACCATGTAAAACTAGGTTAGCTTCTCCCTTTACCCTCTTGAAAGAAATGATTGATGCTACTGAAGATGTGACTCCTATGCCCCCTGTTTTGGGGTCTAAGAGGAAGAAGGGATTGAAGGATGCTAGCAAAAATAAGTTGGCTAAGCGGTCCGGTAACCCTATGTAGGAGGCGCTTGTTGATTCTCCTCTGAAGGTTGGTGGTGGGAAGGATGCTATGGAAACCCCTGATGAGGGGATGGAGAAGCAAAATAGAAGGAGGGCAGTGGCTAAAGATATTGCGAGCTCTCTTCATAAAATATAGACATTGGTGGTTGGGGATAAAGGAAAAGAGTTTTGTGAGCACCAAGAAATAAATAATCTCCTAGGAGGGTGAAGCGGATGCCATGGATGTGTTTAATTTTAATTGGGAAGACCTACTAATGTTTTGGGTTTGGTGAAGGAGGGTACTATTTCCCCATTTAGATTGTTCAAATAGGCTTTTCATGAGCTTAATATGACCAATGTGAGGGTTCAGGGCACTGTGAGAAAAGATGGGGAATCTTCACAGTATTCTACATAGACTCAAGTTGATCAACTATTTGATGCTTTAAAGATTTTTGCTAAGGAGATGCTTAAGTTGAAGCAAATTTTTGAACAAAGAATTGTGACCTTGGAAGAGAAAATGGAACGGGTTAACATGAATTTGGATAAGGTTGTTGAAGTGACTAAAGCTACTATGAGGAATGAAGCTAAGGGCCTTACTATTCTCAATGAGAAGGCTAATAAATGGATAGAGGAATCTCCTAGTGATAAGGAAGCTGTTGGGGAAAGGTAGGTGGTGGAGGAAGCTTTGGTTGATAAGGTTGTTGTTTCATAGGATGTTTTGATTAAAGAGGTAAATGTTTTGGGACTTGATGCTAGAACTCACAACAAGACTAAGATGCAAGCCGGGGTCCCTGTGAAAGAGATTTTTGAAGTTATGGATGTGCATCATAAGATAATTGAGAGCGATATGGAAGTTGCTAATATTTTGAAGAATATATAGTTTTTTGTTCTTGTTTCTCCTTTTTGGCAGTTGTCTTGTTGATGTTTTGTTGCGTGTTGGCTATTGGCTAATCTGTTTGGTTATATTTTGAAACAACTTTCCCTTTTTGTATAGGGTTTCGAGGACCCTTCAAAACCTTCTTTACCTCTAATCAAAAACTTAATCATAATCTCTTAGAATGTATGCTATTTTTTCATCTTCTTGTCTTGAATTTGTTGTGATGACCACCTCAATGAGGTGTCATTTTGAGGTTATCATTGTGGTTGGATTGTGAGTTGGTTTGTTACAAACATTCTCATTCATCCCTTATGTCTTTAGACTCATTTCAGAGTCCCTTGTAGACCATCTAGTCCTTGGTAAGTGTATCTTTCATTTGGTTGTGCATTAGAGATTGAGTGTGGTCATCACCTTGGTCTCCTAGTTGTTTTCAATATTTTAGAGTTCATGCTTGTATTATTCTTGTTTTTATGAGTCTTAGAGGTTTTCCCTAATTTTGAGACTAGAAGCAATCATCTATTCTATCTCTAGATAAGACTAATGCAAAATAGGACTGTAATGCAATATTTGGACTCCAATGCTTTTTAAGGACTTTGCACATTTTTAAGACTCTAACGTACTAATGGGAAACCTATGGATTCATGTTAGTGCCTCTCTAACATTGTATTTCTATTATAATACATTGTAGTCCTTAGTTTCATCGAAAAACATGCTCTTTCATCTATTTCTCCGAGAAACTTTGTTTATCAAAATTGTTCACCTAGGCCTTATGGGTATTCCTAGTTGACATTTGGTTCAAAAATTCCCTTGATTTGAATCATTTCATATTTTTTATATTGGGAATCATGACTTTTCTTGAAAGTGGGATGTTGTTGTCCTTGTTGGCGGAGTGATTGTACCTCTTGGTAATACAACCTTTGGTGAAGGTTTTCCATTATGTTTGGAAGTTGTTTGGAGTTTTGCAGAGTGGATTGGAGGTAGTTGTTTCCTTCATTCTACTCTTGTGTAAAGTGGTGGTCATTTTGACTAATCAAGGTATGATACTTCCTAGTTATCCCACCACTTGTGTAGGTATTCATTGGTGTAGTGGATGTTGTCAATTTTGTCAAATTATGGATTTTAGCTAGATGACCTTCCCTCGTTCTACCCTTGTGTTGTACTCATGAGAGAATATGGTCATGCATTAGTATCCAATCATCATTGTAGCATATTTAGACTCTCTCATAGGTTTATTATGGCGGCTTCATCACATGATAGTCAATCTTTCACTAGTAGCTCCTTGCTTAGAGTAATTGTGATGTTGTATTGTGTGTATTATTTGACACAACACTAGTTTGCATGTTGGTGCATAGTGTGACATGTTATTTTCATAACATGAATGGTGAATTCATTATAATGGTTCTTCCAAAAAAAATTGGTTCGCTTGGATAGTTTCCTTGGTGTGTGGCTTGGGGCACATTATATTTGACATTACATTTGGACAATGCTTACTCCATGATATATGTTTAGTTGTGATGCACCATCTTGATGTTGGGAAAATTTGTCTCACCCTTGCAATTATATAAGGTTGTTGTTGATAAGATATATATATGAATATATATATTTCCTAGTTACACTGATAGGTGTAATATACAATGGAATCAAGGGGGATGAGTGGGATGTGTGTAAACAATTTTTGTAAACTTTTTTAGGAAACTTCTAAAATCGATGAAATATATTAGATAAATAATACATTGTAAGTCTAGACCGTTAACTATTAGGTTTTGGATCTAATGATGGATATTTTGTTGATATATCTTGACCTAGAATGTAACCCTATTTTATGAGAGTGTTGTATTATGACTGCGAGAGAGACAGTGATGTATTCTGAGAGTCTGATATCAGTCATGTTGTATCTTTATCTTTGAGTGATGATACTCCTATGGGAACCTTGCTTTGCAAGTATATTGTAATCTTTGTGATTTACTAAATAATATATTGAGAAAATTTTAGAGTGTGGGGTTTTTCTCCTGAAAGGGTTTTCCCCACGTAAATCACTGTGTTGTGGTATGCTTAATATTTGTGTTTATTTGTGTTTAAGTTTTTGTAACTCTTAAAGATCTATTAAAGTTTTTCATTATTATCCTCTCAAGATTAGTGTAGGAAGTTGTTTCGCTACCTTAGATTCCTTACAAGTGGTATCAAAGCTTGATCACCTTTGGTTTCAGTTGTGGGTTGTAGGGTTTTTTTGAACTAATCTAGATTTGAGTGCGAACTTGTGCAAACAATACCTTGTGATCTTGTTGCAAGAATTTTCAAATGGAAAGTTCATTAGAGAGAATAAAGGTGGATACATTTTATAGAAATAATTTTGAAATGTGGAAGCTGAAGATGGAGGATTTGATAGATCAAGATCTAAGGGATGTTGTAGATGAGAATGTTTCAAGGCCTATAGATCCTACTAAAGCTGCTCAATATGATGTTATGGACCATAAAGCAAAGGGTCTAATCATATTGTGCTTGATAGACTTTGTTTTAATTAATGTCCATGAGGAGACCTCTACACAAAAACTATGGAAGAAGCTTGGTGAGATGTATTAGGCCAAATCTTTAGTGAATAAGATTTTCTTGAGGAAGAAGTTGTATTCCTTGAGAATGGAAGAGGGTGGATGAATCACAAAACACTTGGAAGCATTCAATATGCTGGTGGCTTAGTTGGTATCAGTTGGTGTCAAAATGGATGAGGAAGAAAAATGTTCGATCTTGCTTTGTTCTTTGCCTGATTCATGGGATTCTCTTGTTATGGCTATTGGGAGTACTTATGTAATTTTGAAGAATGAAGATGTGGTGGGTTCATTTATTTCTAAAGAGATGAGGAGGAAGGTATCTGTCACTACCAAGGAGGCCCTAAATATTCATGGAAGAACTAAGGAAAAAGGAAAGAAGAATGATAAGAATGACAAATCCAAGTCTAGGGGGAGATCTAAATCTCCTAGAAAGTCCAAAGTTATTTGTTGGAATTGTGGTAAGCTTGGACATGTTTGTAAGGAATGTAAAGAAGAAAAAAGGAAGAAAAAGAAGAAATTTGATTCTAATTTTGAGTCTGAGAAGGAAGATGGTGACGCATTGATTGCAACTTTGGCAACTCGTGTAGGTAATGATGCATGGTTAATTGACTTAGGTGCATCTTTCCATATGACCTTTAATAGAGATTGGTTTTTTGAATACGAAGAATTTGATGGAGGTAAGGTGTACTTGGGTGATGATTCTCACTTAGACATTGTTGGCCATGGTAAAGTTAAAATAAGGTTTCCTAATGGTAGAATAAAAATAATTAATGGTGTATTGCATATCCCTGGATTAGCACAAAATTTGTTATATGTGAGAAAACTAATAGATGTGGGTGTGCAGGTAGTATTTTCTGATGCAAGATGCAAGATGCAAGATGGTTAGAGGTGCTATGGTTATTGCTAGAAGTGTCAGATATGGCATATTGTATAAGCTTGATGCATGCACTGTTGAGTGCAATAGTACTTCTGTGAAAAGAAAGTCTGTGGAAGAAGTGAGGGTTTCACCTTCAGTAGATGGTCATGGATTTTGGGTACCCAAGGGTGCTCTTTCTTTTGAAACAAAGTTATTTGTAGAGAAAACTATGTTATGGCACCAGAGACTTGGCCACATTGGAGAAAAGGGTCTAAGAAGCTTAAAAAATAAAAAACCTTGTTGAAGGTTTGTCTGATTGTAGTTTTGAATTTGATTTTTGTGAGCATTACATTTATGGAAAACAAAACCGTGTTGAGTTTTACTTGAGTTCTCATAAATCTTGTGGTGTATTGGATCTTATTTATTCTGATGTGTTTGGTCCTATAGATGTTCCTTCGATTGGTAAATCCACATATTATGTTTCATTTATTGATGATTATAGTAGGACATGGGTGTATTTTCTAAAGAGTAAATTTGAAGTTTTTAATCGATTTAAAGAATTTTAAGCAATGGTTGAGTTACAGACTGGAAAGAAAATAAAAATGCTTGAGGACTGATAATGGTGGTGAATTTTTCTCTAATGATTTTGTTAGATTTGTAAATATTTTGGTATTTATAGATAGAAGACAACTCCATATTCTCCACAACAGAATGGAGTTGCAGAAAGAATGAACATGACACTAATGGAGAAGGCTAGGAGTATGTTAACCGGTGCTGGCCTAGAACAAAGGTTTAGGGCTGAAGCTATTGCCACTGCCTATTACCTGATTAACATGTCTCCTACATCAACTCTTGTTGATAAGATGACTATAGATGCATGGTCAGGTTGCAAGCCTTCATTAATACATCTTAGAGTTTTTGGTTCTAAAGCATATGCACATGTGCCAAAGGATAAGCAGACAAAGTTGGAGAACAAGGCTATGAAAATTATCTTCATTGAATACAATTATGGTGTGAAAGGATACAAGCTTTGGGAACAAGTTGCGCAAAAGGTAATATATAGTAGAAGTGTTATTTTTAGAGAAACTAATCCTTCTTATGTTACATTGCAGCCAAAACAAGGTAAATAGAAATATATGATTCAATTTCCTTCTACACCTGAGAAAGTTGAATCGAGGCCCAAGGATAGACAAGAAGTTGAGGAGAGCTCATCTAGCTCCGGATCTTCAAAAGAGGGGGTAGAACCTCCAACTCAACTTGTTCATAGGTCTACAAGGAATAGATAACCACCTAAAAGGTATACCCCTAATGATTGGAGATGTATTTTTTCTTTGAATACTAACATGGATGAACCTAAATCTATAGAAGAGGTATTAGGTATGAATGATGTAGAATGTTGAAAGATTGCTATGGATGAAGAAATGAAATCTTTGAAAAAGAATGATACATGGAATCTTGTACCATTGCTTGAAGGACGAAAACCTGTTGGTTGCAAATGGGTGTTCAAGAAAAAGATTTTCTTAGATGGAGGTATTGATAAGTACAAAGCAAGGTTGGTTGT
Organism: Sequoiadendron giganteum; assembly: GCA_007115665.2. Classification (NCBI taxonomy): domain Eukaryota; kingdom Viridiplantae; phylum Streptophyta; class Pinopsida; order Cupressales; family Cupressaceae; genus Sequoiadendron; species Sequoiadendron giganteum. Next base: position 315,783,020 of record CM021105.1, read on the forward strand.
GAAAGGTTACTCTCAAGTTGAGGGTGTTGATTATGGTGAGATATTCTATCTTTTTGTGAAAATGACATCCATTAGATTTTTGCTTGCTATTGTTTCTGCTTATGATTTAGAGTTTGAGAAAATAGATGTGAAAACTGCTTTCCTTCATGGTGACTTGGAGGAGGATATTTATATGACACAGATAGAGCACTATGTGGTGAAAGGTAAAAGTAAGTTGGTTTGCAAATTGAAGAAATCTTTGTATGATTTAAAACAAATTCCTAGGATGTGGTACTAGAAATTGGATACATATGTGTTGAGTTTGGGATTTGAGCATTCTAAATCAGATCATTGTGTTTATTATAAAACCGATGGTGATCATTTCATATTTATTGCATTATATGTTGATGATATGTTATTTATTGGAAAAGGGAAAGGTATGATTTCAAAACTAAAATCTCAATTTGCTGGTAAATTCGAAACAAAAGACCTTGGTGTAGCTAGGAAAATTCTTGGGATGGAAATTAAAAGAGATAGAGTGAACAAAAAGCTATGGCTTGGCCAAAGTAAGTATGCCAATTCAATTTTACAAAGATTTAATATGCAGGATTTTAGACCATTGTGTGTTCCCCTTTCAGTTGGAACAAAGTTATCTATTTCAGATTGTCCAACAAATCCATTAGAGATGGAAGACATGAGCATAGTGCCTTACCAGAGAGCGGTTGGAAGTTTTATGTATGCTATAATTTGTACTAGACCATACATTGCCCAAGCAATGGGAGTTATTTCTAGATATATGTCTAATATTGGTAGAGTTCATTGGGATGCAATTAAAAGAGTTCAAATATTTGTGTGGTACTTTAGATTATTTGTTGTGTTATCATAGTAATGTGATTGAAGGTGAGATTTCCTTTGATATTCATGGTTATGTGGATTTAGACTGGGTAGGTGATGTTGATAGTAGATGATCCACCAATGCTTATGTGTTTGCATTATTTGGTGGTGCAATCAGTTGGATGAGTAAGCGACAGGCTATGGTTGCTTTTTCCACTACTAAAGCAAAGTTTATGGTAGATACTCATACTTGTAAAGAAGCCATTTGTCTTAAGAGACAATGTTCAAATATTGGAATAAAACAAGATGTAGTGACAATTTATTGCAACAGTGAGAGTGTGATATGTCTAGCCAAGAACCCGAAATTTCATGCTAGGACCAAGCACATTGATGTAGAATATAATTTTTTTCGAGATATGGTCGAAGATGGTAGGGTGAAGTTGGTTAAGGTAGAGACTTTGATGAATGTTTCTGATTATTTAACTAAGCTTGTGAGCACAAAGAAGTTTAGATGGTGTTCAGAGATTATGGGCCTTTTGGCCTCTAGCAATTAAGAGACAATGTTTACTCCCTCTCATTTCTCTTGTAAGGTGTTCAACAAGTGAGATTTTTTGGGAAAATGTGTCTCAACCTTGCAATTATATAAAGGTTATTATTGATAGGATATATATGAATATATATATATATTTCCTAGTTACACTGATAGGTGTAATATACAATGGCATCAAGGGGGAGGAGTGGGATGCATTTACAAATTTTTTTGTTAACTTTTTTCAAGAAACTTCTAAAATGACCGACATACATTAGATAAATGATACATTGTAAATGTAGATCTTTGATTATTAGGTCTTAGATCTAATGGTGGATATTTTGTTGGTTTGTCTTGCCCTAGAATGTAACCTTATTTTATGAGGGTGTTGTATTATGACTGCGAGAGAGACGGTGATGTATTCTAAGAGTCTGATAATAGTTGTGTTGTCTCTTGATCTTTGAGTGGTGATACTCCTATGAGAAGCTTGCTCTACAAGTATATTGTAATCTTTATGATTTACTAAATAATATATTTAGCGACTTTTGGAGTGTGGGGTTTTTCTCCCGAAAAGGTTTTCCCTAGGTAAATCATTGTGTTGTGGTACGTGAAATATTTATGTTTATTTCTGTTTAAGTTTTTGTAACTGTTAAAGATCTATAAAATTTTTGTATTATTCTCCTCTCAAGATTAGTGTAGGAAGTTGTTCCACTACCTTAGCTTCCTTACACTTGAGAGTGGGAATATTATTGTTTTGATTTAATTATGTTAATTATTATAAAAGTATTATGTAATAAATTTTTTCTTCTACACTAAGTAATAAGTAGGAAACTGAACTTATGTTCTTTGTATTCCCTTATGAATGTGAATACCCCATATGAATGTTCATGTTGTGTATTGTGAATATCCTATACACGATTTGTGTAATTATGGACTAATGGTATTGCAGGGTAACCATCCATGGATTGTGTGCTTAGTTACAAATATGGTGGAGTCATGTTTGTGTGGTTGCTTGTTTTTACACCCTATTGAGAGCCAACTTGGGGATTGATGAATTCAATATGTGCGGATTTAAGTAGAAGATTAAAAACTTAGGAACATATGGTGACATGTTGTAACATTGGCAAGGGGTGACCTTGATAACCATGCCTTTCTAAGGGAGAGTGCAAACTATTTCTCATTAAAGAATGAACCCTTGAGTGGTCCATAGTGGTAGATTATCACATATTATTTCCTAATGGTACTATCAACATTATGCATATAATTCTTGGCATAGGTTTTCTCTTAATTTGGTACCTTTATTCTAAATTTAGCATCTATTATATTACGAAAAACATTAGTATTATATTAGGAGCTCTTTGCTTTCATCCTAATGATGGATCACAAAGTGTGATTCGAAACATTGATGCAAATTATATTACACTATTGAATCCATAAATCATTGATAATAATATATAATGATAGAGTTTTGATTAAGTGAGAAAAATAGGTTTTGAAGGGACCCAAAACCCTTTACAGTATTATAAACAAAAAAGACTAGCAAAAAAGAAACTAAGGCAAAAAGAGTGCTAAACAAAAGAAACAATAGTGAACCAACAACAACTCTTAACAACGACAAAACAAAAAAACAAAAAAAAAGCAAAAAACCACCTACAGACTAGCAAAGTTAAAATAGAAAAACTACCACTAATTCATACTACTTAAGGTGTTGGCCACCTCAAGCTCCTAGCTCCTATGTAGGTCAATCATTTCTGGCAGCTCCTTCTTCTCGGCTTCAAAAGATCTTTTCCAATTAGCCAACCCTTTAGTAGCAGGTCCTTTAGTGTCATCTTTCGCACCCTTCTTTCCTTTTCCTTTAGTTGTATTCTCCTTCTCCATTAGCTCAGAGAAGTGCAGTTGGTCCTCTCTTAAATCACTAATCTTTTGAATAGGACTTCTAAGGAGTCCGCGCTATTTTTCACAGAGATATGGCATGTATGTAGAAACTTTTTGATTTTGTATTGGTTCCCACAACCTTAACTTCCAACCCAACCAACCATTCATCACACTGAGATTTTAAATCTTAGAATGAACCTTCAAGGTCCACAATCCTATCAATAAGAATGTTCGAAATAATTTTTTTTGGCACATTATTTAGGTTCTCCTTCACACCCCTAATTTTAATATTCACTTTATTGAACTCCTGAAGAGTCCACTTAGCTAATTTAAAAGTACTCGTGGTCCTAGCCCTAGCCATATCTAGCAACTAAAACATTGAGGGAGATTCATCATTTAAATAAGATAAATCCTTAGAGAGGGGGTCTACCTTCAGGGGCTTCGATTTAACGTTCATCCTCTCAGAGTCATCCTCACCTTAACCCTTATTCCCAGTCTGCCTTGCATCATTAAGTAAGTTTTGGGTTGGAGAGTCCTCAATATTCCCTGTGTTATCACCAGTAGCCTTCTCCTCATCTGACACCTTGGAATCCTTTGCAAGAGCATTAGAGAGCTAATTTTTCAACTTAGCAATCCGTTTGGATGATCTCCTTGGCTAGTCCTTAGCCTCCAAGCCGGGCACGTTATCTTATAAACCCTCCTTACCACCAACATCAATATCACCCTGACAAACAACTAACTCCACCTTCCTGGGAGAAGAATCCTCTGACCTCACCTCCGTGTCCTCACTATCAGAGAGAATAATGTGCTTAGGCACATGAATACTTTAGGACAACTCTTCTTCCTCTTTTTCGAAGAGGTGTCCTTGGGATATTGTGGACCCATCTCCTCCTCTTTATCTCATTCATCATCTTTGACATTGCTGGTATTCGAACTAGAGGAATCTGACCCATCACTCAGAGTCTTCTCCTTACCCAAAATAGCAGGGGTAGGGATGATAGATTTTACATGCTCCATGATTAGAAGAATGAGAACCTCATGGAGGATTGAGGTCTTCCTATTTTTTAAATGAGCATACACTGAAATCTCCATAGAATAAAGCCGAAAAAAGGAAAAGAAACATACATCCCGCATTTGAAGTGATTTAATAGTGTGAAATGGTGACCCAAAATTGCCATAAACCTACCTTCCAACGTCACGTAATGAATTATAACCTTATCCACCTCCACCCAAATATTCTTAAGTGACTTGCGCTCGTATCCCCAGCTCTCCATTTTCACCAACTTGTTCCTCTCATCATCCTTAAAGAATTGAGCCATTGCATATTCATTACTCTTCTTGTCCTTAAAAAACTTGTGGCCTACCATTGACATCCCCGTCACAACAAAAATTAGTTCCTCATTCACCGCCACTTCTATGAAGCTTCCTATTACGCCAACATGAAACAAATTATGCCAACGCATTTGAGTCATACCCATGAAGACGTTCGAGAGATGACATAAAATTCTCGTGGCGTATAATCTTCCATAGTTTTTTCTTCTTCCTCAAACCTACATAAGTGTGTGGTTCTATTATGCTTTTGTCACCATGCATTTTAGCAGATACCATATGAGAAAAAACCTTGCAAAAATTGTTAGAACAAAATCCAACTATCCAGAAATGACCCACAATACATGTGAGTCGGAATAAAGTACTAAGGCTTAAATGCCTCCACTGCCAAAAATCATCCCACTCCATCATTCCACATTAAACTCCTAGCTCTCTTGGGAATGATCGATCCCTCCTCCCACATCCGAGACTCATTTAATCTGACAAGTTCATTGGCAAAAAAATCTACCAAAGAGTTTCCCTCTTAGAAAATGTGAGATACACGAGTCTCATCACACACACTTAACAATGTTTATACTATTTTTAATTAGATGCTCCACATTCCAGCTCGGCACTTGAGTGCCACGTAGGTAATTAAAAATGTTTAAAGAGTCACCTTCGACCCACAGTTTTGAATAACCTTTGTCCATAGAAAATTTTATGCCTGCATACGTAGCTTCCGTCTCGACATAGTAATTGGTATGAATTCCCAGCGGGAGTGCCACTGTACCTAAGAATTTTCCATCCTCATTCCTCAACACCCCCCACAACCTATAGGCTCGGGATTCTCCTTCGCTGCCCCTTCAAAATTAACTTTAACCCACCCTAGAGGAGGTGGTTTCCACTTAGTATTTAATCTTTTATTTAAACTGAGATTGAAGTTTATGGTAGGAATGGAAGGAATCTTCTAGTTTGAAATCACCAAAATATCATTACCAGTTAGACAAAGAGCAGGGTCACATCAAGGAGATTCAAGAAAATAGATGGAAATTATTTCCAAAATCACCCTATGAACTTTGAATTATAGTCTGCCAAATTCAATCTTGGAGTCCTGAAATATTCTATTGTTTCATTCTTTCCAAACACCCTAGGCAATATGAGGGGCCATAAGGTCCCAAAGTCCATAGAGAACAGGAGAAGTGAACGGGCACCTCCATTGTTCAATTTTTTTTTCCAGGGACTTCAAGAACATCCACACCAAATTCCAAACACCAAGAAATTTAATCCAAAGCAGGGAGGAGAACTTACAACCAATGAAAATATGGAATGCACTTTTAGCATCTGCCTCACGAAGAACACATTATTAGGAAGAGAAAAACCCCTTTTACAAAGATTATCTTGCATTAAAATTTTACCTTGCATAAGAAGCCAAAATAAAGCATTCACCTTGGGAACCAACTTCTTGTTCCATAAGTTTCACCAAAAAAGAATAGAGACAGGCTTATCCATCATCCTACTAAGGGTAGAAACAATTGAAAACTCACCCTTAGCACAAGAGGTCCAAACAACTCTGTCCGGCCTAGGAAAAGTGGGGATACAAACCACTCTTAAAAAGTCCTAAAGAACCTTCAATGATGGGTCCTAATCCTAGAAATTTTTCGATTCCCCATTATGGATATAATCAGTCACTCGACATCCAATTTATTTTTTACACATTAGAACGATGGGGAAAACCTAGTGAAGACTGAACAAAGGCTTCAATCCACACCAAGTGTCTTCCCAGAATAGAATTTGATTACCATCACCCATCAACCATTTAACACCATCAACAATCAGCTCTCTGCAAGGAGCAATACTCCTCCAAAAGAATGAACCAGTTAGAATATCATCAAAAGTTAACAAGTTCCAAGATCTCTCGAGACCATGCAAATACTTATTCCGAGCCACTGAAGCCCAACCCGCTTCAAAATTAAGGAGTTTCCAAACATTCTTCGATAAAAGGGCCTTATTAAAGGATTTAAGGTTTCCAATGCCAAGACCACCCCACTTATTTGGTCTACAGACCAAATCCCAAGCCATAAGAGGAATTCTAGCTTTGGTTTCAATGCCTGACCACAAAAGTCTTCTAACAATTTGTTCCATTTTCTCTTCAAATTTAATAAGAATTATGAAGAGGCTCATAACATACATTAGCAGATTTTAAAGAGTAGAAGTAATTAGCTACAACTTCCCTGCCCAGCTGAGTAGCACCCCTTTCCAACCCTCCAAATTTATAATGAATTTTTCCAATAGGCCCAGCTAGAAGGAATCCATGATCTTCGAGATACACAAAGGGAGGCCCAAGTAGGTGGACAAGAGGTCGCCCCTATTACATGACAGGATCCTAGCAAGCTTCAATTTCAAAACTTCAGGTGTATTAAGGAAAAATATTTGACTCTTTGACAGATTGATACGTTGACCAGAAGCACTCTCATAGTCCTCAATCAAACCCCTCATAGTTTTGACTTCACATATAGAGGATTCACCCATCATCATAGTGTCATCCACAAATTGTTGGTTGGTAACAAGAGCACATCTAGAAGAAGGAGAGAGTCCTTTCAAAGCCCCTACAGACAAGGTATTTTGAATACTTCTCCTCGGAAAGCCTCCACCATCAGAATGAAAAGCAACAAAGAAATGGGATCTCCCTGTCGCAGCCCCTATGAGCTATAGGAAAAAGGGGATGGGGAACCATTCACAATAACAACAAACAAGGGAGTAGAGACAAGTTGTTCAACAAGCTAAATGAACTTCCTACAGAAACCAAAACAACCTAGAAATTCCAAAAAAAATCTCCAGTTTACCCTATCATAAGCCTTAAGTAGGTCCAATTTAAGGAAGAACTTCAGTTTCTTCAAAAGATTAATAGAATGCGAAAGTTCATGAACCATCACAATAGAGTTAATAATATGATGACCATTGACAAAACCACTTTTTTGAACGGAAATCAACTCCGGGAGACACTTTTGAAGTCTAGGGGCTAGAACCTTTGAGAAAATTTTATACATAGAATTATAGAGACTAATGGGACAATACACACCAAAGCTGTTAGCATCCACAAACTTGGGGATTAGGACAATGAAGGTGGCATTCAACTCTCTAAGTAACTTTCTGGACCCAAATAACTCCTTAGTAGCATTAATAACATCATCCACAATAATTTCCCAGCATGATTGAAAGAACTAAAAAGGAAAGCCATCCAGCCTAGGGGCCTTATTTCCTTCAAAACAGAAAACCGCATCTTTGATTTCAAAAGCAGAAGGAATGGCTGTAAGAAACTTGTTCAGATCATCAGAGAGAAGATTGGGGATAACCTCCAAAGAAGCCTCCACCCTGTCTTGGTCCCAAAAAAGGTCATCCTTAAGCATATTCTCAAAGAAGCTATTAGATGCCCTCCTAATATCCACCTCATCCTCCAACAACACCCCACCAGCCAAAATAAAAGAAATCCTATTAGATGATTTATGCCTAAGGGTTGTGAGATGGAAGAACTTGGAATTATGATCTCCATACTTTAACCAGATAGCACATGATCTATGCCACCAAAAATCTTCCTCCTTTTCCACAATGTCATGCAACTGAGCAAGCAAGTTATCCTCCTGTAGCTGGAGATCCTCCAAAAGACCCTTGATTTGAATATCATGTTGGATATCATTCAATCTTTGAAGAACCAAGGATTTAGACTCAAATATATGACCAAATGAATCTCTATTCAATTTCTTAATATTTTTCTTAATAAAGGTCAATTTTTTGGCTAATTTGAACATTAGACAACCATCAATTTTCACTTGCCACCAATTCTTAATGCAATCCATAAATTTGGGGTCCTTAAGCCACATAGATTCGAACTTGAAGCAATTTTTTTTTTTTACCTTTGAACTTGTCAGCCATGAAGGAGATGGGGAAATGGTCAAAACCACACCTCATGATTGAGGAGAGAGAACAATAAAAATCCACAAACTAGGTCATCGAAGCCAGAGGTCTATAAAACCTTACTTGAATATTATCTGCACCAATCCGCCTATTAGACCAAGTATACTTAGCCCCAATCATTTTGACATCAATAAGAGTGTTGTCATCAATGAAAATTCTCAAGTCTAGTCGTTTATCAGGATTGGCCTGAGAACCACCCACCTTTTCATTGTCATAGAGAGGAGTGTTGAAATCTCCCATCACATTCCAGGGGAAATCCAAAAAACTAAGCCTTAGATCCCCCAAATTATCCCATAATTTCTTCCTAGCTCTCTTCTGATTAGGGGCATACACATTGGAGATGACCCAAGTATAATAATCCCTAATCCAAACAAACTTTATCTCCACATGATTAAACCCATCAACAATTAGAACACCTTTGATTAATCTCACATTCCAAAATATAGCAATGCCACCCGAAGCTCCCTCAGAGCTCATCACATGAAAACCACAATCCTTGAAAAAGAGAGACTTCAAAGCTTTCAACTTATTAACTTTCATTTTTGTTTTTTGGATCAACAAGATATCTGGCTTATGATCCTGGACCAAATTCTTCAGGAGGTCTTTTTTATGCAAATTATTCAGCCCCCTGATGTTCCAGGAAATAATCTTCATTTACAAGATGAGGGAGTGCTCTTCGAGCATAGATCAAAGAGGGTTTTCTGGACCCCTTCAACAATTTATGGAGATTGCAATTTATTTTCTCTCATGTTAGAGTATTATTCATGTATCTACTGATTATGTTATTATGATAATTACAGATGAGGTATGAACATTCACCTCATTATTGGAGCCAAATTATCCCTTTTTAACCACCCACCACCTTCCATAAACCTTTATCATCATTAAATTAATAATATTATGTAATAAATTAGTTACAATATTAGTTAATATTAATGTATGCTTACTTTTTTCTCTTTTTGTGTTAATGAAGATTTTAATGCTTATGATCATGGGTCAAATATATGTGTTTTTGTAATAATGGGTCATGTTCAAGAAAAAGGGAGTTCTAGAGTGTTACATTCATAGAGCTTTGGAATTCTCAAAACATCTCAAAAACTATCACAAACTATCTCTCTACGAGACGATTTTAGAGATAGAAGTCTCCTATTTTGCTTGAAGTTGTGAATTGCCACTAGACTGTTAGATATTTGAAAATTAGGAAGAATAAAAGACTCTTTTTATGATGGTTCTCTTATTAAATTAAATTTATTTCATTTAATGTAATTTATAGTTTTACTTATAAATCTATGTAACAAAATTATAATGGCATTAATACATGTCATCATGATGCTATAATCTAGGAAGTAGGACACAATTTATATATCTCATTTTTTTATTCAACAAAAACAAATTGACATTTGATATTTGACATCTCTAATGCATGAAGTAGTATAGAACCCCTTTTAGCTAAAATCCTTACTTTCCCATTTCAAGAAGCACTGTTGCATGTTAATAATTTTGCAAGTAGAAAATTTCAAACCTCTATTGAACTAGACACTTAGCTGAAGGATTGAAGTGCATAGTAGAGATAATTAGTTTATTTTTAATTGAATTTATGTCTACATAGTTGTTATAATACTCCTTATAACCTACATGTTTAATGTTATCTATGTTATTTCTATTATCTATATTAATTTTGTTATCTAATTGAAGGATTGAAGTGCATAGTAGAGACAATTAGTTTATTTTTAATTGAATTTATGTTGACATAGTTGTGATCATACTCCTTATAACCTACATGTTTAATGTTATCTGTGTTACTTCTATTATCTATATTAATTCTTCTATTTGTTATGTTCTTGTGCAAATTTATGTTTGTGTGAAAAAGAGCTCTATATCATGTAGTTTTAGAGTATATTGTTATTTCCATGTTGTGGGAAATGTTGTCTTTTAGAAATAGAAATATTTTCCAAATTAGCTTATTACTAGCATTTTATTTTGTGAAAAAATAAGAAATGAATATAATAGCTTAGATTTTGTTACCATTAGATCAATAGTTAAGGAAATTTTATTTTGTTGGAGTAGAATTTCAATTAAATTTTTATATATTAAATTTTTTATGCTTTCATATATTGTAATTATTAAATTCTCTCTAGATAACATTCTTTTCCAACATAAGAATTCCCTATTTTGAAAAAATATAGTATAAATTAGGAAATCTAAAATTCTTCTACAGACAACCTTGGACACCACCATGATTGATATAATAATTAATCAATTAAAGTTTGAGACTTGAAAATAACTCATAAACTACCATGTTTGTACATGTTATTACATGATTTTAGTAGATATGATTATAGGTGATAATGATGTGCTGTTGATGGTAATAAGTTGGGCTTGAGGATACCATTCTATGTATTTATACATGAAGGAACATTTGACACTATTCCTATATGGTTGTTGAGTAGCGATGTCAATAAGCTTGTGCACACATAGTGAGGGCTTCATGTTTTCTATGATAGGTTGTGTTTGATAGAACATGATTGTGTCTTGCTATATCAACCTCTAGCCATTAACCATGTGTCTTGGGTGTGTCTTTTCTATAAGGTGCATTGTCATGCCATGTGAGGATTTTGTGTGTTCACATAATAAAGGAAACATGAAGGAATATTGTTATAGTCAATATTTACAACATGTGTCCTAGTTGTGTCTTTTGTATGAGGCATATTGTCATGCCATGTGAGGATTTTGTGTGTTTATAACACAAAGCACACATGGACTATTGTGATAGTTGTGAGCATGAATTCTCTCCTTCCTATGTTAGTGACTTGATGTTAGTCATATAGTTATGTAATGTGAAAATTCACGGGTCGTGAAAATGTATTTCAGTTATTGGTGATATTTTTATCTTGCTTGTGTGAGCCAACAATGTTATTTTTTTATTATCTTTTCTAACAAACTTTTAGCCACATTTTGTTTTTTCTTCCATATAAATCTTATGGTAAAATTTGATTTATTGTTGGAATAATGCATATTTATTTAAATTATTGTTAGAATTAGAATTATTTTCTACTGGTATTTATGAATCTGTAGTGGCTAAGCTAAAAAATTGTTTGTGTAGCTATTGGTCTTGTGTTTTGATGTTCTTCTCACCATGTCAAGAGAGTCGACCTCTAGTTGAGTGTATATAAGGAAGTATATGCAAGGAATTTTTTTATGATGGGTGTAGGGTTGTTATGGGGTAGTTGTGATCCACTTACCTTCCTAGTGATGTTATTCTTTGATGACCATCTCTTGGATGATAACCCCCTTACACGAATAAGAGATATATCACTTGTGTCAATTATATGGAGGCCCCCCTATGGGTGCATGGCCTTGAGCTAGTAATTGCACATGGTTCTTGTATATTTAGTTACTTGACACTAGTTATTGGTTACTTGGTAATTGGTGGTGATTGTAGCACCCAATGGACCTATATATGAGCTTTGTGTTATTATCCCTATGACGTGGATGGATGAATGTGTGTTATAATGAAATTTTGTATTGATTATAACTACATAAGGATTGTTAGAATTCAATTGTGAAAATCAAAGATAAATAACAAACAACAAGCATCAAAATCAAACAATCACACCAATGAAGCAATTTGAAAGAATATCAAACAAACAATCAGTACCTTAGACCTGCAAGACCTTCAAGTTGAGCTCCATTATTCTCCTCTTTTCACCTTGGAGAAAAGTGTTATGATATGCACTCAGATTTGCACAAAGCACTTTGAATATGATTACAAAAAGTATGATTTCTAGATCCAATCCAAGAGAGATTAATGATATGGATGAAGGTTGGTTTTATAGATTTGGAGATATCAATTAGTGGTCAAGATCTGATGAGAGACTGAGTGAATCAATGGCTCAAAATTGAGGAGTTAATTGACTCCTTGATTGGAGATAATTGATTGGAGAGATAAGTGAGACAAAGTGTTAGTGGACTAAATTGATGGATCGGTGAACTTGTAGTGAGTGGGATTTGATTTGATTGATTGATTAGTGAACTAATTAGATTGATCAAAAGACCAATTTGATTGAAGAGTGAAGTGAGAGTTAGTCCTAGTTAACTAGTGAGGTGGAAATGCATTAAATTAATTAATTATTAATGGCATGTGCAAGAATGGATACATTAAATAATTAAATAATTATTTAATTTTGAGAATTGAGGAATTAATTAAATAATAACAAATTATTTAATTAATGGAAGAATAATTAGTAATTAATTAAATAATTAAAATTATTTAATTAATAGAGGTAATTGGTGAAATGAGGTAACTTAATTAAATAACAAAATTATTTAATTAAATGCAGAAGATGGATTGATGATACCTAATGATGGAAAATGATGATGTTTTGGAATAAATATGTTAGTTAGATTTAGGTGTCTACATTTTTCCCCTCTTTGAGACAATGTATTTTTATAGCATTATTTCAAAGAAAGTGTGAAATAATTTGTGATGGCATTCCCTAGTTTGTCCTAGTGAATGAAGAAATGGAGGTGAGATTCCCCCTCAAGAGTGACAAAAAAATATTTTTTTTGGATCAAATTCTCGAAAAGGAGTGAATATGGTGGAATGGATGAAGAAAATGGTAAATTAGCAGAAGAGCAGTCATGTGGATGTGAAGGGAAATAGGAGATCCTAGAAAGCCATCTAAGAACATGTATATGCCTCTAGTACCTTTCATTTTTTATTCTTATTTCATGATACAAGCATATACAACTATGTCTTAAAGCAGAAAAATACATAATTTAATTTCCACCACATTAACCCTTAGAGGAAAGAAAAGTAGTTTTCAAATCTAGGATAATTACAATAACATAACGACATGCAAATTAACATTTAAAGAATAGAAGATTAGACAAAAGAGAAAGAACACATATATACATGGGAAAAACCCTTTCGAGTACAAAGCCCCACAATCCAACAACACAGATCCTTTGTATTATCAACAACAAAATAGTTACAATACAAATACTGAGTCTATGCTCATGTGGGATTGAACCAATGTATCTATTTGTAACAACAATGTTACAATACACTTCCAAGACCATAACTTGTACTTGGAGATTACATCTTTCTCTTCTCGAGAAAATTCGACAACACAACCCCTATGAATCAAGCTTCTCTCACAACTACTCTAGCATAACACCTATATTTATAGAGTATACAGTGTCTAGGATAAAATTTTCCTTAAACCTGCACCCATGCATGAACATGCAACAAGAAAGGAACTACATGCAACATGCACATGCAAAAAAGCACTTGTTAAAAAAATTGGGCATCCACATTCCAAGTTTGACTCAACTAGGAATATAAAATGCATCCATACACAACTCCCCTTGCAATTAGCAACATCCAATCTTGACTTTTCAAAGTGGGCACCAACTTCCTCAAAAATAGGTACATGCCATAGTTATCAACATGTCTTGATACATGTCACCATTGTGCAAATTCAAGAATTTTTTAGAAAGATTCCTAGGACATAAGTAAGCTTAACATGTAAATAGGATCCACTAGTGAACTAGTTAGGTAAAATACCTATTCACACCAATATTATGCTATTGTTTTTCTCTTTCATAGGTCATTTTTTATTTTTCAAGTGATCTTGGGAGCTCGAGTCTTTGAGAAACTCTAACTGTGATGTTAAGTGAAAAGCTAATTTTTGATGTTTATGATGGACTAATGTTACTAATTATTTAGGATCTTGGTGGTTTATATATCATACACATTCTTTGACATGAATTTTTGGATATGTTGCTAATTTGAATTGATTTTCCTTTAAGAAAATACAATTGTATGAGTTGAAATACATGTATGATGATGATTTGTTAGTCCAACTCACTACCCACATGGCATGCTCATTTATCCTCATAGCCTTTTTAATAGTAGTGGGATTCTTCCAAACATCCTAGTACCCTCCATGTGTCCTCTTCACTCTTGTTTATCACCCTCTTGACCTTTTTTTCCTTTTTTCCTTCAAAAAATACCTTCTCCTATCTTAAGCAATACTAGGAATTAGGAGACCTCAAAGTAACTTAAGTGAATCATTGATGCAGGAGAATCCTTGGTTCTTGGCAATCTTGCATCAACCAAAAACATTTTCATTCAATTTTGTTCTTGTTTTGTTCGTGCTCTTGTTCAAGTTGGGAGATCTGGTATTTCTTCATATTTGTTCACAAGATCTCACATACCTATGGTTTCATCATGGACATGATCAATTACCTTATCCCAAGTTTTCAACTTGATTGGATCTTTTTTCGGCAAGTTACTGCTTTTGGAGTATGCGATAGTTTTTGGAATTGGCCCCGAAATAATTTCAAAACCTAATGGCTAGTTGGATCGATCGTGGATCTTTCCCGTGACTTGAAGATCCTCATGGTGTGTTTAGATTTGTTCTATGGAGTTTTCCCGATCTTACACTTAGGTCCACACTTCATCATGTGCATCTACTATGGAAGAATTTTAGATCTGAGGCCGACCTATTCTTGCACACGTTACATTTTTTTCTTCATTGAATATTGTAATGATCTTTGGCCGATGCAGATGTTTCTAGAATCACAGATATGATATAAAGCTTGTAATGAATCATTAGACTGGCAGTGAAAAACAATGAAGAAGAATAGAATGTATATAGAGTTTGATCTGTAGGATTTTCGCTTACAAGTATGAGCACTGTATTTTGAGCATATTGTAATCAGGCCTGTGAGCTGAATCTGTACGCCCGGATGTGTCCGACTATATGTAATTGAATTTCATGATAATAAGAGTGTTCTAATTTGCATTTGCCTCTAGATTTTGTGTTGCTTCTATTGTGTTACTCTAGCTGCATGACCCAGATTGTTCTTTTTGAGGACCCTCCTACCATGACTGCCATCAAATTGGTATCAGAGCGAGATTCATTCCTTGTGAGATCATTAGAGCTTGCACAATCTTGTTGAATATTTTTTGTGGGGTGGTGGACTGAGGATCCGACCTATAGCTGCAGACTTGTGTAAGGATGGTGGGAAGAAGGAATGGTAGAGGAAATGGAGTGTGTGGAAATGCATACCCTACTGTAATGGAAATGTTGACAGGAATTTCTGCTAGATTGGAAGTAGTTGAAATGGCCTAGAGGAGAGGTCGACCAGTTGATGATGTAAGTGATGAAGAAGTAGAAGAACAAGAATAAGTTGCAAGAGAAGAGAAACATGGCCTTGATCAGGGAGAAGAGAGGTTCATAAGAGCCCTAACTAGAGTAAACACTAAGCCACATTTTAATCCATCGGGTTATAATGACAAGTTGATTCAGATAAATTGTTAGATTGGAAAATAGAGATGGAAAAGTACTTTGATTTTGAAGGTACCCCAGAAGATAAGAAGGGGAAATTCGCTTGTACAAAGCTGAGAGGACATGCATCCCTTTGGTGGGAAAATTTGCAGACAAATAGACAAAGAAAAGGAAAGGAGAAGATAAGATCATGGGATCAGATGGTGAATAAGCTAAAGACAAAGTTCAAGCCTGCTGACTATCAAATCAGTTTGTTCAAGAAGTTGCATAATCTGAAACAGAAAGAATCAAGTGTGACAGAGTATACCGAGGAGTTCTATAAGTTTAACATCAGATCTGGACATTCGGAGGATGAGATTGAGCAAGTAGCTAGGTATGTAAATGGTTTGAGGTCGTCTATTCAAGATGAGATTAGTTTGATTAAGTTGTTGAGTGTGGAAGAAGCATATAAGTGTGCCTTAAAAGCAGAAGAGAAGTTAAACAAAAGACATGAGCAGAGACAAAGAGGAAGAGGTGGAAGATTTCAAAGAGGAAGAATTTTTACTGGAGGAGGAAGAGGATATTTTCTAGATCAGAGCAAAGATAAGGAGGTTAGTAAGAATGAGATTTCATATCGAAGAGATGATGTAAACACTTACAGAAGAGGAGGATATGGTAGTTACAAAAATGAAGGATATAGAAAAGATGATAGAGGACATGAGAAAAGAGTATTCAGGGGAACTTGTTTCAAATGTGGTGGAGAAGGACATAGATCCTTTGAATACAAATAGGGAGAGACAAGCGAAAAGACTGAGAAAAATAGAAGAACAACCTTTATTGAGGAGAATCATGTAGGATCACCTAATCACCCAGAAGAAGGAGAAGTATTGGTAAATAGGAGAGTATTGTGTCAAAGTGAATTGGAGAAAGAACCATTGCAAAGAAAGAATTTGTTCAGGACCAGATGCAAGGTAGCTGATAAATGTTGTAAAGTAATCATTGAAAATGGAAGTTCAGAGAACCTGGTTTGTGAAGAAATGGTGACCAAATTGAAGTTGGAAAGATTGAAACACCTGAAGCCCTATCAGATAGCTTGGATTCAAGATGAGCATAAGATACTGGTAAGTGAACAATGTTTGGTGAAATTGAAGATAGGAAATTACCATGATGAAGTTTTGTGTGATATTATGTCTAATACCCCTCCGTTTTTCCTTCTGGTTGGATAGTGTGTCCTTGTGTGGGTATGTTGCTAATTTCTATGGTGTGTTTCTGGTTATTTATATGTTATCTTTATTCCATGTTTTGGGTTTAGCATTATGGATGTTCGAATTAAAGATGTTTTATGTTTTGAATTATATTAGTATGTTAGAATTGTTAGTTAGATGCATTGTATTGGTGAAGGGGACAGTATCGTATCACTCACTTGCAAGTGCCCTACGATCTCGTGATTTCCTCTTCACGGTGTGTATTTTATGTTGTTCATATTATCTATTGTTGTTTACTTGAATTACAGGTTGACATGTACAGGACATCGACTCCACCTGGCTTCACAGGTTGGAGCATGTTCAATACCCAACGGTATTCGATTGGGAGATAGTAGCTAGGTTTTTGTGCCAAGTCGTCACCCTAGTCCTTGTATGTCATCAGTTGTTTGTCGGGTTGTGTTGTTTTGATTATTGTGCCCTCTCTTCGTTATTTAATTTCAAGTTAGAAAAAGGGGTAATTAAATGGTTTAATGTATTTAAGTTGTGGATTAATTGGTTCTGAGATTATGTTGAATGTAATTGATTTTATTATTAATTTAATTTAATTAATAAATAATTTAATCGTTGATTAAATCTATTTATTAATTAATTAAATTTATGATGTTGAAAGAATTTAATTTATTTATGTTGAATTTATTGTTATTTTGTTGAATTTGAAAATAAAGAAAATGCATGAAAGTCAATTTGTGAAATTTGGAATTGAAACATTGAAAAATGATTTAAAAGTCAAATTAGAAGTTTGAATCCAAAAATTAAAGAAATTAGATATTTTTCTATTTTTCTGTTTTGATGAATTTATGAGGGTGGTGGTTGAAGTTTTAGGGTTTTATCCTTGTGTTTGGATTTTGGATCACAATTTTGGATTATGAAGTTTTTGAGAAATTAAAAATGGAGGAGGGGAAGAACTGTTGCAATTTTGTGGGTTTTGGACTGAGGCTGTGAAAATCTATGGAGATGAGGTTGGGAACTGAGCACCATTTTTGGATCCCCTCAAACTCACGAAATCAGGTTCATGTCTTAGAAATTAGATGCTTTTATGATTTTAAATTGTATATGTTTGGTTGTTGAAAAATGCAAAAAAACTTGGTCTATGTTGGAAACCTCATGTTGAATTGTTTGGCAAATCAAACCTTTGTTCAACTCTATTTGGATTTTCTCAAGAAAAGAAAATGAAAAGTGTTCTTGGCTTAAAAATTGTTTTTCAATTTGGTTCTTCAACTAATTTTGCAAAAATTCTATTGTGGGTATGTATATTTTACATATATATATATATACATATATATATACATAGATATATATATATACATATATATATATACATATATATATATACATATATATATACATATATATATATATAGATACATATATATATATATATACATATATATATAATAAAATTTTAAAAATAAAAAATAAAAAATAAAATTTGTGGGGGGGTTGGGGGCTCAACCCCCACCGCACCTCCCATGGAGGCGGGTGGAGGGAGCTGCGCCCAGTGTGCTCCCCACAACACCCCACGATCGGTGCTAATGCAACCACCACCGCCCACCCTTAAACCCCCGACTGGGAAGCGCCGCCCGCCTGGTTTAAACGCGCTGTCGGCCAAAGAAAAATTGCGGCCGGAATACGCTAGCCCTAAACCCCAACAAGACACACGGCTCGAGAGGAAGGCATGTGGCCCAAGGCAGTCAGGACCCAACTCTAATAGTTGGCACGTGGCTCGAGGCCTTGTGGGGGCATTAAAATAATATATGTTTCAAAATTAAACTTTTAATTTTATAATATTTAATATTATATTTATAATATTAATATATTACTATGTATTATATTTAATATAATATGTAGTAGATAATTAATATTATATTATATAGTATTATAATATTATTTATTTAGTTATGGTTGTTTTGATATATGTATATATATTTTTAAATATATACATATATTAAAATATTATTTTAATTGATGTTGGACTTAATGTAATTGTAAAATTTAAAGTGATGTGTAAAAGGTCAATTATTAATCTGATTTAAATATAATTGGAAAATTTAGATTATTGAGATTATAGTCAATTTTTTTTTTTTAATTTTAAACAATAGGTTTGAAAAGGACAAATGTTGGTTTTGAGATTAATGTGTTAATAACGAAATTAACTGATTTATTTTATAATGATTTAGTTTGCAAGGGAAATCGGTTATTTTTTTAAAAGTGAAATGTTCTGTGTTATAGTTGAAAATGCCTATTTTATTATGAGCAAATAGGGAATTAAATATTAGTGTTAATTTCTCCCTTATCTGAAAAGATGAATTCTTAATTCAGTTTTATCGAGGTAATGAATTACGTAATGTAATGAGGAATGGATTTAGAATATCCAGAGGTAGTTTATTTCATGTGCCTTTAGTGAATATTCCCTTCGTGCTCTTTTTTGAGAAATGGATTAAAGGGGTGTTTTATTTGTAAGTCTTCCAGATTGGATTTTCAGCTCTGTGGGTTGTCGTTTTGCGTTTGTCAACTTGTTTTGTACTCTTGGGTAGTGCATGGTGTGTATGCAGTTACTAACCCAATTTCTACGAACGGGGATGTCTTGTGTCTCTTGAGAAAGGAGTGGTTTGTGTGATTAGTGCCTCCTTGTCAGGAGTGACTTTGTTACCTTGTTACCGCCAAGTGTTTGGAGAGGGTTCGATCTTATGTTGCCTCCTAGAAAAGGAGAGGTCGTGGTATCTTGTTTGTTGCACCTTTGTATCCCTGGTGTTTGTTTGGTATGTGTGTTGTCAAGTAGAAGAGTGGCTTCCATAGGGGCCAGAGCCCGGAAGAGGTAAACTGGGTAAATTACGGAAGTGGTTTAATCAAGTGATAATTAAATGCAATTCTTAGAAGATTAGGACTAACTTCTCATTAATCAAGATAATTATGCCTCACTCATAGACACAAGGGCTCGTTTAGACTTGGGATGAGTGGGAAGGCCTGGAATGGCAAGATCGTTATCTTGTCTCTATGAAAGATAACTGATTCTGCATTGGTTTACATGAGGGGCTGGAAGTCATTAGAGGTTACCAAGGTAACCCGAGATGGGGGTCGGGACCTAGGAAGACTCACTAGGGTAACCCATGTAACATTGTGATGACACTTTGTCTAGGACAACAATTGGTATTTGATTTTTTCTTTAGTGAGTATGAGGGCCGAGGATCGGTTGAGGCCACCATCTTGACGATCCGCATTGGGTAACTCATGATGTGCTATGTGATGGCACTTTGTGTGACCATAGTTGGTACTTGTTTATTATGGGTATGGTTTCTGTAACATACCTAATGTGACCATGGTTGGTGTTTGATTATTATGTGTATGGTTCTCATATCATACTTGTTCTACTTTATTTCTGGAAGCAATGTGACCTTGTAAGGTTGTACTTGTGTTGTACTTGCATGGTATTTGAGTTGTACCTTGTGGTGCTGTACCTATGAGGTTCATGTGTTTGGTTGTTTCAGTTTGGTTCAATTTATGTTAACCTGTGTCTAGAGGTAGATGGTCTTGGCTAGGATTCCTAGTTACTATCTCCTAGCACGGGGGGTGGGCCTTTGGGTTCCACTTGGTTGGGTGGCATGCACCCAAATCCATTGGGGTCTTTCTTCATGTTCATGTGGATGAGACTTCCAGTTAGAGAGCTCATGGGTTTCTGTATCAGTTCTTGCTTCATTTCATTTCAGTTGTTCTTGTAATTTATTTCACCCCTCAGTTGTTATCGAGGTGGAAGTTGTAATTGTAATTATGATTATTGATCTTGCCTCATTCGGGGAATGAGTGTTGTAACCTTATTGTTTAATGAATGGAGTAATGCATTTGGAAAGTTATCTTTATGGTTGTTGTAAATTATCTTTTGGAATGCATGTGCTTTAATTATTAAGTAAATGATTGACATGGTTTAATTCATGTTTTTTGTTGAGGTTCTATATAACCTCTGTCTCGTAACCTTAGAGGATGTTGGCATTAGTTAGTGAACTTGCTTATTAATTATACTTTAAAAAAAAAAAAAATTCCTATTAAGTAGTTGTTGCAACTTCCTCTAAGGTTGCGTGGCGGGGCATTACATTATTCCTATGGATGTATACCATACTTTTTAGGAAGACCTTGGCAATATGATAGACAAGCTATTTATGATGGAAATAACATATATACTATTGTTACTAATGGGATGAAACTGATTTTGTTATCCTTGGAGGATGTTTCTAAAGTGGGAGTTTGTACGAATGCTAGAATTTGTTTGGTTGATGGAAGGAGATTTCTGGATGGACTGAGACATGAGAAAATGTGCTATGCCTTGGTGCCTAAGAAGGTTGAAAACTTGAAGCATGTAGAAGAACAACTAGAGGAGATAAAGGAATTGCTGACAAAATATGAAGCTATCATTTCAAAAAATGTACCTGATGGATTACCACCTGTAAGGAGTATCAGTAATTGTATGAATCTGATTCCTGGAGCTAGTTTTCCTAATAAAGTAGCACACTAGATGACACCTTCAAAGAATGAAGAATTGAATAGACAAGTGCAAGAATTTTTGAGGAAAGGTTTGATCAGTGAAAGCTTAAGTCCTTGTGCAATAACTAGTGTGCTTGCACCTAAGAATGATGGAGAATGGAGGATGTGTATAGACTCTAGAGCCATAAACAAGATCACAGTGAAGTATAGATTTCCCTTGCCCCAGATGGATGACATTATGGATTGTTTT
This sequence comes from Sequoiadendron giganteum, assembly GCA_007115665.2. NCBI lineage: Eukaryota > Viridiplantae > Streptophyta > Pinopsida > Cupressales > Cupressaceae > Sequoiadendron > Sequoiadendron giganteum. The sequence goes on from CM021105.1 coordinate 315,804,782, forward strand.
AGTGGAGGTAAGTACTTTACAAAGATAGATTTGAAGAGTGGATATCACCATATCAGAATCAAAGGAGATGAGTGGAAAACAACATTAAAGACAAATGAAGGATTGTATGAGTGGTTGGTGATGCCTTTTAGACTGAAAAATGTATCGAGTACTTTCATGAGGTTGATGAATGAGGTATTGAAGAAATTCTTGGGTAAGTTTGTGATTGTTTATTTAGATGACATCTTGATTTTTAGTAAGACAAGAGAAAAAAATTTGTTGCACATAAGACAAGTTTTACAAAGGTTGAGGGAAGAGTAGTTGCTGATAAACATCAAGAAGTGTAGTTTCATGAAGGAAGAGTTGGTATATCTAGGATTTGTGATATCAGTGGATGGATTGAAGATGGATCCTGAGAAGGTACGAGTTATTATTGAATGGAATACACCTGAAATCATTGGAGAGGTAAGATCATTTCATGGATTGGCTATTTTTTACCAAAAAATCATTAGGAATTTTAGTTCTATTTGCAACCCTATGACAGAGAAAATGAGAGGAGATAAGAAGGATTTTAGATGGACATATGGAGCAGACAAAATTTTTGAGTTGCTAAAATAGAAGGTGACTGAGCAACCTATGTTGGATTTACCAGACTTTAGTAAGGTATTTCAAGTAGACTGTGATGCCAGTGGGAATGTAATTGGAGCAGTGCTAAGTCAAGAAGGAAGACTAGTAGCTTATTTCAATGAGAAGTTGAATGATGCAAGAAAGATATATTCAATGTATGATCAAGATTTCTATGCCATAGTTAAAGCTTTGAAGAAGTGGAGACATTACTTGTTGTCTAAGGAGTTTGTGTTGTATACAAATCATCAGGCTTTGCAATATTTGAACAGTCAAGGTAAGTTAAATCAAAAACACATGAGATGGGTGGAGTTCTTGAAAAATTACACTTTTGTATTGAAACACAGGAGTGGAAAGTCCAATAGAGTTGTTGATGCTTTGAGTAGGAGAAGGAACTTATTGACACAGATGAAAGTGGAGGTATTAGGATTTGATGAATTGAAGAGCTTGTATGAGGAAGACCCAGATTTTGCAGAACCTTGGAGGGCATGTAAACAACTAGTTTTGGAGGATAGAAGTCAGTGGTTAGATTATTTCATTCAGGAGGATATGTTGTTAAGAGGAAATCAGTTGTGTATACCCCAGAGCTCAATGAGGGAGAACTTGGTGAAAGAGAAACATAGTGGAGGATTGGAAGGAAATTTTGGAATTGATAAGACAATAGCATTGGTAAGTGAATTAATTTTGGCCACAGATTCATAAGGATGTTAGGAAATTTGTGCAAAGTTGCAGAGTTTTTCAAGTTGCAAAAGGAAGTAGTCAAAATATTGGATTGTATAAACCTTTGACAGTACTAGAAAGACCTTGGGAAGATATCAACATGGATTTCATACTTGGTTTGCCGAAGACATAGAGAGGTAATGATTTAGTATTTGTGGTGGTGGAAATTTTTTCTAAAATGGCACATTTCATACCTTGTAAGAAGACAACAAATGCAATACATGTAGCAAACTTTTTTTTTTAGAGAAGTGGTCAGATTGCATGGGTTACCTAGGATTATTGTTTTAGACAGAGATACAAAGTTTGTTGGTTACTTTTGGAGGAAACTTTGGAAGAAGTTGAAGACAAATTTGAAATTTTCACCCACAGACTAATGGACAAACAAAAAAGGTAAACAAGAGTTTGGGAAATTTGCTGAGATGTTTCATAGGAGAGAAAATTGGAAGTTGGGATTTAGCCCTTGCACAAGCAGAGTTTGCCTACAATAATTTAGTGAAAAGAAGTACAAGAAAGCCACCTTTTGAGATTGTTACTAGAGTTCATCCTAGAGGTATATCAGAACTAAGATAAAAGGAGTGCAGAAGCAAAAGAATTCATAGAACATTTGAAGACAGTGCATACTCAAGTGAAGCAACATTTAGAAAACATGAACCAAAAGTATAAGGAGAAAGTAGATGAAAAGAGGAGACACAAGGAATTTGAAGTTGGAGATGAAGTAATGGTATATTTGAGGAAGGAAAGATTCCCAGTTGGCACATACAGTAAACTAAAGATGAGGAAGTTTGGACCCTGTAGGATTTTGAAGAAGTTTAATTCAGGAAATGCATATGAAGTAGAATTACTAGATGACATGGGTATATCAACTATATTCAACATTGCAGATCTATATTAGTACCATGAAGCAAAATTCAGTAAAGATAGTAAAGAAAAAGTGGAAGAACAACTTTCTAAACAATAATCAACTGAGATAGGAGAGGTTTTAGATATCAGAGATGGAAGAGAGACTTGTGGAAGACAATACAAAGAATATTTGGTAAAGTGGAAAGGTAGACTAGTGGAGGATTCTTCTTGGATTTATCAAGCTGAGGTAGACCGTATTGGTTTCCATTTGGCCCCAGCAATGTGAGGGACTTACTTTCATTAACCCTGAATGTCTGATGCAGGAGCGTCCTTGGTTCTTGGCAATCTTGCATCAACCAAAAATATTTTCATTCAATTTTGTTCTTGTTATGTTCGTGCTCTTGTTCAAGTTGGGATATCCGGTATTTCTTCATATTTTTCACCACATCTTGCATACCTATGGTTTCATCATGGACATGCTCAATTACCTTGTCCCAGGTTTTTAGCTCGATTGGATTTTTTTCTGACAAGTTACCGCTTTCGGAGTATGCAACAGTTTTTGGAACTGGTCCCAGAATAATTTCAAAACCTATGGCTAGTTGGATCGATCGAGGATCTTTCCCGTGACTTGTGGATCCTCACGGTGTGTTTATATTTGTTCTATGGAGTGTTCCCGATCTTACACTTAGGTCCACACTTCATCATGCACATCTACCATGGAAGAATTTCAGATCTGAGGCTGACCTATTCTTGCACACATTACATTTTTTCTTCATCAAAGATTGTAATGATCTTTGGATGACACAGATGTTTCTAGACTCATGGATATGATATAAAGCTTGTAATGAATCATTATATTGACAATGAACAACAACGAAGAAGAATATAATGTATATAGAGTTCAATCTATAGGATTTTTCTTCCCATGTGTGATCACTGTATTTTGAGCATATTGTAATCAGGCATGTGAGCCAAAATTTGCACGCTCGGATGTGGCTGACTATATGTAATTGAATTTCATGATAATAAGAGTGTTCTAATCTACATTTGCCTCTAGATTTTGTGTTGCTTCTGTTGTGTCACTCTAGCTGCATGACCTAGATTGTTCTCTTTGAGGACCCTCCTATCGTGACTGCCATCAATCATTTTAAGATTTAGGTTCACCTAAGTGACCTAACTTGGTAAGAGGGGTGACCCTATTGTAATTTTTCATGTACATGAGTTACTTTAATTTTGTAGATTTTTCTCCAATTTCACTTCTAATCACCAACTTTTTCCCATGATTTATTTCCTTCTTTCATTCATATTATTATCTTTATATTACCTCTCTTATAAATTGCATTGTTCTTATATAAATTTCCTTCTCCCATTCATAAGAGATATATAATGAGATAATACATAGAGAAGAGAAAAATAGAAGAAAATTCTTTAGAAGCTTTGAACAATTTTGCTACTCTCTCCATAGGATAAAAGGATTGTTCAACTACCTATTAAAGTCTTTGCTCAAAGCTTGTATCCCTTCCTCTAGAAACTTAAATGACCTTTAGAATATTTATCACCTCTTTGGGATTCCAATCTCTAGCCATCATATATAGGCTCTAGCCTTACCCATATAATATAAGAAGTCCCTTTTCCTTCCTACCAAATCAATCCCAACATGATATCCCATTTTCATATAATAAAGTACAAACCCAAGTTTAGGAGAGGAGAAGCAACAATAAATAAAATTTGGATCCTTTGAGGATCCCAACCATAGTAGTTACAAAGAAATTTCAAAGCATCTTCCAAGTTCTTTAATTTCAAAAGCATTTCCATATGAATTTTTTATTTTTTTTATTAATTAGACCACGCCAATCTTCCTAAGGAATGTAACACTTTTTTTTTGTTTCTTAGTTAGTTTAGAATGTATTTCCTTGGGTAGAATTACATTTAAATTATTTTTTGCATTTTACAAATAGATTAGGTTGCTTCTTTGAATTTTTTTCTTAAAAATCCAAAAATCCAAAAACATAATATAATTTGCATGTTAAATTTATATAAAAATAATTAGTTTCAATTAGATAATTATTTCACACTTTATTTCAAGAAAAATAAAAAGGAAATAAAAAAGATTATTTTATATATTTATAATTCTTAGTTACAATCTTACAACTTAAAAAAAGCATGAAAACCAACTAGAAAGAATCCATTGTTTCCATCACAAGGCATTAAAAAAGTAATAAAAATCAAACAAAGAAAACATCATAACTCGCATAAAGCAAAAAAACTCATCAAATTTGGTATCCCTTGAGTCTCTTATCTCTCACTTGGATTTTCATGCTAGATATGTCTAGGGAAGAAAGGGGATTAGATTGAATCAACTTTGGATAAAATTCAAGAGAACACCCCAGTCTTAGGCACATATGAGAAGATAATGAGAAAATATGGATAAGGGAGGAGTCTTGGACAAGAGAATGCCTTCTTGATAGAAATCATTGACCTTTTCAATGTTAGAATCATGGCACTAACACTCCAATGAGTTGTTAGATAATGACTAAACACACCTATCACTTTGCATTCAACCCCATAAATCAATACCATAGTCTAACACTAGGCACTCCTTTTTGAAGAGGTGAGTGAAAGTGACATGATCCCCACTTCAAGCAATCCCTTCCTTGTAAAGAGGGAAATTCATAAAAAAATACCCATTGAACTAGGTTTTTCCATAAGATCATGAATAGTTTGGTTCATTATATTAGTAAGGATGAAACACATATTTAGTTCTCCGTCCATTGAATCTATTTAAAAGTGAGTCAATTCAGAATAACACAATTATGCCATAGTGTAGGGTATTGATATTGTGAAGCTAGTCATGATGTCATGTTACTAGGTAGTATGAATGCACATATTATTATAAATATATGTATATTGTTCCATTTAACCTATTGGGATCTCAACATGGCTACCATGACTTGTACTAAAAATAAAGTGAGTGTCATCATGTTTGTTATGGATACCTAACTAGGTAAGGATAATAACACATGAAATGCCTCATTTTATTATTTTTATTGAGATGGTTACTATCAAGCTTACTATGGCTACCAAAGTGGATAAGAACAATAGTATATAAAAAGGAACATTATTTTAACTATGAAGTCCCTCCTTCCTTATGAGTTACTTAATATTCGTCTTATAGTATCATAATTCACAATTTTGAAAGTTGTGATCATTTCTTTCAGTTGTTAATACATTTATTATTTATTTTGAGGGTTGGTAGTGATTATTTTATCTTTGTATGAAATTAGCTCAGCCACAAACCTTTGAAATTTTTATTTTCATGTGGCTCTTGTGGTTGTGTTTGATTTATATCTGAAATTGCAAGTATATATTTACCTTATTGTTGGAATTAAGATTTCTTTCATTTGGTATTTTTGAAATTTATAGGGACTAAGCTAAATTATTTCTATTTTCAAGTGTTGGTATTATATTTTCATGTTCTTTCCAACTATGTTTATGGATAATGACCTCTAGTATAATGTTTATAAGGTAGTAGACATGAGAAAATTTTGAGGATAAAAGAAAATATGGGTCATTATGGGTAGTCATCATCGATTTATCTTACTACTGATGTATGTTATCTTTAGCATCTTTATCTTGGAGATTAATCCCCTTAAAAATAGCTAAATGAGTGATATGGAATGCATGGAGGGGTTCTTGTGAGTGTGATCTTGATATCATCATTCCATTTGGTTCTTGGACATTTGGTTACTTGGAATTGATTCTTTGTTACTTGGTACTACTATGATTACTTTGGGATCCTTTTGGACCTATATGTGAGCCTTGTGTGTTATCTCTACAATATGAATGAGTGACACACGTATTATAATGAAATATGTGATGTTTTCATGAATTAAATATCTTATATAAAAAATGAATTAGAATGTGTAAATATATATATGCTTATGGAAATGAATAATGATTATGCAATTATAGTATAATTTAAAATTTATTAATTAAAATAATATTATGAAAATAATAACACTTTTGTAGCATCTATCTTTCTATGCAAAAAAATAGTAGATCTATGTTGTAGGTGTATATTGAGATGACCCAACCTTGTGTGGTTGCTTGTTATCTTGCTTTCTTTGTTTTGTATACAATAGGTTGGTGTTGTGATTTAATCTAATATTAGGTGACATATAGGAAGAAGTTCATTTATAGGGGATGAGGATGTAAGGCCCAAAATGAAAATCCTTTCATTTTGTTGGTCTTGCATTAATTCTTAGGATGAAGCATGTTTTAAGAATTGGTTGATTGGGGTACATGAAGGAATTTTATGTCTAGTGTATGGGAAATGAAGTGCTCATGATTATATGCTATAATATTGGTGGCATATATTATTATTATTTCATGATTCAATCTATGAAAATTGTTTGGATTCTCTAATTTTATAAGTTAACAGTAAAGTAAATTATTATTTTGGGTCAACTTTATGAGTGGATTAAGTGATTATACATGAATTGATTAAATACACCTTTTGATATGAAGGTCATGATGATTATAAATGATATTAATAAGATGTAGTTATATGATTGAATATAATTTTATTAGTGTCACAATTTGATATTATTTTTATTCCATGTTCTTGTTGAGTATCATGTATAGTGCTTCAACTATCTTGTGTAGTGAAAATACACTCAATGTGTAATCATAGGGTCACCAACAATGATAAATATTTAAATATGAAAATAGGATAAATTTATATATGTTTGATTTCCCCATCTCACTTAGTTATGAGTTGTGATATGTGTCATGTTAAACCCTATGAATTGTTGATCTAAATCATATTTTATTCTATATTTGTAACATGAGTAATCTTGAAAATTGTATGTGAGTGATTTGCATAAGTTTACTTAGATTTTATTGTGCCTGTCTTTGTATAGACTTTGAAATGCTTGTGTAGTGATTACATAATGGACAATATTTTATATGAGTCAAAAAGGATTTTTATTGAATAAAATCCTTTAACAAGTAGACACCGTGAAAATAGATTTAATTATATTATTGATAAAAAAATTAAAAATCTATATAGAATCATTGAAATAAATGCATAATTCATTTGAAAAGATATTTAAAATGTATATTTTGTGTGAAGTTTGTTGAAAAGACTATAAAATGCTTATTTTGAGAATAGCTAGTTTAAGTGGGAATTGGAGGAAAAAGCATTTATGGTGTTTTAGGGTTTTAGAAAAAAAAGAAAATGGAATGTATTTTATAGACCACTTCTACATTCATTGGATGTTCTTGCTTGGATATTTTTTCAAACCCTTATGTTTATTTGAAGAAAGAAGCCAAAGAATTAGAAGGAAATTATTTGATTGTGTTTGAAAAATGATTTTTGTGTTTGGCTTGTGGATTGCATTCAAAAGGAGAATCCCCATTATTGAAAACTTAAACATTTCATTGTATTTTTTTTATTTATAAATATGCATTTCATTTGTGAGAATAATGATTTGGACACCCTCCAAATTATGTGGATTTGTATATGGTGTTGGGATGAATATATTGGGATTATATTTTAGATGTAGATTTAATTTTTCTATTCAAAATTTATTATTAGTTTTTAAATTTAAAAATATAAATTTATCTTGAAATTATAGCAATTTCCCAAAAAATTATGTGATTGAAAACATGTGATATCCTTCCTCTTTTATTTAAAAGGAATAGTTAAACATTTTAAAATTTGAGTTTAAAATTTTGAAGAAAATTCATGGTTTGTCAATGATGGAATAAGAACTTTGCAGGGTTTTTGATATTTATTGAAATTGATATTTGTGAAATTTAGATTGTTTTATCTTGTGGGATGAGTGGTTTCCCAATAACAATGAGTTTATTTATCATTTAGAAATTTGAACTTTATTTTCTATATGTAAGGCATATTGTGTATTTAATATCTTTAGAATTTTGACCTTCTCAATTTATTTTATTTTATGGATTGATGAAATTATACATGGAATTGATATGGTTTAGGACTTGATAATTTGTGTAATTTGTTAAACCTCAATTCATGTCCCTAAGGACTATTTTTGTATATTATCATTTTTGTGTGTTTTAAATCATTATATTTGATTGGTGCATATGGAATGAACTACAATGACTTTAATTACTTTTATGGGATATATAGGTAGGATCACTTTGGTTGGTGATTGGAAGAATAGTTCTAGGTAATTTTTTGAATTATTATTTATCTTAAGAAACATCAATTATAAATAGGCATGTATCCTCAACCACCACTCAGTTTGGATAAGTGTAGTGATGATACTCTTCGATATGATCTATATCCTCTATTCTTCTTGTAAATTATGCTATATCTAATTTGAATACGATATGAGTGTGTGTTGTTGAACTCCACCTTCTTTTGTGTGAGTGTGTTTGATTTCTCAATAAGTCACCTCCTAGTCTAGAGGGGTGGGTCTCAAGGTCCCACATGTTTGGATAAAAATGATAATATTTGGAGCCAATTGGACCCTTATCATCCAGCCAAATATTTGGTGATGTTTTGGAGAGCATGCAAGAAATCTTATAATTCTTGGTTTGTTGTAAGCATTTCATTATTTCATTGTAAAAATAAGTTATACATGGAGATCTTTGTGACCTATTATTTAAACTATAACTTTATATTGACTGAACATCATATATAACCCAATTTTTTTTTGGAATGCGGTTATACTATTGATTACAAGATGTGATTTATGAATGTATTTATCATGCGAAGTAGGGTATTTTTATTATATATGCTTAGCCTAAAAGTTTAATTTTATTTTCTAAAATATTGACATGGAAGTTGTATGTCATTTTCATGATATTGTAGATTATTGGAATTCATTGGTACCAAGCATCCATAATCACCTCATAATATGTTAAAGTCATGTTAGGTTAATTTTATTTATTTATTGCACGTTAAGAATATTCATGTATGAATAATATAATTTCCCTAAACTTGGAAATGAGATTTAGGTGATCTTAATAGATGAATATATTTCTTGAAAATAGAATAATTGATTGGTGTGTAATATCTATACCTATCCCTAAGGGTGTAGAAGTGGAAGCTTATTTTTGGTTACACCTATTTTGGATTATCAATGTATGGGGAATTACCCCATTCACCTTTTTGTATACTTCCAAGCCTCAAACATTAGTGTTAGGGGATAATTAAGGTGTAGGAACATTAGAGGGTCCTTTTGGTATGATTAGGTCCAAGATTGGACTTAAATATAAAATTTTTGGGGAAAATGAGTGTATCACCTATTCCAAATTAACTGTTTTCCTACAAGGGTGATTGTAGAATAACTAGAGGTGATTTCAAAACTAACAAGTGGGGTGGGGTGATTTGACCATAGGGTTGGTCTTTAGATAGTAAATAGTAAACACCATATTTATGAATTTTTTTGGAGAAAGGTTGATCATTGGGGTTTACAATACCTTCCCATCAACTTTGTTTGATGAGGTTTTATGTCCTTTTATAGTTGTCATCTATTTTACATCATATCTAGGCCCTAAGATTAAAATGACTATTATCTAGTTAGACTAGGTTGAGTTATTCAATCTCCCTATCATCCTATCTCTCAAGAAGATATTCTTATGGTTTAGAGTTGTTAAATTCTCTTCTTTTCAATATGAGGTTGTGTTTAGGGTTTGAAAGGAGGACATAATGATTCTTAAGGGTTCCCCTAGTTCAATGATAGTGTCTTTCTATTTTATCTTTATTGTTAGTGAGAGATGATGAATGTTCAAGAAACCTATCATCATGTGAGAAAAAATTACCCTCTCATTGTTTGTTATGATGATGATTTTAGGTGGAAAGGTTTGATTCTTTCACTTGTGTAGACATATGTGTGCATTGATGATGAATTTTATGAGTGTCAATGTGTTGCATCACAACCTCCCTATGATAATAGGTGTACAGTGTGACATATTTGTGTTACAATTTTATCACAAAAATTGATTTTCTAAACATTAACAAAATCTCGGGTAATACATAAACTACAATTACTTTGTGTTATGTGAAAAACATGTGTACTATTTTTTATATTGTCAAACACATATTGTAAGATATGAGTGTGATTTTCTACATGTGTTCATTTTCCTCCTTATTTAGAGGGGTTGACCTCAAGGATCTACATGGCTAGGAGATAAGCTAATCATCATTGGTCATGCTTGATTTTTGTGGAGATGATCTTGTAGGAGCTTGAAAGAGCATAAAACAACTTAATCTTTGTTCATATTTTATTTTGTTTACTTATGAAATGGTTTATATGATGTAATTAAAGATTGTAATTTAAATTTTATAGGTTTTTCAATGCATTTGTATGTGGATGAGAATACAACTTTGTAGCTATTTAATGTTTATAGTCTTGAGTGAAAGATAGGTCATGTTGAATGGTTAAATTTTCTTGAAATAGGGAAATTCAATGTATGAGAAATTTAGTGTTAATTTTGTTTAAATAAAAAAAATGAGTGTGATTGAGGATTTTTCTGCAAGGATCAGATTAGATTAGCATACATATACATGCAATAGAAATGAAACCCACAATGACAATAGAATGCATAGGAAAATAAAGTAAAGAACAAATAGGAGAGATCTCACCCAATCTTTCCTCCTCCATGGCTGACTTTCATTGCACCTTCTAGCTTGCTATGATGATGAGTGTGCCCTCAAATTGTGATGAACAAACTCTACTCTATAGCCTATCCCTAAGCAAAGTTTTGAAGGATTTATTATAAACTATGCAATAGAAATTAAATTCTAAATGCGAGTAATTAAATGACATGATATGAAAGAAACTAAAACTCAAGAAATGCAAGAGTATTTCGCAAGATTTTAAGAGATTCAAGAAATCAAGAGATCAAATTCCAAGATGTTGAAATGAGAACAAAATTGACATTTTATAGAAAATGCAATTTTGGATGGACGAACGAGATGAGAGATTGAGAAATGCCCTAGAATCAATAGTCAAGATTCAAAAATGGCAACTCTCAATTAGGGTTAGGTTAAGATTTCCAAATGAGTGGGAAAGATTTAATTTAAGAAATTAAATCAAGGATGGAGAATAAATGTGACAGTGAGATGAAAATTAGTAAAAATCAAGAAGATAATGTTTGAACAAGAAGATGGGATTTAGAAAATCAATAATTTTAGCAATTACTTGATTTGTAGAAGAATATTACCATTTTAAATTAAAATTAATTCAAAATATGGATTTAGTGAGATAGTAAATAATTGATTTTAAGATTATTTACTAAAAGAAGAAGTAGTTAACCATGTGAAGCCATTTTTAAATAAATTGTTTTATTTAAAATGAGGGAAATGTCAAATAAGGCAATTAAATAATTAGAAATAATTATTTAATTTAGAAGAGGTGATTGATTAATTAAATAAATTAATAAATCTATTTAATTAAAAGAGGATTTGGGAATTAGTGACATATTAAATAAATAAATTAAAATATATTTATTTAATAATCAAGAGGACATAAATGATAAAGATTAATTAAATAAATTGAGAACTTTATTTAATTGTGAGAAGACTTTAGATATTTAGTGATGCATTAAATAAATAAATAAGATCTATTTATTTAATAATCATGGAGAATAAAAAGATATGAATTAATTAAATAATTATGAATTATTTAATTAATAGTTGAAAGTGAGTTATAAACATAATTAAAATGTCATAATTATGCTAAGACGAAAAGTGGTAAAATAGTGCTTGCAGGCCTAGGTCATTTTTATGTGTCTACATTTTCCTCTCTTTGTCATAATGTAGTTTATCACGTTATGGAAAAGAAAACAAGTCCAAAATATGCCCCAACAAAGGTACGGAGTGCCTATGCCCCCTTGGGATTTTTTTTGAATTTTGGCCTGAGGTCAGAAAAATTTGGAAAGTGTCCCGATTAATCAATTTAATGACTAGAGAAACAATGGCGTAATCAACCTCGAACACAGAGGATGCTTAGCCAGTCAACATGCCAGACAAAAGCAGTCAAAAGAGCCTTCAGTAAAAAACCTACTAGGTCAAACCCTATTTTTCAACCTATAAATAGTTTGAAAAAGCCAAACCAAGTGTCATTTTCACATTTGCTATTCAAAATTTCCAGAGATCAGAACTTGAGGAGAAGATGGTGATTCCCGTGACAAACCACTGTGGCTACCATGTGCGGACCTTTCGACAACCTGAGGGCGTAGAGGCACCGATAAGTACCCTATCCGACCTTTAATTTTTTTGATTCTCACACATTTATTAGGGTTTTGGAAGGGGAAACAAATGCGTTGTGACATAATTGCCTTCGCGTAAGCCGCAATCGCCTTCGTGTTTGATGCATTTATTGCATCGCAACACAAGTGCAATGGGTAGGTAGGTTAAAGTTTAAAAATGCACAAATGCGAAGGCAAACAGCGCAAGTGTCAAAATGCAACGCATATGCGGGTTTCTGCGACGCAAGTGCCATGTTGCAACACAAACGCAAGGTCTAACAATGCAATTGCTATTAGATGACACAATCATTTTGTGAAATGATGCAATTGGTGTAAGGACACACAATTGCTAGATGGAATGATGCATTCGCGATATTGCGACGCAACTTTGAAATGCAGAGCCATATGTGACATATCGCGATGCAATTACAGTCAACGCAACGCAATTGCAGTTGGCCAGTGTTGGCTTTGTGCAGGCTCTTGTTTTAGATGCATATTTGGTTTCTCAGATAGTAATAATGTGCCATTGTGTTGACCCATGTGTGCTAATCCTTGTTTCTGCGTGTGCAAAGACGATTAGTGCCCATTTATACGCGAGAGTTCAAACCAACCACTTATGCTTTTAGAGATAGATTGAGTGACAGGGAGAGATAGCAGTTGATGAGATTGGGGTTATAATACGTCACCTATATGCCCATTATTCGGGAAAACAAGGGTTTACTGACAACACTTTGTGAGAGGTGGTACTTAGAGGCATGTTCATTTCAACGACCTATAGGAGAGGCTACAATTACCTTGGAGGATTTTTATCGCATTTTGTGCATCCCAATCAACAGAGAGAGGGTGGTATATGATCCGCATCGAGGGCAACTGGCCCAAGCAAAGATGTACGAGGATGTTGGTGGTGCCGGTCTAGGCATTCACGGGTATGAGATCGGATGGGATGTTGTGGCTGACTAGTTTCCATGGTGGGATGCCATGCTCATGACACTGATTGTGGAATTCTGATACTGGATCATCGCGGACATGGTTTTCCGATTGGATGGGGGGAGATACTAGTTTGTATGCAGGGTCAGAGGACAGTTTTTTCTTGGGGGCCCTGCTTGTTGGCCATGCTATATAATCAACTTCATGAGGTAGTTTATCATGAGGGGTAGAGTATCAGTTGTGGGACCACACTACTTATGATCTAGGCATGGGAGCACATTCCCATTTTTTGACCACCGGTGTAGATTCAACAGCTGGGTGATGAGATGCCCTATGTTTATCTTTATGCGGGTTCAATTAGCCAGACTCGTGTGGGAGATACCAGGTACTAGTGTCATCAAATTGACACTTTGATCAACTTTGTCTGGAGGCCTTATAGAGATTGTGCCTAGTGGCCTGATGAGGATGGCCATTTGTCACTATGCAGATAGTTTTGATACATGATTGGCCGCACAGTTCAGAGTCAGCGGATTATTGAGATATACCTACCCCAATAGGTACTATGGTAGTTTGGTGAGTAGCAGGTTGTGCCAGTGGTGACAATAGAGTATGCCCAGTCCTCCAGGGAGACCATATGGGGGTTGTCGATAGCAATGGCAGTAGTTGAGCAGCAGATAGATGGCCTGGTTGCACAACAATGGTTATGGAGAGGAGATCTAGCAAATACCGGGACATCTACTAAGTTTGACGCCTAGTGGAAGATTCATAGGTCGATTCCATTGATAGATCTAGATGGTCTAGCTCCCATAGATCAGAGATCAGTTATCCCACGGGTATGGAGGAGAGGCCAGGGTGGCAGAGATAGAGGCAGAGACGATAGGGGGGCTGGAGGGAGAGATGGAGGCAGACACGACAGGGGGTACCAGAGGGAGAGAAGGTGGTTGGGGAGATAGAGGCAGAGGTGGGGGAGATGATGGGGGTGGCGGGGGAGGAGGTGATGGAAGAGATGAGAGGGGTGTGAGGAGGAGGGATGATGGAGGGCAGAGGTAGCCCAAGAGAGTCACATAGAGAGCGGGTGGTGCACCATTGTCACCTATCTGGGAGGAGGGTGAGGAGGGAGAGCATCTAGTTGGGAAGGAGGCAGAGGTGGGAGCAGAGGAGGAGGTTAGAGGTGGAGAGGAGATGGAGGGCAGAGCAGAGGAGGTGGAGGTGAGATCAGATGGAGAGATGCTAGCAGAGGAGGGTCCATTTGTCGAACACCATCCTCTTGATATCAGCGTGGAGGAGGTCTGAGGAGAGGAGGAGAGAGAGGAGGAGAGGGATGAGGAAGAAGATGAGGGGGAGGATGAGGTCAAGAGGAGGTTGCAGGAGTGGATGATCATTAGAGACGAGGAGGGGGACAGGTCACCGATTTTGCCAATGGATGCCACCATTAATTAGAGGATCACAGATCTCCAGAGTAGACTAGATGCGGCCTTGTCTTAGAACAAGGCCTTGGCAGTGGAGTTGGAGGTTACCAAGGTGGAGAGACATCAAGCCATTATTCGACGGCAGGAGTCAAACCGATGGGTTACTGAGTTTGCAGAGTTATGTGTAGGGCTAACAAGGGATATGACTAGGGAGCTGTCCAGGATGGCTGAGAGCAGGGGTCGGTACAGGTTGCTTTATGAGCAGGCTATTCCACCAAAGAGACGGGACCTAGGATTGTCCCAATCATACAACAGGACTGGAAGTGGCACCCAGACTCACAACACCAACAGATCACATACTAGTAGTCATACTAGTGTTGGGGGTCCACTGAATCAGGGCAGTCATCAGGCCATAGGTCACATAGTTCACATCGACATTCGTTAGGCCATAGCCACAGGTCAAAACATGGTCATAGATCAGTGTCATCCAGACACCAGGCAGAGTAGAGCTAGCCTCCTGTTACTAAGCCCTTAAGATCCCAGAGCCAGACTTTAGACACCACTCCTATCCAGGTCAATTTTCACGTGATGAGTTAGTCACAACCACCTCACGATTCACCTCCACGGGACAAAGGAGGCACATCATAGGACTTGCATTTTGATATTTATGTGAGACAGATATTGACATTCAAGCCTACGAGCTCCATTTTTGGGATATCCCATGACTCTATCCTATGACATTACATTTTTGGGATTATATATATGCGATGCAATTTTTGATGTGGCCTAGATGATTCTATGTGTTATGGTGTTCTATGCTTTATCAAATGCTATGTGATGCTTTTATGATGCTATGAGATGTATGGATATCATGTTTTATATTTATGAATGCAATTATGGATGTGGCTATGTATGTATGCATTGTGTAATGTATGATGATGTGATTCATATATGTTAATGCAAATGATGGTTTTATGATGTGAGATGGATGGATGCAAATGATAGCATTATGCAATGTGAATTATGGTATTTTGATTTATGCAGATGTGAAATGTGAATATGAAATGTTCGTATGATCATGTATGCAGCTTTGTTTTTTGTATGTCACAAGATATCATTAGAGAATGAGAAAAGAGAAGATGAAGATGGATCTTAGTGTGAAGAAAGATATGCATGTTAGTGCCTAAACAAAAAATCCTTCAAAACTTTTCTATAGTGCTATCCTAGTTGTTGCTCTTAACTGTCATTGGGCGAAAATGTCATGATGGCCGCCGACAAACACTATGATATGATGTAGATCAATAGTGTGCAAGGTCGAACCACCATGTAGATCAACAGTTGTAGAAAAGGATGATCATGACTCATACGAGGAACATAATTTCCCCTAGTCACTTTGTCATGACCAATCGCCAAAAAAAACTAGACTTATGAGATATTGCTGCTTCTCTAAATCCTGATGTCAGGACATCCTTGAGAAACTAGCCACATGATATTAAAAAATAGACAGGAAAATCACCGTACTACGTCGTTGCTTCTCTAAATCCTGAAGTCAGGACATCCTTCAGAAACTAGTAGCAGGGTGATCATAAAAAGACAAGGATGATCATCATGATATGTTGTGGCTCCTATGATGTAAGGAACTAATATCATGATAACCATCAAAAATATAGATAAAGTTTTCCAAGTGTTTTCCAAGTGTTTTAAAATTCCAAGGTTGACGAGGTCAAGGTTGCCAAATGTCGAGCGATATCAGATTCAGGAAGGATACATCCTGAATGACATTGTAGGGAATCGATTCTCAGAGTTAGGATAATCCATCAAAATGCCAGATGATGACGATGATGCTTAAGAAGGACACATCCAAAATCATAAAGAAATGACGAGAGTTGCTTTTCAGAAGGACACATCTGAAGAAGAACCCACAATTTTGCTAGGCTAATTTGTCTTGATAGAATTTGATTACATGTCATTGCTGACATGTTTTGATCAAAAGTGTTGATGAAACAGATTGTTCATAGACTGCCTGCTCGGGGGATTGACAGAAGATTTTCTTGATTTGAAGATAGTTGGATGTGTGTGAAAATATGGTGCCATGAACCCTATTGGACTGACCTAGTGCGGCCTCGGGGGCTCATCGATTGATAGCCTTGCCTACGTTATACACGTAGAGACCTCGTAGTTTGACATGACCAATGATCTTTTCCAAAGGACAGAAGTTTGAATCATGATTTTATTTTGGCAAACCTAGAAAGACCAACCTAATGTCTTGGGGATTCAAAGATGAATCTTGCCTACATAGCAAATGCACAAGGATAACGTAGTTCAGATGTGGACAAAAGATTGATTGATGTGACTGATTGGATTGATAAGACATACATTGAATTTGACTCTTTTTTGGGATTTTGACATTGATTTGGATGTTTTTGTATTTTCTCAAGACATTTTCCAATTTTTAGGTCTTTTTTCAGAACTTTTTTAGATTTTTATGACTTTTTTCAATATTTTTTCATATTTTTATGACTTTTTTCAGGACTTTTTATGAATGCAGGATCATGTGCGACACCCACAACAGTTACATGATAAAAGTCTTGCCCCCAGAAAAATCGGGGATTACCTGTGTCAAATGATATGGAAATACGGGGCAAACAACAAGGATATGCAAGGGGTGATGTCAACCAAATGCTAACCATGGCCGGAATTGACAGGACTTATGATGAATGTCATGAATGTGTCAAGTTGTTGTGATTATGCAAAGTGGATAAGGGTCTATTAGAGTAACAGTAGATGGTGAAGCAATGATCAACTACACATGGCGCCTGTTTGCCAGGTTTTCACCATGGTACTTATCCAAAGTGCTTGTTTGCCAGGTTTTCACTATTGGACAAATTTATTTTTTTTTACTATTTTTGTCATTTTTTGATTTTTTTGGTGTCACCAAGACACCTGTTTGCCAGGTTTTCATCAAGGGACGATTTTTTCTTTATTTTTCAATTTTTTTTGTATTTTTAGGTTTTTAGCCAAGCTCTCTGATGCTATGTGTAGAACTTTCGTAGATGCAAGCTGTTGATGGGTTTTGTCAATTGTTCTCCATCAGGTGTAGCCAACTAATATGCTCCAAAACCAAATGCTACAGTAATAATATAAGGACTGAGCCAATTAGGCTCAAACTTGCCAGGATTTTCACGGTCAGCCCGATTTCTTGGATTCTGCATGAGGGCCAAGTCACCAATTTCGAATTTTCTCACCATCACTCTTTTTTTATAGCTCTGGCAAAGACGATTTTAATATGCCTGCAAGTGATTCAAGGTATTTTTTCCTCTTTCTTGTAACATTTCTAGTTGATGTAGGCGAGACTATATGTACTCGTCATCATCAATCATTCCTTTTAAGGAGACTCGTAGGGAAGGAATTTTGACCTCGATGGGAAATATGGCCTCCGATCCATAGACAAGGGAAAATGTAGTGGCTCTAGTGGGTGTATGAATCCTGGTACGATAAGCCCATAAGGCAAGATTTAGTTGTAAGTACTAATCTCGGCCAGCATCGTTGATGATCTTCTTAAGAATGCGAAGAATTATTTTATTTGATGCCTTAGCTTGGCCATTACCTTGTGGATAATATGGTGTGGAGAAATGGTGTTGGATATGGAATCGCTCACAGAGTTCACAAACGTCCTGATTTTTTAATGGACTATCATTATCTGTGATGATGGATTGTGGGACACCATACCGGTAGATGATGTAATTAAGGATAAAATTTGATATTTTCTTACCATTGATGTAAGTGAGAGGGATGGCTTCAATCCACTTAGTAAAGTACTCAGTGGCGATGATTATGAATTTAAGGCTGTTAGAGGAGGATGGATGGATCTTTCCCATGAGGTTGAGTCCCCATTGTGTGAAAGGCCATAGAGAAGTGATTGGTCTCAACTTTTGCACAAGTGTGTGGATTAGGTCATTGTGCACCTGGCATTTTCAACATCTTTTGACAAAATGAAGAGCATCTTTTTCTAGTATCAGCCAGTAGTATCCAAGTCAGGTGACTTTCCTAGTTAAAGTCGAACCACTCGAATGATATCCGTATATACCCTCATGTACTTATCTTAAAGTTGTTTGGGCTTCATTAGTGTCAAGACAATGAAGAAGGGTGTTATCAAAGCCATGACGGTATAGGGTGTCACTGATGATGGTGTGTCGGGTGGCTTTTCGTATAAAGGACTTTTTTGGTTATTGGAAAGCTTGGGTGGTAGGGTTTGGGACTTAAGATAGTCATAGATGTCTTGGTACCAAGGTGAACTTGGACCAACAATATCACAAACCATTTCTGAATCTGGGATGTCATATGTTGACATCAAGAGTTGTTCAACTAAGAACTCAAATTGTGACACAATTTTGGGGATGTCTAAGAGAGATCCAATAGTAACCATTGCATCAACTGCCTTATTCTGTGTCCTAGGAATTTTTTGAAAGGCAATCAATTTGAAATATGTCAGGAAGCTATCCACCATTCACTTGTAGGGAAGAAAATTTTCATCTTTTGTTTCATAATCATCATTCACTTGGTTGATAACTAACTGAGAATCCTCGAATATGAGCAATGTCTGAATTTTCCATTTAATTGCAATCTTGAGTCCTGTGACCAATGCTTTGTATTCTGCAATGTTATTAGTACAAGGGAAGGCAATCCATAATGCCTTAGGAATTGAATCCCCTTGTGGTGTGATGAACAAGATACTGGCTCCTAAGCCATGACTAGTGTGGGACCCGTCAAAATATAGTTTCCAAGGTAATGTAGGCTCTGCATGAAAGATAGACTCATCAGAAAAATCAATTATTAGTGGATGAGTGTCTTGGATGGGTGCATCTGTAAGTTGATCCATTATTACTTTCCCTTTTATTGCCTTGCACTCAACATATTGTATGTCATATTCACTCAATATCATGACCCATTTTGCTAACTGGCTTGTCAATGCTACTCGACTTAGGAGATACTTTAGTGGATCAATCTTGGCTACCAGGCGTGTCTGGTGGCTTAGCATGTAATGTCTTAGTTTTTGTGTTGCAAAGACAGCTACAAGGCATGCACATTCAATGGTTGTATAGTTCAACTCATATCCTATCAGTGTGTGACTGATAGAGTAGATGGCTCTTTCTTTTTCCTCATGGTCATTTTGTGCCAATAATGCCCCCAGTGCATTTGTAGTTGCAACGACATACAAGATCAATGGCTTGCCTTCAATTGGCGACATTAGGACAGGTGGTGTCAATAGATATTCTTTGATTTGTTCCAAGGCTATGTGGAATTTGTCTGTCCATACAAATGGGATACTTTTGCGTAATAGGTACTAAAATGGTTGACACTTTTCTGCCAACTGTGTGATGAAGCGTCGAATGGACTACAGTCTGCCCTAAAGTGTTCTCAACTCGCTGATTGATTTTGGTGGAGGCATGTCTAGAATTGCTTTCACTTTAACAGGATCAACTTCTATGCCTCGTCGTGAAACTATGTAGCCCAATAACTTGCCTGAAGTGACCCCAAAGACAATTTTTTTTGGGTTCAAACAAACCTTGTAATCCTCTAGCCGTCTAAAAATTTTGTCCAGGACCTTGAGATGATCTTTCCATGTCAAAGATTTGGCCAAGAGGCCATCCACATAATCTTCCATTAGTATATGCATCATGTCATGAAAGATTGTTGTCATGGCTCTTTGGTATGTGGTGCCTGCATTCTTTAGGCCAAAAGGCATGACATTCCAACAGTATGTCCCCCATGGGCATGTAAATGCCATTTTTTTATGATCCTCAGCTGCAATGCGGATTTGGTTATAGCCTGAGAAACCATCCATGAGAGACAACATCTCATACCCTACTGTGAGATCAACAATCATGTCTATATTCGGCAATGGGAAATTATCTTTTGGACAAGCCTTATTTAAATCTCTGAAATTCGTACAGATGCGGATTTTTCCATTTGGTGCTGTGACATGGACAATGTTGGATATCCAGTCAGCATAGTCTATTGATCTTATGAATCCAACATCCAGTAACTTCTTTAGTTTAGCCTTTACAAGTAGTGCAATATGTGGATGCATTTTCCATAATTTTTGTTTGACTCGTTTGATATTTGGGAATAATGGAAGATGATGCAATACCAATTCTGGATCTAGGCTTGGCATGTTAGCATATGACTATGCAAAGTTAACTTTCCTTTCTGTGAAGAATTGTAAAAACTCAGGTTTTTCTTCTTTTGTTAAGGATGCAGCTAAGAGAACCATTTTGGGATTCTCTGGTGTGGCTATGTTAACTTCGTTGGTGTCTTCGATTAGCATTGCCAATTTTTCTTGTGTTACGGGAAGAAAGTCCAATCCTCCATCCTTAGGCACCTCAGAGAGGTTTTCACCTTCAGATACGTCCTTTATTTTTACTATTTTGTTGTTAGAAGGTGCCTTGCGGTTTTCACCTAAAGACATTTCTTTTTTTGTTTTATTCTTTGTATTTTTGTGACTGGAGGATTGCACAGTCTCCCCGAAGTAAGCTGCACAATCTAGGTCAATGGAAAATCCTTCTTTGTGATCACCCCATGGTATGCCTTCTCAGAGCCCCATGAATTTTGCTATTGCCTCATCATTCTGAAAGATATCCATAACTAGTGGTTCTTGTTGGTCCCAGTCAATCAGTTGTGGGTAGACAAGGGGGATCCCATCGTCAGTGTTGGTAAATGATGGGGAAGATGTGGAAAGCATACAAATTGAAGCGTCAAGTGCGAAGGCGAAGTTTTCAATTTCAACTTCCATCTTAGATGCAATGGATGGATCATATTCAGATTTAGATGAATTGAAATCATAGTCATAATAGGGCACAAAAGTATCAGCATCATGACTACTAGATGGAATTTTAGAGGTATGGATGGTAGGTTCAGATAGGTCGGGCTCATGGGTGGGCTCGAGAATGGGGCGGGACATTTCAGATGTTTCCGAGGAAAATTTATGTTCTTTTGGATCCCAAGGAAAGCTTACCCATTCCTTATTTTTGGAGTGTCTTTCAATAGGATCAATGTTGTATTCTTGTCAGAATCTTTCTTCAAAGGGGAGTTGACCAGGGTCCAAGAATAGTTCGTCAATATCATAGTTGCTTAGGGTTTTCTCAGATCCCCATTCCCATTCATTAGAGTCAGTTTCGGTAAGGGATTCTTTGCTTGTCTAGACACTTGATAGTTCATAGGTATGTCGATCATCAGCTCCAAGTTAGTCAAACCCTAGCCCTATGTACCTTGGTCTTGCAGAAATGATAACAGGTTCTCTCCTTCCATTGTTGGCCTTTCCAAGACCACTTGTGTCATCAAAACCTAGTGCCTTGCATATGTCATAGCCTTTTCCATAGAGATGCACTGGTAGTGGAGGTAACTCTTCTCAGTCTTTGTAGATCCAATTAGCTATGTCGATGATGAATTCATTACTCATATCCCCCCATAGTGTGAAAACACTTTTTGGTGGAACCTTAAAAGTTTTTTTGGGCTCAAATGCAAAACATGGTCTACCATAGACTTTAGTCGGCTTAGGTATTGTGGTGATATAGTAATCCGTATTCAGTTTGAATTCTCCATAGCTAAGGTCCTGGATCTGAAGGTCTTTACTTGGTATGGAGGCCGAGGAAGATGGTGTGGTGGAAGTTGATGGAATGGATGATTTGGTGAGTGCAGACGATTCAATATATTTGGAAGAGGTGGAAGCTGAGGCTTCTCGATTGATGGGTACCTAGTGCTCAGTAGTGGCTCACACGTTGGTACAGTATTGAAATGGATCAGGATCTCCTGGGATAGTAATTTCAGTACCATCAAAAGGGAACTTCAGGCATTGGTGGTATGTGGAAGGAATGGCCTTTAGGGCATGAATCCAGGGGTGACCAAGTAAGATATTGTAATGTATGTCACGATCTAGGACTTGGCATGTTGTATCTATAATAACTGGTCCCACACGAATTGGAATTGTGATGACACCTTGATGGCAATGCTCTTGGTAGCATCCACACATGCATCAGAGAAGCCAAGAGCTTTAACCAATTTTAAAGAGAAGATGTTCAATCCTGCTTCGCCATCTACTAAGACTCGTCTAACCTTATGTTTGTGGACAAAAACCTCGATATGCAGGGCATCATTATGAGATGGTTTGGGTGAGGAATAGTCACTGTCTGAAAAGGTAATGTGGTGAGGCGAATTCAAATATCTGACCATAGTTTCAAAATGGTTGACATCAATGTTGGTTGGGACGGAAGAATCTTGCAGGACTTTATCCAAGATGGTCTTATGTGCGGGTGAGATGCAGAGCAATTCAAGAATGGATATTTGAGCAGGTGTTTTATTCAATTGCTCAATAAGGTTGAACTCTAGTTTAGGGTTTGATTGTCTAGTAGACGGATCAGGTATGGTAATTTTAGGTTGATGTGCCGAGGGACCTAGGATGGTGACCTTGCCTATATGTGTTGTGACGTTGTAGTCCGGGGTCTTTTTAATGGTAATAATATTGACACATTGCTCTTCATCAGCAGCTCACAATTTTTTGATGATGGTACCACCAAAATAATTGAAGGCAGGATAGATGTGATTGGCTTGATTATTGGTATTCTTCATGCCAGATGAGGAGGGTTTACCAGAACCATGATCTTGTAGTGGGTTCTTGTGGATTGTATGATCCGCATTAGACGCAAACGGTTGACCTCCTAACTCAATGGTATGGTTTTCAATAAGGTCTTGCACAAGATTTCACAACTGGAAGCAAGAGGAAGTTTTGTGCCCTTTGACATGGTGGTAATCACAAAATCTAGTATCATCCCACCATGATGGCTTGAACTTACTAGGGTCATACGGTTTAGGTTCTTCCAATGTTATGACTCCCTTTTGGATAAGTTTTTTGAAGACAATTTCGATAGGTTGACCCAAAGGGGTGTATGTGCATTTTTTAAATTATCGTGGTTGATGCAGCTACCTTTAATTAGATTGAGCAGGATTATTTTGAATAGCATTGGCAGTTGGTGTCGGTGTAGTCACAGGTGCATTTTAATTTTGAATTTCTTTGATGGTGAGTACACGACTTGTTGCATTAATGGTTATTATATCGACCACACCGTCATTTGTGATGTGTTTATTCTTAACCCAGTATTTGATTTTGTCATTGGAGTTACTTGGGTTATTGTTTGTGGTGGTGTTGATGGTTTTTCCACCATACTTTAATTCGCCTTTGGCGATCAAGGCTTTCTCAAGTTGAACACCCTTTTCAACAAGATCAACAAAGGTAGTGCAATAATGGACTTGTAAGCCATACCTTAGCGGTCCTAGGAGATTTTGAACAAACATGGTGACTTTCTCCTTTTCAGGTATTTCTACCGAACATCTACTTGCTAAGGTTCTCCATCTTTGAAAAAATGGGATAAAGGTCTCTCCTGCATCCTCTTGGGTAAGTCTGCATAAGGAGGCAATGCCAATATCCGTGTCAATGTTATAGGCATAGTTTTCAACAAACTTGTTTGCCAATTCATCCCATGTTTTGATTCCTTTAGGCAATAGTGAGAACCATTCCAATGCATGGCCTACAAGACTTCTAGAGAGAAGTCTCATGAGATAGGTTTGTTCATATGCAATGTCCATGCAACTGGTGGTGAATTCTCTTATGTGTTCAATGGGGTTTGTTTTGCCTTTGTATTAGGAAAATGTGGTACCACATATCCATGAGGAAAGGGTGGCATATACAAGGTTGTGTCAAACGGATAAGGACATAAGTCAGGTGACATGTAAGACTTTTTGTTGGATTGTTGCAAGGTCTCCACTTGCATTTGAAGAGAAACAAGTTTGAGTGTGAGTGCCTCCACAATTGGGTGGTTGGTAGGATCATACATGTTGGTGATAGGTATGGATTGAGTGCCCACCTATTGTGATGAGATGTGTTGGTTTGGAATTGGTTGTTGGTGAGAAAAATGAGTGTTCTGATTTTGCGGTTGTTGGAAATGAGTGTTTTGATGAGGGATGTGTTGTTGTGTATGAACTTGAGAAGCATAAGTGGGGATATGAGATCTTGCCATGCTGGACTAAATTTGGGGGCCTTGTTGACTATGAACATGTTGATGCCCAAATGGATTGGAAGGTTGGGTTCCTTGATTTCGTTGCCCAAATAGGTAATTATGGCCTTGAGGAATGTTGGTGTTTTCCCTCAAAGGAATGTTGGTATTAACCTGTGAAGAATTTGGGACATTAGGTCGGGTGCCTTGAATGACATCTCTTCGTTTATTCCTCCCAAAAGGGTTTGATGAGTTGGTTGCCATAGCATTTGAGGGACCTAATAATAGGTTTTCTGATGTACCCATGGAACTAGATGAAGTTCCAAAGAGGTTTGAGGTGGTTGCACCCATTGTTGATCCCAACATTTGTGAAGGAATAGTGGATATTTGTTTGGGGATGGATTATGATGTAGTGTTGGTTTGGGTAGATGATCCCCCAATATATGTTGTGTTGAATGTGGTAGGTGCATTGGTTGTGGTGGTAGCATGACCAAGGGAGGTAGCAATAATGGTGGTAATGGTGTTTTGTGAAGAGGCTCCCATGAAAGGATTGTGTGATTGGGGATCTGGAGATGTTTCTCTAAGAGTGTTGAGATCAAATACTTTTGGTAACCTAGCCCCTTGGTCAAGGAGCATAGCTAGGTATCTAGCTGAGTCGTTTAAGACCAATTCTTCCACAAAAGAGGCCACTTCTAGGTTTTGGGCAGCAACTTGTATGTCTTCTTCATAAACTTCCCCATTTTGGTCTCTGCGGACAAATTGTTCAAAAGGGTTATGTGAAGAGGGTGGAATGGACATCTCACTGAAAGGATTGATAATAGAATTTCCCATGTCATTAGAAAGAGTATTCATGTCATTAGGGAATGAATTCATGTCATTGGTGAAACCGAGAAAGTTGGTGTCTTGACCAAAAGAATCCATGAGTCTTTTCTTTCTCTGTAATATAGTTTCAACCATAAAAATTTTTGCTCAACTTTTGGATGATGAGGGAGAATGACCTAAATATGACACTAAAGTGAGGAGACTAATGGTATGCAAACTAAAAGGAGCCTAAGATTCTCTCACTATTGGTAAATCTAAGGAGATGTATACTTGACCATACAAAGTTTTAGCAATGCTTTAGGTTTGGAATATCAATGGACTGTAAAAGGACTAAAGTAGGACAATGTGAAATTTACACACTAGACTATTGAGTGGGAAATAATTCACCAAAGATATTGACTAAAAGACAAAGGGTGATTGAGTCCAATGATAACCTACTTTTGAATGCAAAGGTTTGACAATGGATGGTAAGGAATCTACTCCTAAAATTTGCAAAATGAGTGTCTAAGGAGATGATAGAGTTTAAAAATGCAACTAAAGAAAATGTAAATGGGATCCTATGGTGACTTTAGGAATTCTATCTATAATACAATGATGAGGGAAGTTAAGCAATTCAATGTCTGGTTTGACAGAAACAGTAGAGAAAGACTTGATGGAATTTGGAAAAGACAAGTTTGGACCTCAGTTTTGATAGTGAAAAGATATTTATGAAGATTGACAAATGTTTCACAACAAATGCATTACAAAAGGGTAGATGCGTCTTAGTTAGGCGATGGCAGTGTTTTAACTGGAAAATGCGGCTTGAAATGGAAAATGTGGCTCGGTATCAATCAAATGTGGTTTGGAAAGGTGATTGCAACATATGAGCAAGCAAATGCGGTTTGATAAGTCGATTGCGGTCTAAGCAGTTGTGAATGCGGCTCAACAAAGCGATTGTGGCTCAAAATTAATCAATTGTAATTTGACAAGGTGATTGTGTTGCAAGAATCAAATTTGGAAAATAATTTCAGCAGTTTGACCAGTTTGTTCAAATTTTGGCAAGTTTGATGTTCATTTGTTGAAGTTGTCTAAAAATAGTTGGCAAACACATGGTGTTGCAAAAATGAAAAACAACCACATAGAAGACATTTACAAAAATCCTATGGCTGGAAGGACAGTATTCTTATGGATCCCACGTGGATTTTACTCCAACCGCATATCCTTAGAGGATAAATTCGGAAGCTTGGCCCCACGGGCTCCCCCTTATAGTGCACTCACTTCTTAGGCCAACCAAGCTTCAAACCTCCATGAAACTCCCATGGAAGATTGATCATCTCTACTAAGAACTATGCAGATGTGGGTGCCTTGGCAACGACCGTTGTTGCACCAAAGAATAGAAGGTTTGTGGTCACTAAAATAAAGGTTTTATTTCGGGCACCCGTTTAGAAGGCCACGCGAGAGGAATTATCATCCCAGTCTGCAGAGGTTACGCTCTATAGGTTTTGACGCACCACAAGGGTACTGGGGAGTCAATTGCTGGTTCACAGGAAGTTTTATAATTTTAAGTTTCCCTTAACATTAAAATTTATATATCGGTTGGGCATCACTTGGCTTTAGCGCGTTACTAGTTTGAGTTGCTTTGGGGTGAGTAATTTTTCCCACCAAAGCAGGCCCAATGTCTAAGGCTAACAAAAGTGAGCCAACATATTCATAGTTCAATCAATCTTTGTTTAAAAACAAAGAGAGAGCACATGAATATATTAACTCACACTCACATGTTGTTCTTTTTAAGCCCAAATTGAAATGTGTTGTTGTGATGAGTAACTAAATCAAAAAATAGAAAAAACAATGGTTCATTTTAACTATTTGTAGTATTGTCAAGCATGGGGTTTATTTTAACCATTTGTAGTGTGAGCTAACTAACAATTAATTTTAAACCCATGAAAAAAAGAGAAATGATTGTTCTTTTTAACCTTATGCAATTGTGTGATTGTTCATTTTACCTGAGTGAAATGCAAATTGTGAAATTAAATTAAATGAACAATCAATAAAATTTTGTTAGACTCCAGCTTGACACACACTATCACAGAAAGATTAGTATCAAGAAAATCTCTAATCTAAAAACAAAAAACAAAAAATCCAAAAAAAAAGAAACAAACAAAAACTGCTTTACTAGTCGCTTGCATCACAGCAGAGCGAATGCGACGCGTTATGTCAAATGCGGTTCTCAGTTTAGCGAATGCGGCTTGGGTTATCGAATGCATCGCGAAACGGGGCAAGTGCATCACGATAGAGTGTATGTGTCACTGTGGGTGGCAAATGCGGCGCAGTAGAGCAGTTGCATTGTAGGAGATGGCGAATGCATTGTTCCGTACCTGTACCTACAAAAATGATCAAAAAGTATGGAAAACCTGCAAAAAATGTGTCAAAAAGTCAGGTTCACCAATGTGATTGAGGATTTTTCTGCAAGGATCAAATTAGATTAGCATACATATACATGTAAGAGAAATGAAACCCACAATGACAATATAATGCATAGGAAAATACAGTAAAGAACAAATAGGAGAGATCTCACCCAGTCTTTCCTCCTCCATGGCTGAATTCCATTGCACCTTCTAGCTTGCTATGATGATGAGTGTGCCATCAGATTGTGATGAACAAACTCTACTATATAGCCTAGCCCTAAGCAAAGTTTTGAAGGCTTTACTATAAACTATGCAATAGAAATTAAATTCTAAATGCAAGTAATTAAATGACGCAATATTAAAGAAACTAAAACTCAAGAAATGCAAGAGTAATTCGCAAGATATGAAGAGATTCAAGAAATCAAGAGATCAAATTCCAAGATGTCGAAATGAGAACAAAATTGACATTTTATAGAAAATGCAATTTTGGATGGATGGACGAGATGAGAGATTGAGAAATGCCCTAGAATCAATAGTCAAGATTCAAAAATGGCAACTCTCAATTAGGATTAGGTTAAGATTTCTAAATGAGTGGGCAAGATTTAATTTAAGAAATTAAATCAAGGATGGAGAATAAATGTGACAGTGAGATGAAAATTAGTAAAAATCAAGAAGATAATGTTTGAACAAGAAGATGAGATTTAGAAAATCAGTAATTTTAGCAATTACTTGATTTGTAGAAGAATATTACCATTTTGAATTAAAATTAATTCAAAATATGGATTTAGTGAGATAGTAAATAATTGATTTTAAGATTATTTACTAAAATAAGAAGCAGTTAACCATGTGAAGCCATTTTTAAATAAATTGTTTTATTTAAAATGAGGGAAATGTCAAATAAAACAATTAAATAATTAGAAATAATTATTTAATTTAGAAGAGGTGATTGATTAATTAAATAAATTAATAAATCTATTTAATTAAAAGAGGATTTGGGAATTAGTGACATATTAAATAAATAAATTAAAATATATTTATTTAATAATCAAGAGGACATAAATGATAAAGATTAATTAAATAAATTGAGAACTTTATTTAATTATGAGAAGACTTTAGATAATTAGTGACGCATTAAATAAATAAATAAGATATATTTATTTAATAATCATGGAGAATAAAAAGATATGAATTAATTAAATAATTATGAATTATTTAATTAATAGTCGAAAGTGAGTTAGAAACATAATTAAAATATCATAATTATGCTAGGACGAAAAGTGGTAAAATAGTGCTTGTTGACCTAGGTCATTTGTATGTGTCTACGATGAGATATTTGTTATTGTTATAATGTAGAAATGTGGATATAAATGTACCAACAATAGCATGAGTTCTCTCACTCAACACATTTTTTTGGTAGATTGTGATGATATATATAAAAATATATCTTATCATAATGTCATTTCAAGAGACATCTTTTCAATGAGTTGTTTTTTAAACAATTATAAATTATGGTTTTGTGCATACATCAAGCTATATGACACATTTTTAAAAATATTCAATTGTCTTGTATATGCTCTACATTCTAAGATAATTTACTCTGATTTTTTTTGCCAAACCATTTAGATGCATATCTATGTTTTAATTTCTTTGACAAAATTTTCTTACTATTATATATTTTTGCATGGCTATATTTTAATGTGACATTTTCTTAGATAATTTAATATTGAAAGTTTAAATTATTTTGTGTATGATTATTTTTATTGAAGGTATTGTGTCAAACAATCCATATGCGTTGCTTGGGAATCCCCATTGTGGGTTGAGTATTGTGTCAAACAACTCATGTGATACATTTTCTTCCATGAACAACATACACACCTTCTTGGGTAGTTGCAATATTCAACATTTAACAAAAATAATTTATCTTATATGCTTAATGTTGTTAATGCCTCTTCCATAGTTGCTAACATGAGCAAGCTAAGTAGTTGCTAGCAAATGGCACAAGATTTAGATTGGTTTCCAAATTAATTTATTGACCATTTTAATGCCTTTGCTCAATCAAATATTTTTATCTATATTAAAAGGAAATTAAGGTGAGACATATATTGGGGTTGTGGAACTTGACAACAATGTGTAGTCATTGCCTTGTTAGATGTTTTAACATTACTTAAGGCAGGTTAAAAGAAATGTGTAGACACTCCAAATTCACTACTATTTTTATCTTACTAATTTCCCATAAATTAATTAAATAAGTAGTTATTTAATTAATTATCCCCACAATTAACCATTCTACTACCTTCTCGTAATTATTTAACTAAAACATTATTTAATCAATTATTCTTATTCCCATTCCTCCCCTAAGGTTGATTAATTAAATAGCTTTAGCTCCCAATTCTTCCAGCTACTCAATTAATTAATCTATGATTAGTTAAGTAATTAAGACTAATTAATCCCTCTTAGCATTTATTCTAATTTAATAATCTTCATCATCCTTAATCCTTGTTCTTTTAATCCTAACCATTTAACCACCTACATGGATCAAAATCTAAGCCATTCACATCTAACATGTGTCCTCACTCCCCCCTTGCTCCCACGTCATCCTTAAAAACGATGAAGACACATGCCTCCAACTAAGCATGCTCACACATCGTTTTTCTCTATCTAAGTGTATTTTTGTTCAAATTTTAGATTTGTGTTTACTACTAATCTATTTGTGTGAAGTTCATCCAAAGAGTCCACATCTTTGACGACTCTATTGAGAACAATTCCCACAATCCCCATTAACATTTCTTTTTGTACCAAGTGAACTCAATAATTCCATGCATAACACACTTACATTATGCTTTAATTTTAATTTTAAATATTAATGACATTTTATTTTTAATGATATTTCATTTCAGCATGTTGATAACTCTAGCAGATTTGTTTTAATTATTTTTGTATAAAAACCTTTGAAAATGAAATAGTGTAATGTGTTTTGCAAAGTATTTAGTTGGATAATTGAGATTTGTTTAATGGTGTGGGGTCCTTTTGACGAAGTGCATATATTGTCATATTTGGTTGAACAAAATGCGAGAGGTATTATAAGATAGATTTATACGCTTCATGTCAAGAATAATTGAAACTTGCTTTATTGTTTTCTATTTTGTTGCTTAGTTGACATGAAGCATAAATTTGTGATGAATACCCTTAGCAACTGGTGTAGGTGTGAGAGGATGTACAAATTGCCTAGCTGTGTTTGAAAGAGCAGTGAGATCATTCGAAAGAGTACTATTTTCAGGTTTTTTTTTTTAATAGAGGTAACAACAATACTCTTTATTCATGTGCCTGCTCATTTTTCTAAAAGCAGAAATCATCCATTTTATTGTGTTTAAATCATTTTATATGCTTTTAAACTATTTATTTGGTGTTTTTTATAAGATAATTGTTGAAGGTTTGTTTATATGTCTTTTTCATTTTTGGGTGTTTTGTCGTTTTGATTATTTGTTCACATTAAAAATTGAGATTAAAATTTACCTTCACATTTGGATTTGAACTAATTAATTTACAAGTATTTTTAATCTTGAAGTGATACTTGCATATACTCTTTCTTCACATTTTTGAGGATCAAAAGCAAGTATTATCTTCTTTTTCTTTTTAGGATGCCTACTCAGTGATTTCATCACTCTAGGGGATGACCTCAACCACATAAATCTAGTAGGATATATAAAAGGGGTAAAACAATATTTGTACCCCAAAGGAGTATTTTTCATTGTTCACCCAATCTTGGCCCATGGGACTGGGGTAAAGTGAGCAATCACACACATTGGACAACACTCTAGTTCAGAAATTTAGGCCTCATATACTTTTGTGGTATAGAGGATACCCTTAGAGAGCCTTGTTTATCTTAGAGTAAGATCATCAATTATATTTCCTTATGATGCATTATATACCACTTAGGCTTAATAAATTATCCACATCATACCTCCAAGTGATAGAGGTAGAGATAAATTTGGGTAAGGCCTTAGCCTCCAAAGTAAGGGGTGCATACATGGTCCATAACCTTGTATTCCCTAACTACCCACACCTTTGGTAGATGGTATATTTGTGAACCCACATGCATTAATAATCATTTATTAAATAATCTTAGGCTTTTGAGTGTGTCTTCATTTGTTGGGTGTTGTG
This sequence comes from Sequoiadendron giganteum, assembly GCA_007115665.2. Classification (NCBI taxonomy): domain Eukaryota; kingdom Viridiplantae; phylum Streptophyta; class Pinopsida; order Cupressales; family Cupressaceae; genus Sequoiadendron; species Sequoiadendron giganteum. Next base: position 315,836,927 of record CM021105.1, read on the forward strand.
AAATACCATACATGTTTGCAACCTTCAAACCAAGTCAATTTTTAAAGAACAATTATTTTCTTGAAAACACAATCCAAATTGGTATCCTTAAAACAAGATTTTGAAGCCAAGGATAGAACAATCATCATCCATAGTCTTAAGCTCAACTTTAGACCAAATACATTCATCTTCCCATCTTACACAAAAAACTTAGACCATTATCCATAGTCTAAACAAGTCCACCCTCCTTCACCTCATAGTCCATAATCCATGTCTATTATCCTTTCAAACCTTAGTCCATTATCCCTAGTCCACACACATTATTTTCCAAATCCATTATCCGTAGTCCTTATCTATTATCCTTCCAAGTTCATTGTCCATAGTATATTCTCCCATAGTACATTATCCATTTTATCTTAGTCTATTATCCTTAACCTACATCCACAACCATATTCCAAACCTTAGTACCAAAGCCATCTCACCTCACTATAGCCTTAGTCTAGAAATGTTAGACCATCATTCATAGATCATATTCCTTATCCCATCTTACTCTCATAGCCCATATTTCATATCTACTATCCTTCAAAACTATATTTCTTTTCCATACTCTTCATTCATTACCTTTCCAAACCTCGAATACATAATCTATAACATTACCCAATATTCTTTCACCTTAAATCTATAATCCACAATCCTTATTCCTTTTCAACATAGCCATCTAATCCAACTATCACTTTAAACCTATGTGTTTAGATGGTTTCTCCCTTGTAACTCATTTGTATCAAAATCCAACTCATCAACCATCAATGTCCATTATTTGCCACATAAAATACCAAAATCAAGACTAGTGGCTCTCATCGTGACGTAAACTATTGGACTTAGAATCCTTGAAGAAAATTCCTTCAATAATCAATCCCTCATTGAATGTGTCCCCTTACTTGGAGAATCATATCAACCTCACCCTATTGATAGTGATACCAATAAGGAGGTTACTAATTAAATTGAGTACACTATTAATCCCAACAAAACCCTTAATTTTGAACAAGAATATCACCTTATGGAGAGATTTATTGAAATAAACAAATATGTAATTCTTAGGCAAGTCAGTGAATCGAGGGCTAAGTTTCCACTCGATTTTGACCTCTCCAAAATTAACAACATAATATATTCCAACCCTCTAGATCATGGTCATGCCCATGAGAGAAATCCTACCACTACCCATCATGACCATACCAACCTTCACTTAGATCATAAAACTACATCCCAAACCAAACAACCCCTTACCATTAGGGGTAAACCCATTTATTAGGAATCAATCCCACCTAAGACACACACACCCCTTCTAAACAATTCCTAAAATTGATCATTCGTAAGTCAAGACACATCTACCATAGACATAATTTAAGGCTAAACAATGTGCTTCCCAAGTGGGGTATGTATCTATTCCAATCAATTGATGAACCCCCCACATTTCCACTTGTAATATGACCATCCTTGGTTCTCCTCCTAATAATAGTCTCAATTCCTTGGATCACACATCAAAGCTAATTCTGTTGCAAGGTGTGCGCCCTTGGTCTCCTTGTGTTGTGTAGCGTAGCGCTTGGGTTTGTGATATGGTTTAACCACCTCTCGTGGATTCATTAACTCTAGTGATTGTATCGAGCATTAGCAGGTCGATATTTTGGTGCAATGACAACTGTCTTTCCAACAATTGGTATCAGATCCTGGGTCATAGATTTGAACCCATCACTTGCATTGGAGGGATTATTGCAAGGTGTGTGCCCTTGGTCTCCTTGTGTTGTGCAGTGCAATTCTCGGGTTCGTGACATGGAGTAACTGCATCTTGTGGATTTATTAACTTTGGCAATTATATCGATCATGAATAGGGTGATCTTTTGGCGCAACAAAAACCATCTTTCCAACAAATTCTTCAGGTCCCCTTGCAAAAAGTAACACCCAACATCACTCACATCAATACAACTTCCAACCTCCTCCTCTACTACCTATATCATCCTTTCATCAAGAGTGGTAAGTCATGAAATATATGGTCAAAGGACTCTAATACGAGACCCATTAAAAAATCTAGCTTTGAATAATTACGTCCCTTTCACTTTGATCATTCCATCTCAAAAATGTCATTCCCTACCTCTATTGAAATACCAAAGTATGACAAATACAAGGGGAATGGAAACATTAGGGAACATATCAATTTTTTTCATGGCTAGCCAAGAAGTGGCACATGAAGATGTATGCCAACTTTTCATATTCCCTTGTAGCCTAGGTGGGCAAGCATTTGAGTGGTTCTTGCACTGACCTAAGGGATCAATTACATCCTTTGGATATTTGGTTGAGAAATTTGTAAACCACTTCTCCTACAATATGAAACACAAGTTAACCAAGATGGAGTTTTACAACACCAAACAAAAGTTTAAAGTAGAGATTTTCATCATTCCTACAATGATGGAGAGCCTTGGCTAGTATATTCCCATGACCAATTCGAAAAAATAATTTGTATACATTTTTATTTCTAATCTCAAATTAGAGCTGGAATTTCAATTATAAGTGTAATATGCCACATATTTTGATGAGCTCATTTGAAAGGGAATTCAAATTATAAAGGCCCTCATTATTAAAGAGGTTATTAAAATTTATTTGAAAGATCATAACCAAAATGAAAATAAAAAAATCCAATGATAAATCCAATTTATTTAACAAGAACAAGAATGTATTTGGTGATGGTGTCACTAACTCAAAATGTGTCCAAACCCTCTAACAACCTTCCAAACCCAAGAAAAATAGATTTTAATTCACACCACTAGAGAATATAGAGGTATTCTTCCATCAATTGGTTAAATCCAATATATAGTAACCTCTTCACTCACAAAATCCTTTGATAATAGTCAACTCAAGTTTTCTTGATATAAGGAGAATGAATATTACAATTATCATTAAATCAAAGGTAATTCCATAAAAAAATACATGAAATGTAAAATTATATTCAAGACATTATATATAGGGGTGAAAATAAAGTTCAAGGACCATCCCACCCCTCATCCAATTAAGAATTAAGGATCTATCAGAACCCCTTCCATAAATTATTGTTAGAAACATGCCTCTAAGAAAAATAAAGGACAAGACTCCCACATGCATAACATCCATTACCATAAGACCCCTAATGGTATGTGGTGATTTATCATGCTATATTGTACACTCTTCATGTATCCTCCCCGGGGTCCGGGGTCCGGGTATTCAGAAACAAGATCAATGAGAAAAAGAAAAAAATTGACTTTATAGAACCCTAATTCTAGAATTTTCTAAAAAGCTTGAAATAAGAAGTTGTATGTGAGTTGTAGGGTAGTGATTATTCGCGAGATTGTAATAGGGTTTTTTCATTGGATGGTTGTGGTTTGGTGGATGTAGCCCGGATTGGGTGAACCATGTTAAATTCTTCGTGTTGTCTTGTTTCTATTATAATTTTTCGGTATGTTTTATTTCTTTGTTTTATTGATCAAATCTGCATTTAACTTGTTAGATATCTGCCTTCTAACCCTAACAACCCCTCATAATTATGATTGTTTCATTTGACACATTGAGAAATCTAATGAATAATTTCAAACCATAAAAAGAAAATCACCTAAATTTGTTGTCACTTCTTGATATGGTAGAGTCACCATCCAAGGCCATCCTATGACCAATGCTAATACTAAAAATAAATATGACTTTGTCAAACACCCTGAGTGTACACCTATCTAAATTTCCAACCTTTAACTTCTTTGAATATTTCCTACTCATTGGGGATAACCTAAATAGAATCCTTCAAAAATACCAAGTGCCAAATTACATTGATTCTTCACATTTTCAAACCCTTGCTGCCTATCTTTGCACCAATCACCACCTCACTTTCACTCCCAATGACCTCCCTTCTATTGATCTATCATAAAATCACCCACTCCATATAAAATTTGAATATCTAAATATAAAATAAAGCATGTTCTCGTATATAACATGTTTATCCTAAATATTTGTACACTTTGATTGGTGCAAGATTTGGGCTATTTGTGGAAGCTTTGGGTCATTAGACCATAACCATCAAGGCCTATGATAATATAGAGAGAATCAAAAAGTATTTTTCACCTATTAATGTAGGACCATCATTGCAACATAGCCTATTTCATAAACTATACCTAGATCTTGTGTACAACCTTCTCCTTGATTGATCGTGGATCCATACCATAAAATTTATCCCATAAAATTACTATTAGTGCTTCAAATTTATATATAATGGTGTGAAAGTTACTACTCCTAGTAACCTTCATCCCTTCCAAAACTGTAATATGTTGGAAATCCAATACAAAGAATTCCACTATTGTCTAAATTTTAAGGTTGTCTACAACTCTTCCTCCACAAAATATATTTCATACATTCATTAATCCCAACCTCCAAAGAAAAACTCCCTTTAATCCATATTCAAAATCCTTTATAATGGGTGTGGAGAATATCAAATCCATGAGTCCCTTCATATCCCCAAATTACCCATCTCCACTCACTCCTTTGGGTAACATAGGCCTAAATTCCAAGACCCCTTCCTTGCATTGCAATGGGGTACCACTACCTTTATCTATAATGGGTACCTTTTAAATGAAGATATAGAAGGATTTGATCCCACACAACTCTATATAGATGAAGACTATGCTACTTTCTTCAAAGAGCACAAGTGTCTTGTTCCCTTTTTAATGTGTCATAACATTAACTATAAAGGCAAGGGTCTTGATCTCCATGAGAAAGGCTTCCTTAATATTATAGATCTATTAGCAAATAATGACACTACAAGCCTAGGACTCAATGCCTATTATGAGTATTATAGTGCCCTTGTCAACTTTACTGATACTACTAGGTATAGTTATTCGAACCTTGATGACAACAAATCATATGTTATCCCTAATCCTTCCAATGAGATTTTTCCCATAAGATTATTCCATGATCATGCTATCCTTGTTATCCATATTGATGTACAATATCCCGAACTCATTGACTAGGACCAACATGAGCCTCCCACATTTGACACATTCTATAATGAGGAAGTTATTCTAGAGTTTATGCAAGTTTGTGACCATCTACCTTATGGATATCATAAAATATATTTAGAGCCTATTGAACTCATGAACATATTTTAGATAACAAGAATAATATTTCAATCCTAAGGATCTATTTGAATTAGCACTTGATACAAACACATTAATTGATAGTAAGATCCATCTTCTATTAGATCCTACACCCCTCTTAGATGGATCGGATCTCCTTGTGTATGAATCCACAAGCATTAATTTGGGTACATAGGTAAAACCAAAACTCACACAACTAGCTAATACTTTAGATCCTAAGTTGAAAGAAGACATCTCTGTAGTACTTAGAGATTATATTGATATATTTGTATAGTCCTAGGCTAACATACTTGGTTTTGGACCCATCCTTGTTCATCCACCACCTTTTTGTATGACCCAGTATTAAATTGTTCCACTAAAAGCTAAGAAAAGTGCACCCTAAGGTGACCCTCTAGTAAAAAGGGAACTTTAGAAGCTGTTAGATATCATATCCATCCAACCCATAGATTATCCTATAAGAAAAAAGACTATAATAGACTAGATTATGTAATAATTTCAAATATATCAACAAATCTTGGCCTAAGTATGATCTTCCTCATCCAAATATTGATATGATAGTATATTTGAGAATTGGTCACAAGATGTTATCCATTATGGATGATTTTTTGGGTACAAACAAATATAGATCAAACTAGAAGATCAATATATAAAATAGCCTTCATCACCACTTGGGTAACTTTATACTAAGTGATTCCTTTTGGCTTGAAAAATTCTAATGCCATATATTATCAAGCCATGATAATAATATCCCATGATATATTATATGATATTGTTGAAGACTATATTTGATGATATCTTAAGAAAATCCAAATATAAGGTAGATTATCTAGCTATTATATGTTATATATTTTAAAGATTGATAATATAAGGTCTACCTAAATCCCAAGGAATGTATATTTATATTCATGTTAGGAAAAATCATAAGATTCATTATTTATAGATGTGGCACTCAAGTGAACCATGGCAAGGTGAAATATATACCATAAATTTCACATCTTAGGAATACTACGTAGTTGTTTATTCTACAAGGGAAACTCCAATCCATTAGATTCTTTATTTCCTAACCAACATATAGTTGCCACCCTTTTTCACACTTTCTTAAGAAGAACATTAGATCAAATGTGACCCATTGTGCCAAGTATCATTTAACTAGATCAAGGGATATCTTTCTAATATTCCAGGTCTAGTGGAAGCTACACTCGATAATCCCTCACTATATATTTTAGTTACACATGTCTTGGGCACCCTCCTTGCATTGAATAATAATCAAGGATGAGGAAGTTCCATCTACTATCTTAGTAGGACATTAGTAAAGGGTTAGATCAGCTACTACCCTATGGATAAATATTTCCTTGCAGTAGTCTTTACCTCCTAGAAACTTTATTACTATATGCTCAATACTACTATCCATCTCATTGCTAAAGTGGATCCTCTCAAGTACCTAGTATCTAAATTAACACTCACTCATAGAATAGGTAAATGGGTTATGCTCCTTAGTGAGTCAAAATTGAGTATATGAATTGAAAGGTAATCAAAGGGGCATTGAATAATAATCAAGGATGAGGAAGTTCCATCTACTATCTTAGTAGGACATTAGTAAAGGGTTAGATCAGCTACTACCCTATGGATAAATATTTCCTTGCAGTAGTCTTTACCTCCTAGAAACTTTATTAATATACGCTCAATACTACTATCCATCTCATTGCTAAAGTGGATCCTCTCAAGTACCTAGTATCTAAATTAACACTCACTCATATAATAGGTAAATGGGTTATGCTCCTTAGTGAGTCAAAATTGAGTATATGAATTGAAAGGTAATCAAAGGGCAAGTCATTATAGATTAGTTAGTAGAGGCTCCACTTTTGAGCAACCATCTATTAATCATAAGGTTTATTGATGAATTTGTCTTGCATACTAAAGTACTCAAACCATGGGTACGATGCTTTGATGGATCCCTTACCTCACATGGCTTAAGTGAAGGCATCCTATTAATTACTCCAATATGATATCATACCTAAGGCACTCCACATTAGGTTCCCTTGTTTGAATAAAATAGTGAAGTATGAAGCATTAGTGTCTAGTCTAAAACTAGCATTAAATAGAATACTACAAATCTACATATCTTCAAAATTTAAATATTTAGTAAAACTAGCATTAATGGATGATAACTACTAAGGACAAGGTAATTTTTTCTCCTTCTAGAATTTGAAGCGTGTTTTGTTTCTTTGTAAATAAAAAAATTATTTGTTTTCCCTCTCTTTTATACCCAACATAATTAATTGTAACCAACCATGGATAGTTGGATTGGAATCATATACCCTAGGGATACATAAAAAATATAGTATATAATTCAAACCCTAGATGCTAAATAGAGAAAATGTCTAAGAATATTATGAGGCTGAGCCCCATGTTGTTCATACAACTCAACAAAAAATAAAAATCCATATTCAAGCCTAGAATAAATCATACTTGGAAAAATTTCAAGGATATATGAACTCAATGAGCTCAAAAGGGAATATGAAGAAAAAATCAATATCATGCAAACACAAATATTCCCTTCTATTGCACAAAAATAGGTTTCTTAGTCCCATAATATCTCACTTGATCCAATTTATTTGTAGTGTGACCTTTATTTGATCAATTATGAAGGGAAAACAATGAGATCTTCAATTTAAATATTTACATGCCAAGGTTCGATGGGTATGATAGTGGTCAAGTGGACACACATATCAAGGCGTTTTGAGATTTCATGGAGAAATATCAGTTTGAAGATGAGGACATGTGGTTGAGGTTATTTGTTTGGTCATTGATGGGAAAGGAAATATTTGGTATGATGGTTTTCAAGAGCATTCATTTTCCTCTTGGAATCATTTTTTGGTTGCATTTGAAGAGGAATTCACTTTAGAACCTATTGCTCTTATTGGTTATTATAAGATATGGAAAGAGGGAGAGTCTAGCATGGAATTTAGTGATAGATTTGTTGTTGCCCCTTCTTGGATCCCATGTGATTTAAGACCTAACTTACCTTCCTGTATTGATATTTTACTTTAAGCTTATGAAGTTTATCTAAGTTAAATACAAGAAAAAAATAATTTGGTTATTGGTGCCTTGGTTTCATTAATAATCCGAGAAAGGATATGATTAAAAAATACTTATCCTTAAGAATATAAGTTGTTGGTGGTGAACATATTGTCGATGATAGCAATTATATGGAGGTGGAATCAAGTATAAGAATAATATCATATGATGATTTTGTTTGCAAGAGGGTATAATAAGTTTCTAGTGCAATGTATGATAGAAATATAGGTAAAAATGATAGTGTACACACCTATGTTCAGTTGGATTAGTCATTTGTGGATGATAACAATGAAGAAATCAATGATAAAATTCAGTCTATGAATGAGAGGAATGACCTTGTTATTTTTTGTAGTTGTATGGACAGTGAAGAAGATGTGTATGCAAATAAATCATAAAATGAATCAACTCTAGTAGCCGATTATACAATGCATGCACATGTTGGTAATACAAATGGTGAAAAAGAAGATTTGTTCTTGTTTAATATCTTACCTTCTTTTTTCTATTTTTTATTTTATTTTGAAGTTGTTATTAATTTTCTTACATAAGGATAGCTAGGCATAGATACACATGAAAATAAAAAATTAGAGATAAATGTTTATACAATTGATGATTTCATTGTGAAGAGTTTGCACTTGAAGATTGTGAAGTGGGTAATCATACAGATGCATATGAGCACCTCTTCATTTTGTGTGCACCATGTTGTCTTCCTCATGTATAGTACACTTCAAAAGGGTCATATGAAAGTGATATTGCAATGTTAAATATGGAAGAATTTGTGTGTCATATGTCTAATTGTAGTAACACATCTACCACATAAATTTTCCAAGAGAAGATTGAAACAAAGAAACAATTTGAAGAAATTAGTTCCACTCATGAAATGTATCATCATCCAAATTGTTGTGCTGATGAATATTGCATAAACATAGATGATAGTGAGGTATGTTGGCAATGTGTTGTTTCAAAGGTGAGAAAAATTGAATATGAGGCTTTTCTTCATGATGAAGGTATATATTTTTATAGTGTGGATAAAAATGTGGTTGAGTTGGTGTATTTCAATTTTTCCTAACATATAGATCACAATGGTGTTGAGTATAAAAAAAGCTTCCAGGTTGATGATCAACTTGTTGGTCATATTTCCTATGTTCGAAAGCTTCAATTTTTTTATTTTGAGCTATCAAAGGATTAGTTTTATCCTTGGGAGGATCAAGTCAATGAAGAGGCATATTCTTCTTCACAATGTGAATTGGAGGAATTCTCTTTTTGTGTCACTTCACCTTAGGAGTTTAGTAGGTATGTAAATACCAAAGTTTCTTTTGGTGTTAACCTAGGTTTTCAATTATTTCCCCTAGCTGTTAAGGAAATCAATTATGATATGAATGCTGGTATGGTGGAATATTTTTATGGTTGTCACACAATGGAAAATTTAATTGTGGAGCCTTTCTTCACTCTTTTAATGGTAATAAAAAGCTTATGCATATGAGAAAGACACCAATGTTGTTGTAGTTGGATGATAATGATAGCTTTGTCTTGAGAGAGGTCAATTCCTTCAACAATCCTATTTTTATGGAGACAACTAATTTTATCCATCCTTTGCAAGGTTGGCCTTTTTGTCTTACAATTTTGTGTCACAGCCATATTTTAGTGCCCATGTGTTGCCATTGCTAATTAGTTGTAAGGTTTTGTCATGTACATAATTTTTCTGTCCTTTGTGAGTTATCCCTTCTTTTTGTTCCCAATATTTGGTCTACCCAAAGATCTAGATTCTTGTTATGCCTACAAGGGGCACATGTTCCCAACCAAAGCCACTATGAGGACTCAATTTCCCATTGACCTATTTTCTTGAGTCATTTTTGTTTATGATCACTCCTCAATAAAAAATCTAAGATATTTGTTTAGGAGTCATCACTTGTGTTGTAATATAGGCTATGTGTTCTCTTCCCTATGATTCAATCAATTAACCAAAATAAAATATTAGTTTAAGTATAGAGTGGCCATAGCTTTCATAGGCATCGAGAATCAATGGTTCTTGGTTCTTATGAAACCTTTGACATTTTCTTTCCCTTTGGAAAAAGAATAGAAAAGGTGGTCAAAGGTTTCATATGAACGAAGAAACATTAGTTTCTTGTTCCCATGAAAGCTCTAACAAAGAGTTCCTAAATCCCCTCCAAGCCCTAACGACATGTAAAAGGGATCCATGGTATGCAAGGAGGAAGAAATAAATGTTTGAAAGATTTGTAAAGGTGATTGGATATGTCCCGATCCCATAAGGTTCCCCATGAATCTAGATAGAGACATTTTTATGACTAGTCTTAGTTTTGTGGATATTTTAGGGGTCTCTAAATATTGTGGAGGTTTTGAGGACATCGAGATAGATATTGATGTCGATGGTTTCTCCACCTATTTTGGGTGCAAGATGACTCTGTCAAAGTTTTGGAGACATCTAATTACATCCAAATGGGGCTCAAATTTCCAAAAAGGTGAATTAATAGCGAAAAAAATTTCATGACTCATCTTCCATACTCTCCACCTACTTTTAGTAATGGTAAATTATCTCACAACTACTATAAGTAATTACAAATGGTCTCCATTGATTTGTAACAGTAATTTTTTGTGGAAGATTGATCTAGGTCATGCATTTTGAATTGTTATAGGGTGTAGTAGTTAGGGTTACACTTGGCTACTATTATCTTCATGGTTTTGATCATTTTGAAAAGGAGGTTGATTATTATGTGGTTCTATAGATGTCTATGTGTCCACCATATTTTTCTAGGGCAAAAACCTTGCAATTCTAGACCATTTTGAGAAAATATTGTATTATTCAAGGGAACGTACAAATGTTTTATGTGGAATATTGTATGTGAATGTATTCATGAATGCCTATAGATCTTCAAGGGACTCTGCTCAGTTGGGGTTATCTTATCACTTTTTTTGATATAATTTTAATGTAAAATTGGTGAATATTCTAAATATTACAAACCTTGTAATGGACTTTTGCATGTTTATGTATAACTAAGTATGTTTTGTAAATTTTTATCTTTATTTTAGTCCATATGAATGTATAGACCTTGTATTTATATTTTCAATTTGTTGTCAATTTGATATTTATGAATTTGTACCCTTGAATATAAGTACCACTTTGGAACCTTGATTAATCTCACATCCATCATAAAAAAATAGTAGTGTCGGAGTAGGAGTAGCCTTTTTGCATTCATAACCTTAAAATATAACCATGGATTTATCTTTGGTGGGCTGAAAATAAATTTATCTCATATGGTTTATGCTTGCACATTTGTATAAGCTATATAGAGGTTTAGAGGTAGCTATTTTTACTTGGTTCAGTGATAGTCTTTGGAGACAAGTACAGGTTATGTTTAACTATCAAATTTATTTTATTTTTGTTTATTATATATGATTTCGATACTTGTTAGATCTGTATACCACTAGGAATAGCCTCCTGAGTTTAAGATAAGCTTAAAGTGTACAAGATAAAACACACTCTCTTAGAGTTAGATCATATTCATTTATTATTTTTTTGATGATTTGATTTCATTTTCATGAGGAAAAATTTGGCCTTGTGAGTGAGATTTGGTTCTAGGAAGTGAAGCAACAACTTTGAGACCTAACAGTTTCAAGAAAAAATTCCTAGATATATCTTTTTTAGCAAGTCCCTCAAATCAACAACAAATTTGTAGATGTAATAGATACCATAGAATATATTTTAAATATTCTTGATGAATATAATGAGTATCAATTCCTTGTTAAGTAAATCCTCATCCCTACTTATGATATCCTTGAGTTCAAAATGGTCTATGACATTCCTAGCCTTAACACCCCACGATATAACGATATTTATTCTTACTTATAAGACTAAACTACCCACAAAACTATCACTTCATAAAAAAAAATCCCTCATCCAACATACCTCTTGTTACACCCTTCTTGGTAGTTCACTCTATTATAGGGGCTATGATAGGAAACGTTCTACAACCTAAGATTACAAATGACTATTTTTTACATGGCTTGTTGACCTTATTTTCAAGATTAATCCCACATACTCTAATGAGCCTAAATTAATTATCATCACTTATAAATAATTCATCAAGTGGGTTGAATTTTTTCCACTCACTTTCATTACGAGTACCCAAATAACCAAGTCCATCCTTAACCACCTCAATTATTGCTTTGGCATTCATTCCACCATCATCACTAATAATGGAAAATCCTTTAAAAACTACTGAGTGTGATCCATATGCGATTAATTCCATATTAGAAACAAGTTGTTGATCACATACTATCCCTTATTGGAGTTTAATCCTCAACCTTGTAGCTCACAAAATCCATCTACAATCAAATACCTATCACTAAATGAGAGAAAAAAGCTAAGGAAATTCTAAATAACCTAAGCTCTATTCATACAAAACAAATCATGAATAATGATACAATATACAATGGTCTACCCTTGATAAAGTATAAGAAACACTAAGTGAAAACCTAGGTGAGGATTAAATTACATCATGACATGTGTCCTCTATCTATGACTTGAGACAAAAAAAGTGATCTAAGTAAGCTTAGGTATGCTAGTGTAAAAAGGGAACTAATTAATTAAATAATGATTAGGAAAATACCTTTTTACTCTAACACCCCCTTAAGTGCAACTTAGGGAGAAGCTAAAACCTCTAATAATGAATAAAAAATAAAAAAATGGTCTTGACAACTAGGCTTGATGAGGTACGCATTTACAAATTAAAAAGATCTCTCACAATCAAAGAAAAGAAGAAAACATCATGGGAAAAAATCCTCTCTAAAAGAGAGAAAGACATGAAAAAAAGTGAAGGAAGGAGGACTCAAGACTACTCTCCAAGAACAAAATCCTTCACAAATACAATATATATCCCTTGAATAGGAGATAAAACATGTGAATAACTAAAGAGCCTCAAAAATAATATCTTGAAGATGAACATGAAGAACATCACTAAAGAATGAAGTTGCAAACAACTATCAAAAAATTACTGCTATAGTGTTGAAATTGAAGAACCTCCTCTAAAATCAAGATGAAGAGAAAAATAAAAAAGATAAAAATATTCATGAGTGAATCCAATGACACTAGTCGAACAATGATTATATGGTTAACCAAGGAAATAATTTGAGTCAAAGATACAAATGACATATCAACCTACACAATTGACCCCAGGGACACTACTTGACCAATGCAAAGTATATTGCAAGTAAAAAATATAGGTGTTAATAGTCTAAATAAATTCATCAATTGAGTATGTAAGGTTATCTCCATAAATAAGAATGCAATAGTATCTATATGATATGTGTTTCATCTCACCAAAATGCATGGGTGGCCAACTATTGTATCTACCTAGAATATAGGAACAAAAGAAAGATGCATATCTCACTACAAATTAAACCAAGGAATCATTAACATCAACCATATGACACCCTCCATAATGTTGATAAGGAGAGGTATGATAGGTTCACTAAAAAATATGTCACAATATAGTGCAAGAGGGAGATGAAATGTTATTATAACATGCAGAAGGCAGTCCTTGCAACTAAAAGAGGTTGTGCAAAATAAGGCACACAACAAACACCCATGAAACTTTATAAAGTAGTGCAAGTATAAAAATGGCACAACATAACAACCTTTTTAGCATCAATTTCTCTCTATTTTACTCTTATATGGTCTACCAAATCAAGTCTTTCATCTAATTCCATTTCGTTTCTCTCATTCTCAAACTATGCCTACATCAACATCAAAGAAAGGAGGCTCTTGCTCCATGTCATCCCTTTGTGATGCAATAGGAGTAGTATGTAAGAAAGGAATTATCCCTTCCATAGTCTCAGTTTGACCACCATGATCATGCTCTTGTATGCATGAAAATTTTAAATTTATGTCTTCTACCTATGAGTTCATATTTTCTTATTTCATATTCAATCCTATGCATCCTTCTAGTTGTTCTTACCATATTATCATCAAAATAATTGGAAGTATATTGTTAATGGCCTCTTAAATTAGTAAAAGAATCTCCTCTACCATATGTACCAGCTATTTTTATATCTTGAGAGTCTTGAGTGTGAGACCTACCATTGTCCTTAGATTTCTAGGTGGTGTTTGTTCTTCTTGGATGATTTTGAACTTCTTCATGTTTTTTGGAATTTTGGATACCTTATTTTCTCCATTTTTAAATTCTTTTAGGTCTAGTTGTTGCTTCTATGTTGAATTTACAAAAAAAATCCATTCTTCTTCTACAAGAGACTTCAATTTTTTTGCAGTAGTGGCAAGAAATGACTCCAAGATTATAGAGTTTATAATCTATTTCAAGAATCAATTATTTTCTTATCCTCTTAAACAATGACACCGAATTTTAGGTGTGAGATAATGTGAAATAAAATTCAGACACTAATAAATTTCTTGAACAAATATGTTGTAGTAGCTTCAAAAATAAAATCTAGAATATTACCCCCCCCCCCCCCATCAATTACATCAAATGTTAGGTGTGAGTTGATGGGTAATCAAACTCACACTAATAAATTTATTTAGCAAATATGTTGCAAGATTTAAAAATATTTAAAAATATAATATCATCTCCTCAATAATGGCACCATATGCTAGAACTCTTATGCCTTCAAGCTTAAGGGTTTATCTTCAAGAAGTTAATTTATAGGGGTTTAACAATTATATATTCAAGATGGTTAAAGAACAACCAGTGAGAGTGGATAATCTATCCTAATCTTTGAGCTCATCTTAGACTCAAGAGGTCCTTCCTAGAGGTATACCTTAACAAGCATTTAAATTAAAAAATGATTAATGAATAAAACAAACAAAAAGTATACTTACATGTATACTTGACCCCTACTTTTGTCACTAGGTCAAGATTAACTAGCTACAATGGACCACTTTATTGTTGATGAGATACCTTGTACTATGTACTTATAAATAATAACATTATTATAGTAACTTGAGATGGTTTCTTTTAATATTTCATAGACACTAAAAAGTACAAAGTTGATAATTTTATCATAAATTTTTTTATAGTTTTTGTTTTCTCAAGAGATTGATCCTTAGTTTGTACAATATTAAACCATAAATAATTTAAATTAATCCAACTCTAATTCCTATAACTACTAGTAATATATTTTATTATTTTAAAATATATTTTGGAAATTAAGGTCTTCAAGACTAGCGCTTTATTGGATCACAAAGTTACATTCAATCATTAAAATTAGTAAAAAATAAATTATAACATAGACATGTGACATACAACAACCATATTTACTAAATAATCCCTCTTCAAACTTATAAATATTCACCTATAATAAGGAAAGCACTACAATGAAAATTACAATATAATAAAGTGTTACAACACATGTCAAAATATAGTTACAATCAAATCAACAAATTAATGGAATAAAACTCATGAGAAAGAAGACCCATCACACTCCTCTATCCAACAAATCTCTTAAAATAATTACAACTAACCAAGGAGACATGTGAACACATATATATTTGATATAATAAATACCTCTCTACATGTTCTAGGATACTCTACCTTAATGATGGATGAACTAACATGATTAAAACCCTATAACACACTTTCATTATATGAAAACTTGAATTTACACACCCTTAGAATGAAAGATGAACCTATATAATACACCCTAGTTGTGCAATTACTATTTACTATTACTAAGTAGGGTAAAATATGAATATAATGTGAATTCTAGAGATAAATAAATAATTCTTGTACCTTGTTATCAATATGAATGTTATCTCATTTGATTTTGTTTCATTTGATGTTATCTCAGTTGATGTTATTCATGGTGAAATACTGCATATATGTGAATCAATGGTTATTGAATTATTATAATTCTAACTTTGGAGATTCTTGTATGTAATACATATTCTATGAATAATTGACTATTGTGTGCATGTATAAGTGGTTGTAGGCATGTGTTCCATTCCTCTAGGCAGAGGGGAAGCATCACTCAGGAGAAGATCTTGGTCAAGTAACCGATAAAAGTAAACTGTTTGAGCATAAACACACACCACATTAGAATGATTGAGTTGAGTCAGTTTGTGGGTAATAGGTAAGTCATCCTTAGTTGATATGTTTGAATTTGAGAGACTTTTTTACTTCTGCATGAATTGGGTGATGTTTATCTATTTGAGCTCTTGAGATCTTCTTGTGCTATTACGATCAAATGGACAAGTGGTATGTGTGTGGAAGTATATTTATATATATGCACATGTATGTCAATGGGATCTAATGACACGTATATGCATATGCATAGATATACCACATGTACACACTTATCAATATGATGCTAAACATGAATGATTTTATGTGAAACGAATGTGAACATATATATATATATGTGTATAGTATATACACGTATCCATATGTATATGTATATCAATACATGCGTACGTAGGCAAATGTACATGCTCATATAGATGCATTGATATAGATATACCCACACATACATGTACATAGACGCATATACATTTATACATATATATATGCTTACATTCATTATAATGTGTTATTATATATTATCTTGCCTATACTCACATATATATATAAATATATAAATATATATATATATATTGAATGAGTTCTTACATTTTAGACTTATGATATATATAAATATATATGTATATACGTATATATATATATATATAAAT
This sequence comes from Sequoiadendron giganteum, assembly GCA_007115665.2. Lineage (NCBI taxonomy): Eukaryota > Viridiplantae > Streptophyta > Pinopsida > Cupressales > Cupressaceae > Sequoiadendron > Sequoiadendron giganteum. The sequence continues at coordinate 315,853,841 of CM021105.1, forward strand.
ACATGTTAAGGTATTTAAGTATATATATATATATATATATATATATATATATATATGTATGTATGTATGTATATAATTGTTTGAGGGTGAGAACGTTAGACCGGAAGACGGATTGAAACAAGCTAATCTAAGAATCTAAGCTAAGATTAACATATTAATCTAAGATCTAAACATACACATATGAAATAGAACTAAGCTATTCTAACATGAATTAATGAATCTATGACTACAAAAATGAATGAACATGAATAGCATAGTCTTACCATCCCGTAGTGGAGTGTAGTCACCTGATGTTGGGTTGTTCTTATCACTGTGAGGCCTCCAAAGTTTGTGTGCAAAATCTTTATGAGTGACTGTTGTGTTTGGTTGATCGAAGAAATGGTAAAGCTATGCCAATGGTGTGCTTGACAAAACTTTGTTTCTCAATGTATGTTGATTCTTCAATCCTTATTTGTGAGGAAATGGGTTTGTTATATCGAAGATGTGATTTGAAATGGAAAATTGAGATCGTTTTGAAGAATATCTAGATCAACGGTCAGAGTGTGTTGAGAGGAATCAAACATGAGAAAATTGTGCAAAGTTGATTGCACAATTTGGGTGATTGACAAATAGATTGGCTAGTTAGGGATTTAGATTGATCAATCAGGATTTAGATTGATCAGTCAAGATCTAGATGTCTTAGTTAGGAATTCGATGGCTTAGTTAGGAATGTGATGACTTAGTTAGGAATTGTGATTGATTAGTTAACAAAATAGATTGTTTAGTTAACAATTTGGATTGATCAATTAACAAATTAGATTGCTCAGTCAACAATTGTTATTTGCTCAATCAGAAAGTGGGTGAGGAATATGAATTAATTGATTTAATTAATTAATTCTTTTTTGGAGTTGAACGTGCAAATCAAGATTGAATTTTGCAAACAAAGTTGCATTAGTTTGATTTGATTTTGATAATTGACTTGAATAGTTTGATGTAATTATTCAAATTTTCGAGGGAAAGTGTCGTAATTAAATTATTATTTAATAATTTAATCCACTTAGGGGAATAAGATGATTTAGTGACGTAATTAAATAATTGGAATTATTTAATTGAGATTAGGACTTTATTAAATGAATGTGATTTATTTAATTAGTCAAAATGATGAAATGTGAATTAATCAAATAATGTTGTTTTATTTAATCAATAGAGGAATTAGGGTTTTCAAGAGTTTATTAAATAAATGAAATTTATTTAATTTGTCTGAAATGATGAAAAAGTAAATTAATTATATAATGTTGTATTTATTCAATTAATTAGGGTTTTTGATTTCATTTTGATGTGGTGTGATGTGGGAATGTTGCGGTATGATTTTGAGATGATCCAAGACATTACAAGATTATTTTGAAATGATTCGAGATGATATGAGACATTATGGGATGATTCCAAGCTGTTATGAGATGTTAGAGAACAATTCTGAGTCACTTTGAGGTGTTATAGGATGATTCTGAGTCATTCCAAGATGTTACAGGACAATTTTGAGTCATTTCAAGGTGTTATGGGATGATTCTAAGTCATTCTAAGGTGTTACAGGATGATTCTTAGTCATTTTGAGGTGTTACGAGATGATGTTTAATATTGTTTTGTTTAAGGTTGTTTGATTTTGTTTGATGTTGTTCGATGTTGTTTGATGTTGTTTGATGTTGTTTGGGGTGTGTGATAGGTGTCAAGTCAATTTTACATGTCTACATTTTTCCCCTCTGTGATACAAAGTATTGGTTGCTTTGTTTCAAAGATTTTGTTTTTAAGATCAAGTTTTTGAAAAAAAATTATGCCCCATATGCCTCGATGTTTAGTGGAATGATAGTAGGACTTTGTGCTACCCCCTCAAGAGGTTGACCAAAAATTTCAAGCTTTGAGGTCAGGCTCTTGACACTATTGCACTATCGTTTTGATGTTTTTAGATGAAATATTTTATCACTATGTACATTGTTTCTCATTCGATATTTTCCAGAGCTTTCAATTTGAAAGTAGGAAGATTCCCTAAGTGTAATTAGGGTTTTCTTGAGGTGTTATATAGGCAATTTTTCTTCAAATTGGCTCATTTGTGCTTTGTTTCTCTTGCTAATTCTTCTCTCTAGATTTCACTTTTGGTTAGTTGTTGAGGAAGAATGCCAAGATTCAAGGTTGCCCCACATTGTTCTAAGCTTGTTCGGGAGTATGGACGGCCTTTAGGCATCAGTGGTCTGGCATGTACCTTCTCACTTTTTTCTTTTATCATGTTTCTATTCTTGTTTTGTGTGTGCAAAGTCCTATTAGACAATAGCATTATTTTTGAGATTCCTGTGTAGTTGCATTGGTTTTGGTGCTTTTGTATTGTTAAAACTGCACAGTTTTTCAAAAATTGTGCTATTGTTTGAAATTTGTGCTATTATTTTATGCTTTTGTTCTGAAACTATGTAGTTGTCTGAAAACAATGCTATTGTTTTATGCTTTTGTTCTAAAACTGTTTAGTTGTCCTAAAATTGCACTATTGTCTGAAAACTATGCCCTTGTTTCATGCTTTTGACCTGAAACTGCATTATTGTCTTGAAACTACACTTTTGTCTAGTTTTGTTGAGAATTTGTCCCATAACCTAGCAATTGACTTCTCCTTATGCCATTTGTGTTTAGCATTTGTTCCAAACCCTAGGATGTATATGTTTTTCATCATAAATGTCATTTGTCATCATGCTCGTGTTGCTTTACATGTTTAGAGTGAAACCTTAACATACTGGTTTATATCTATTACAGGCGAGTCTCCGATCACTTATGATGAGAGAGAGATGTCCTCATCACTTGCTTGATCCGATTGCCCATTTCAGTGCATTGGAGAGAGATTTTCTTGACGTCATTAGATTATATTATATTTGTTACATACCTCTGATCAAGACCCATATGACGATGTTGACCGCTCTTGTGGAGAGGTGGCACTCTAAGACGTCCTCCTTTCATTTGCCTATAGGGGAGGCAACTATTACTCTTGGGGATGTGTGGAGGATTCTTCATCTTCCTATTCATGATGAGATTGTTACGTATGAGGTTCGACGAGGTGCACACACTATGCAACATTTTTTAGGTGTGGCACACTTGGATGTTCATGAGTTAGAGGCTGATTTATCTAATTTTTTTGACAGTGCAAATCCTATCATTCTTTTCCTCTATGGCCTAGCATTAGGATTGGTTGTTCCTAATAGATGAGGTCAGCAATTTGCAGTGGGCTAGGGTACATGTATTAAGAGTATGCTAGAGCATGGTATGAGATATGCCTAGGGTGCCTGTTTGCTTGCACATCTTTACCAAGATATGCATGAGGTGGTGTATTGGGGAGGGAAGTCGATGTCTGTAGGTGTGCCACTTTTAGATGTTTGGGCTTGGGAGAATATTGCAATGACTCATCCAGACGAGATTCAAGATCATTCTTCGGATGATCCATACTCTTATCATTATGGGGAATTTATGCATTACACCTTGCTTGGAGACCTGCATTATTAGCATCATGTATTTGATGAGATACCTAGTTTTGTATGGAGACCTTATATGAGCTACGAGGTTTGGCTAGAGGATGGTGTTAGCTTGTGTATTTCCACTAGACCTATTGGTTGATTGGTTGTTCCTCATCTATGATAGAGATTTATCTACTAGACCGAGTCTGTCGCCAATTTGGAGAGAGACAGGGGCACATTCCTGATGGGTATGAGGCTCATTTTGGTCAAACTTGTCGAGAGGTCTGTGTATGGGGTCTCTAGATTGATGTTGATATTGAGATTTTCAAGTTTGGAGCACTTACCCCAGTTGGTTGGGGTTGGTTGGTTGGTGTGGAAGATCCAGGTACTACTCGTGCTTATGAGGAGTGGTGGGCATAGTGCAGGCCTTTGAGGCTTATTGATCCTAGAGATGATCATATTTTGGGCAGAGCAGACATTATAGGTTATCACAGGGAGTGATAGCGTGCTAAGGTTCTCACAAAGCAGTTGGATCAAGCTCGATGTGATGAGGCACAAGATGTCTAGGATGAGCGGGTGCCTCCTGCACAGGATCAAAGATAGGTTCTAGGTCCTCCTCCACCGACTAGGGATGTTGATATGTTGCTAGCTCAGATGACTCTGGCCAGAGATACAGAGGTTGCATGACGATAGGTTGCAAAGGCTTTGGTAGACACTCTGAGGGCTGAGCGAGAGAGCGTGATTGGTAGACTACATGTTGTAGAGGCTCAAGTAGTGTTACTAACAGTAGAGAGAGACACTCCCCAATAGATTGAGAGAGCGATATTGGTAGACGGTATGCTATAGAGGCTCAAGAATTGTTACTGACAACAGAGAGAGATACTCTTTGGGAAAAGCGTGATAGTATGTGAGTTGAGAGAGATTGGTATCTATAAGAATCTACCTATTATCAGACCTTATATGATGCTACTATTCCTAGGGCCTCTCAGTGTCCACAGATTTGGGAGTCGAGTGCTACAAGCGATGGTGGTGGAGGTGCTGGTGCAAGTGTAGGTGATCAATCTATGAGACAACCAAATCATTTTGGTTTTTAGTAGTGTTCTATCCATCCTATTAGGGTCTCACTATTTTTTTCATACTTGATCTTCATGTTGTTTCATGGTGCAGAGGCATTTTGTAGAAATGTGTGTTATATATATTAATTGGTGTAGTTGAGACCTCGTATATATGTTATGACTTTGTATTTTCCTATCACACTTGTGTCATTGCGGATGATGTATTTATGAAATATTCCTTTTTTGATGATGATATATGAGATATACCTTCTCCAATTCAGCCTCATTTTATGTTTATGTGATGGTGAAATATGATGATGTATGTTTATATGTGTTTTTGTGATTTTTGATGTATGAATTTGATGTGGATGAATGAATCATACTTTGTCTCATTTCATGATGTGATGTATGTTGATAAATGAATGCCCCATACATCTTACATGATATTTTTAATTGGTTTATTATCATCATGATATATATTGATAACATTTATGGATGCAGAATGTATATGGTACTGATGATGTTTTATGTGGGATGAATGTTTAATTAGAAGAAATATTGATGATAGATAAAGATATGATGTTAATTAGAAGAAATATGATGATGGATAGGCTTTGATGTTAATTAGAACTATGATGATGGATATAATTGATGATGTTAATTAGAATAAATATGATAATGGGTAGTGATTGATGTTAATTACAATAAATATGATAATGGATAGAATTGTGATGTGTAATTAGAAGAAATATGATGATGGATAGTGATTGATGAGTTGCTTTTTCTTTGCTTTAGAGACTTCATGGTTTTTGAAAAACCCTGTTTGATGTAGCAAACAAATACGATGCACCAGGGTATGAATTACCAAGGTGATTTTGTATCTATTGTGTGGAATTTGACTCTACAAAAAAAGAGTATCTTTGTTCATACCAGACATATGAAAAATTTGTTTAAAGTATAGGGGGGTTGCGTGAAAAACACTTCGGACCAGTCACATAGAAAGGTATAGAACACCTAACATGTAACTGATTCATGAATTGTTTTAATATAAATTCCATACCCAATAAAGCAAGTATTCGCCATGGTAACATTACAAAAATATCTTACAAACAACAAAGCGAAATTACGCTTAATTTCCCCCATTCCTTCTTCTCTAAATCCTTATGGATATCCTTGAGAGATCCTGGGAATGAGTCAATAAATTAAATCACAAAAAGTAAGATCACAAAAAGATAAAAACAATTTGCAATATCACTTATCATATCTGTTTTAGGGTGAGGGCTATTATCTGTTGTTGATCATGTCTATTGTAGGAATAGATCTGTTAAGATATATCTCAAGATTTTGTTGGGACTTGCTTAAAAAGATAGGTAGTTGATACTTTGGCATTATTTTATCCTGTTTATAGTCAACTCTTATGCGATTGTTTTGCTTGAAAGTTCTAGCTTTTGATTTTTTCTTTGTTTGTTTGTTTGTTTTGTCAAAGGATGATTGTGGTGATTCGTTTATTATGGGTGAAACATTTATTGTGGATTTTGATGACGGGATGGGTCTTTTTGATTTTCTAAGTTTTATGATGCCATTTTTGTTGTTTTCAAGGGACTAACCTAGGGCCTCAGGGGCTCATCAAAGATAAGACTTGCCTACATTGTACACACAGAGGCTCGTAGTTCTCTTGGTTTGACCTTTTTTGTTTTGTGAATATTTTTGGATTTTGTATATTGTATATGTTTTTGGGATTTTGCATTTTTTGACTAAGTTGAAATAAAACATGTTGGAAACCTAAGGGGACTAACCTAGCATCTTGGGGGCTAAAAATCCTTGCCTACGTTGTACATGCAGAGACCACGTAGTTTGATCATTTGAATTAAAGCATGTATTGTTTTTGGGTAAAAAACATCGATAGTATGGATTGATATCATGTTTCTGTGTCCAAAGGATATGTTGTGGGAAATTCACTTGAACTAGCTGTGAGGTTCAAAAAAATGTTGATATCTTAGACTGCTTGAGTGAAGGAATAACCCAACGATGTTGTTTTGTTTTGATGTTTTTCGTATGTTTTTTTATTTTGGTTGTTTTCTTGCATTTTTGGCTTTTGTTGTTTTCTAGTGTTTTTGACTTTCATTGTTTTTTGACCATGATTGAATGTTGCAAGATCTAACTCATGAATAGCTTTGAGAAGTTTCCCCCAATAAGATGACTTACCCTAATCAGTGACAAGCCATGGTTGGATACATGATTTATGAAATGGATTGGTGGATGCTATGAAAAAGTGTTGATAGATAATGATGCGAGTTTTATTCACACATATCACCTGTTTTCCAGATTTTCACTATGGTACCCATTCTAGGAGTGCCACAAAGTGGTTTTCACTCAAAGGAAATTTTATTTCTCTTTATTATTTTTCTTGCTTTTTGATTTTTTTGTATTTTTTATCTCTTTTTTTTCTATTTTTTTGGCTTTTTACCCTTTTGCCTGGGGTATTCTGACATGTTTCATGTATAGAATTTCTTGAGGTGGATATTATTCAATGGTTCAGCTAGAGGTTCTCCTTTGGGAGTAGCCAACTGATATGCCCCAAAGCCATAGCTTGTTGTTATGATGAATGGGCCTAACCAGTTAGGTTCAAATTTTCCCTTGCCATCTTGATTCAATTGTATCTTCTAATTCTCCTTGAAGACTAAGTCACCAACTTGAAAGTTTTTGTCTTTGATTGTCTTATTATAGCTTCACTTGAGTTGATTCTGATAAACCTATAGATGGTTTAACATGCTCAAACACCTTTCATCTAGGAGCTCTAATTCATTCAGTCTGGATACCCTATATTCTTTTTTGTTGACCATTCCTTTTAGTGAGACTCATAATGAAGGGATTTTGACCTCGATAGGTAATACAACTTTTGATTTGTAGACCAAGGAAAAAGGTCTGACGCCAGTAGGTGTACAAATGTTGGTTCGATAAGCCCATAAGGTTGGGTTTAGCTACAAATGCCAATCATGACCAACATCATTGACAAACTTTTTCAATATTTTCAAGATTGTTTTATTGGATGCCTTTGACTAACCATTTCCTTGAGGATAGTAGGGCATAGAAAATCTATGTTGGATAGAAAATTTGGAACAGAGTTCTTGGACATCCTGATTCTTGAATGGGGTGCCATTATCTGTTACAATTGTTTGTGGGATTTCATACCTAAAAATGAGATAATTCAAAATAAATTTTGATATTTGTTTGTCGGTGATATAGGTCAATGGAATGGCTTCTATCCATTTAGTGAAGTATTTTGTTGCGGTAATAATGAATTTATGCTCGTTGGATGAAGCGGGTGATATCTTACCTACCAAGTCTAATCCTCATTGTGAAAAAGGCCATGGTGTTATGATGGGTCTCAAATCTTGTGCTCATGCATGAACTAGATCACTGTGTTGCTGACATTGTCGACACGTTATAAAATGTTGAATGTCATCTTGCTCCATGGAAGGCCAATAATATCCTGCTCTAAGTAACTTCTGGACTAAGTTAGGTCCGCTAGAGTGGGATCCTCAAATACCTTTGTGGACCTCTTATAAGTATGTTTGTACTTCTTATGTGTTAAGGCACCAGAGTAACATACCATCTAGGCTACGACGGTATAGGGTTTCTCCTAAGATCATAAAACAGGAGGTTCTACAGGTGAAGGTTTTCTTCTAAGTAGTCATCATCTTTGAAGGTTACCTTGGTAGTGCATTGGTGGTACACCTTGTTGTTGGGATGAAATTTTTTGAAGGTTACCCTGATAGTGCATTGGTGGGTATACCTTGTTGGTGGATTTTTACCCTCTTTCCTAGGGTGTAAGATGTTGAAAATTTGGATTGATACTTCATCTTGTTTTTTCTAGAGGATATGTTGTAGAAAAGCTTACTTGAACTAGCTATGGGATTCAAGCAAATATTGATATCTTATAATTTTTGAGTGAAGGAATAATCCATGTTGTCATCATCTTTGAAGGTTACCTTGGTAGTGCATTGGTGGTACACCTTGTTATTGGGACAAATTGTTTTGAAGGTTACCTTGGTGGTGCATTGGTGGGTATACCTTGTTGTTGGTATGAATCATTTTGAAGGTTACCCTGGTGGTGTGTTTGTGGTACACCTTGTTGTTGTGAAAAACTATTTCGAAGGTTACCCTGATAGTGCATTGGTGGTATACCTTGTTGTTGGTGGATTTTTACCCTCTTTCTTGGGGTGTAAGATGTTGAAAACTTGGATTGGTACTTCACCTTGTTTTTCTAGAGGATATGTTGCAGAAAAGATTACTTGAGCTAGATTTGGGGTTCAAGCAACTGTTGATATCTTAGAATTTTTTGAGCGAAGGAATAATCCATGTTGTCATCTTTGAAGGTTACCTTGGTAGTGTGTTGGTGGTACACCTTGTTGTTGGGATGAACTATTTTGAAGGTTACCTTGATAGTGCGTTGGTGGTAAACCTTGTTGATGGGATGAATTATTTTTGAAGGTTACATTAGTGGTGCATTGGCGGGTGAACCTTGTTGTTGGTATAAATACCTAGATCACAATGTGATCTAGAAGACATAGATCAAGATTTACTTTGAAGCAAGATGCAAGTATTTCCCCAGTGTCTAGCAATGTAGGTCATGGATTATCTTGTGATAGGATAACATGTTTGGATAGAGTATTCCCTTTGTACAATGCCTCATGGGTCAAATAATGTTGGATAAGATAGTATCAATGATAGTGACCCATTTCAAGATGTTTTCCATAAGCAAGTGTAAAATGTATATCACACATTTTTGAAGATCAAGATAAGTTGGATTTTGGAAACGATGGCATGGATTTATTATGGATAGGTTGAGATGCTTCCCCTGAAATGACAGATGTAGATGCTCGATTCTTACACATGACGCATGTTTTCCAATTTTTCATCATGGTACTTGTCCAAAGCGCCACCATAGTGGTTTTCACTAGACGATTTTTCTCTTGATTGTTTTTCTTGATTTTCTTGATTTTTTCGATGTCACACAAGATGCCTATTTACCAGGTTTTCATCATGGTGACACTTTTTTGCTCATGTTGGACCACCTAGTGGTAGTGATGTAGATACAACTGGTGCTGGCATGGTTGTTGCTATTTTCATGACGTACCAATGATATCCTTCTTGGAGGAGTTGTTTTGCTAGGATACAGGTGCTTGAATATAACCCCTGATAATTCTTATATGCCTTGTCAATACCGAAGTTAACCCTACTTTGATGTGCACATCGTGATAGAGATCCCTTAGATTCCTTATGATAAAGAGTTGTTTCCAGCACATGGTCAATGTGAGATTTGGATATCTTGGATGGAAAAATGCGTTGAGGGATATGATATTTAGATGGATTGGTCGACAATTTAGAACCTTTTATTTTCCAAACTTGGGATGATGAGAAATGACGAGTGGATATGGAAATTCGATTGGGACCAATGTCTTGATATACCTTGTAGGTTGCTCTTGAAGCTTGCTTTTGCATTGTTGGAAATTTTTGATGGATGAACTTCCCTTTTTTATTTTTCCCCATAGTTTCTTTGACTAATGGAGTTTGATAGGGATGATTTTCTTGCTTTTTCTTTTGTATCCATTTAAATTTTTCTTGTTCATTTTGCTTTGCTAATTCTTTTTCTTCAATGACTTGTTCCTTTCTTTGCTATATATTTTCTTTTATTGTTGGTCCCAATCAGAGGATGCAAATATATGTGGATGGTGATTCATGACATGGCTAGTTGTGATTTTGGTAGCAATTTTATCATAAGGACCCTTCATGCTCCCCATGTTGGTGTTTGCATTAGATGAAGTTGCCCCCAATATTATGGAGGTATCCCTGATATGTTTAGATTCCTTTCAATAACCAAGAACTTGATGCTTAGGATCGCCGATAATTTGTATTGGTTCTAAGATACCTTGTTCATGTAGGCCTAATCCTTGGTCTTGATACTGAATCCATTGGGAGAGTTTATTTGCAATGGGATATGTCTCACCTTGGAAACAAGGTGCTAATCTTTATTTGCTCTATTGTGGATCTTTAAATGTGGTAGCTTCCTCATTGATAGGTTCCTTCAGATGTGGGATACCTTCCTGATTGATATCTTTGGCCTTATCTTGTAAAATATCAGATTTTAATGCTCCTTAAAGATTTGTTACTGATTTACTATCCATGAAAAAGTCTTCTTCATGATTCATTTTTGATATGTCTTCACAGGATGTTTCTAATTCACAACTTATGTATAAGTCCTCTTCCTGATCCCCTTCTGATATGTCTATATAGGATGTTTTTGATTCACAACTTATGTATAAGTCTTCTTTAAGATCCCTTATTGATATGTCTCTAGCTTCTTCTATGTCTAGATCTCTTGTACAAATATTAAGAGTAGGAGACTCTTGTTCTTTGATAACGATATCAAGAGTATGGGACTCTTGTCTTAAATTAAGATCATCTACATATCCATTAGGAGTAAGAATCTCATGGGTAGATGTATGTGTGCTTGGTATATGGATTTGTTCTTCTTTTGGAAAACATGCGATGTCTTAGAAGATATCTACCAATTCATTGTAGTATTTGATGATAGGGATTCTTGATCTTGACTTTATGTGGTATCATCTTTGACATGCTTTGGATCATATTATTGACATGGATCAATTTAAAAGAAAGGTTTTCTTGTAAAGGATCCTTATATTTCCTCAAAATGTGGACATATGGGTGGTAGCTCTTGGCTTATATTTTCTGCCTTGGGTATAACCATTGGATTAAGGGTCTCTTGATCCTTAATATGTACTACCATGAGGTTAGATGATGTCAATATATCTTGGAATAGATCATTTCTAGACTTGGGTGATTGAATTTGATCATGCTCGAGATTAAATTTTTGATGTATGTCCTCTTGCTCACTAGATGATGTAGAAAAATTATCAATGTGATCGATGATAGATAGCTCTTGATCTTTGCTTTCAACTTTTGAGGTTGAGACATTATCATTGTTTCCATTGGTAGATGGCCCTTGAACATCATTTTTAATAGCTATTTCTCCCTGATCAATGAGGTCTTGGATGAGGTTTTTGAGTGTATCACATTTGTTCGTTGGGTGACCCTTGATTTTGTGGAACTTGCATCATTCATATTGGTTATACCAAGCGAGTTTAAAGCTTGGTTTTCCATAAGTTGTACTATCATTGATTTTGATAAGTTCTTTTTGTACCAGTTCTTGCATGATTACCTCTAAAGTCTCTCCCAAAGGGGTGATTTCCTTATTGGCTGGTAATCTTTCCTCTGTGGCTTTTCTCGATTGTTTTGCTCTTGATTTTGTGGAACTCCTTGATTCTTTGTTAGAGGTATATTTTGATGTTGCACTTGAGGTACACCTTCGTGTTGTAGAACTTCTAGATACTACGATTGAGGTACATTTTGATATTGTAATTGAGGTACACCTGGGTGTTGTGGGACTCCTTGATACTGTGGATATTGAGGTGTTTATGGAATGATGTCTATTGGTTGTGGATATGTAATGTTTTGAATTTTCATATGGCATTGGTGATATATCAGATTTTGATCTCATTTAATTTCATCAAGATTTCTATCAATTTTATTTAGGGAAATTTGATGTTCTGGATTTATTCCTTGATGGGGGTTTTGAAACCCTTGATGTTGTTTCCCTACTTGATGTTGTGACCCTTGATAAGAGTGATTTTGGTAATAGATCGACATGTTTTTGGGATGTTTTAATATTCAATACCCTATCATAAGGTCACTTGGTTTATATCCTCATGGGTCACTTTTGCCATTCATGGTGTTTGCTAGTGGGATGCTGGTGGTATTTTTGTTGGCTTCCATATTTTTCCTATGCTATGATCTTGTGGTTGTCATAAACAACTTGGGTCCCCTGTGAGAGAGTGGTGTACTCTCTACGTGACTCAAATCCTAAAGACTTGATGTTGTCCTATAGATTATGTAAGATACTGGAACTACTAGAAGAAACTCATATTCTAAAAATAGTAGAAGGAATACAAGTTCAAATTGTTCCTAGAAGCTCATTTGTAGAAGTTATATACCAACCTAGTTTTGGTTTCATGAAGTGCCCAAAGGTGTTTCTTGAGAGATTTTGGACTAAGATTCCTAAGTTTGAAATGATGACCTGTGGACTTTACCTTAGGGATCTTGACCTTGCATGAGATCATGAATGAGGATATTTATTGCCATGTGGGTGGTGGTAATATGGGTCTCTCTACTACTATGTCATCTTTCTCTTCCTCTTAGTCTAGGACAATTTATGTGGTGAGAAACTAGCGGGGTGTTTCATTCTTTTGAAAAATGAAGGTTCTCAAGCTGCTTATGATGTCAGTTTGTTCACCTTGAATATATGTAAGACTAGGTTGAAGGATCAGTGCTACAAGATCTATCTGGGGAAATTGGTCACCAAATAGTCATAAAGTTTGATGGTGTTATGGGATGGTTGTTGTGAAGCTCAAGACCCTAGGGTTTGAGTGTTGTTTTGGAATGATACTACTTTTTGGAAATTAAAATGTTGAAGAACTAGGGTCTATATTCCACTTCCTTGTCCAAAGGATATGTTGCGGGAAAGCTTACTTGTACTATATGTGAGTCCCAAGTAATTGTTGATATCATGGATGTCTAAGTGGAGGAATGACCTTAATGGTTTGTTTGCTTTTGATTTCAAATTGGTAGGAGGAAAATAATGGATGTGGGACTATCTGATCTTCTAGTTTTCTAATTATTTTGGTTCGAACAATGATCTTACAAACAACTCTCTCTCATTTTTTTCTTCGGGCTTAAAGTATGCAAAGTGATAAAACAAAACTTGGACTGACTCAACAAGCATGGACTTATGTGACCTTAATGTCTATAACATAGGTTGTGAAATCACAACACCCAAGCCATAGTTCCCAAATATTTACTTTGATTAATGTACCCTGAAATCAAAGCCAAAATGTTTGAAAACCTTTTAAGGAAAGATCCTTTCAAAGGGGTGCAAACATAAGGCTTCTTTCACAAGTATGCACTAAATCATAGGGTTTGTGGTTCAACCATCTCATTTAGTGTTTGTTTTGAATATGTTCTTTTTCTTTAAATCACACATAGAATTTGATGTCAAATTGTTTTGAATATAATGGGACAAGTTTAACATAAACCAGTAATTACAACCTTAGGGGATAAACAACATTCTCTTAGGTAGGCTTGCCTCATGCTCCAAAGAGACAATTTTACATGTAATTTATGGTGCGGGCCTATAGTCAGACATGGCAAGTAACTTCTCAGAAGTAAATTCTGATGCACCACTTTCAGAGAATGTTTTTGGATAATAGGGTGACATCTAAAACAATTTGGTTCTTAGTGGTAACTATGAACGTAGAAATCTGACACTCACTCACTGGCCACTTAAGGCTCTTTAACCATTCTCGTTCCACTTAAGGCATGGGATTAGGTGCAGTCTATTATCAACATAACTTGAAGCTACTTTCTTATGATTTTGCAACCTAGCCCGCTAGTAAACGTGCTTTGAGACCTTGCAATGAGTTCTCCAATGCAGGATGTATCTCAAGGCAAGCCCCCTCTTTAAGGTAAACTTAAAAAATAAAGTGCAATGATAAAAAATGTTCTTTCATTCACCCAAGATCGCCAAAAGGTGGGAGGGGAGAAGATAGAACACTCTAGCTTTTCCAATCAATGAATGCATAGTGAACAATCCATAGAAAATTGATTCATTTTAAACACCTCAAGTAGTGTTATCCCCATAAATATGTGAATAAAAAAAAAAAAAAATGTTTTTTTTACTTGCACCAATAGTAAGTATTCAGGATATCATTCAAAAATCATAATGATGCAATACAAAAGAAATAAAATGTTCATTTTAAGCTCTAAATTTGGGTGTTTCTAAGAGAACAGTCCTTGTCTCTTATTGGTCAACAAATGAAAATCATGCGTGCTTCAACAAATGGAAATCATTTTGAGCTCTTTTTATGCACCCAATTTAAAGTTCCTAAGTTAAGAAACATGAAATTGGTTCATTTTTAGTTCCCAAAATTGAAGTGTTTTTTTTTGTTCTTTTTGAAAGAACCAAATTCAAATTCCTAAGTTAAGAAAATAGGAAATTGGTTCATTTTTAAAACACTAAATCAAATGTGAGTTTGTGTTTTTTTCATTTTAGAGCACCAAATTCAGATTCTTAAGTTAAGAAAGCATGAATTTGATCAATTTTAAACACTAAATCAAAAGTGAATTTGTGTTTGTTCATTTTATAGCACCAAATTTAGATTCCTAAATTAATTAAATATAAATAAAAAGCTGGGACCGATCATCTTCCCTACAAAAAACATGATAATGTTACTTGAATCCTACATCAAATATGTCAATACCTATCTACACATCCAAAAATAAACAAAAGTTAGTGAAAAATCCTACTACAATAGTGCAAGATCTGTGCACTTGTTTGTCATAATAACAGCTCAGAAAAAATGCAAGAGAACAAAAAAAATACAACTGCTCAGTTCTAGAAACAAATGCTCAAACCAGACAACAAAAGCTAGCTCTGTTAAGAAGCAAACACATAGGTTTTAGACAATAGCACCATTCCCATGAAAATAGCGTAATTCTTAGACAATAGCACAAGTTTTAGACAATAGTGTAGTTTTCTTAATAGACAAGCGCACAAGTTTTCTGGGCAAGCACATGAAAACTCTATCAAATGCATTTTCGGGACCTGCAACTTCAAAAATGACTCAAACGAATGTTAGAGGAGGGGACAAGTGTCCCACCGGGCATGCCAGAATGTGTGAGGGGGAGAATGTTAGACTGAAAGACAGATCAAAACATGCTAATCTAAGAATCTAAGCTAAGATTAACATATTAATCTAAGATCTAAACCTACACATACGAAATGAAACTAAGCTATTCTAACATGCATTATAAATGAATCTATGACTATAGAAATGAATGAACATGAATATCATAGTCTTGCCATCCCGTAGTGGAGTGTATTCGCCTGATGTTGGGTTGTTCTTATCACTGCCAAACCTCCAAATTTCGTGTGCAAAAGCTTGATGAGTGACTTAGATTTGGGTGATTGAGAAATAGATTGGCTAGTCAGGGATTTAGATTGATCAGTCAGGATATAGATGAATTATTTAGGAATTTGATGGCTTAGTTAGGAATGTGATGGCTTAGTTAGGAATGTGATGGCTTAGTTAGGAATTGTGATTGATTAGTTAACAAAATAGATTTTTTAGTTAACAATTGGATTGATTAGTTAACAAATTAGATTGCTCAGTCAACAATCATAATTTTCTCAATCAAAAAGTGGGTGAGGAATATGAATTAATTGATTTAATTAATTAATTCCTTTTTGGAGTTGAACGTGCAAATCAAGTTTGAATTTTGCAAACAAAGTTGCATTAGTTTGATTTGATTTTTGATAATTGATTTGAATAGTTTGATGTAATTATTCAAATTTATGAGGGAAAGTGTTGTAATTAAATTATTATTTAATAATTTAATCTACTTAGGGGAATAAGATGATTTAGTGACGTAGTTAAATAATTTGAATTATTTAATCAATCGAGATGAAATAAGTTGAGATTAGGACTTTATTAAATGAATGTGATTTATTTAATTGGTTGAAATGATGAAATGTGAATTAATCAAATAATGTTGTTTTATTTAATCAATAGAGGAATTAGGGTTTCTAGGAGTTTATTAAATAAATGAGATTTATTTAATTTTTTTGAAATGCTGAAAAAGTGAATTAATTAAATAATGTTGTATTTATTCAATTTATTAGGGTTTTTGATGTCGTTTTGATGTGGTGCGATGTGGGAATGTTGTAGTATGATTCTAAGATGATATGAGACATTACAGGATGATTTTGAGATGTTTCAGGTGATTTTGAGATGATTCGAGACATTATGGGATGATTCTGAGCCGTTATGAGATGTTATGGGACAATTCTGAGTCATTTTGAGGTGTTATAGGATGATTCTGAGTCATTCCAAAATGTTACGAGACAATTTTGAGTCATTATGAGGTGTTATGGGATGATTTCGAGTCATTTCAAGGTGTTACAAGATGATTTTGAGTCATTCTGAGGTGTTACAAGATGATGTTCAATATTGTTTTATTCGAGGTTGTTTGATGTTGTTTTATGTTGTTCGATGTTGTTCGATTCTGTTCGAGGTGTGTGATAGGTGTGAAGTCAATTTTACATGTCTACAATAATATATATTATATAAAATATATATAATAATATATAAATTATACATATTATATATGTCGATTGAAATTGACTCTCTTATTTATTAAAGCTGAACCATAAGGTTGACTTATATTTGATATAGACTATGGAATGAAGGTTGATATTGACCATGTCTTTTGAAGCTGATTTAAAAGCTTTTGACTACAAGTGGAAACCGATTATCATTGTCATTAGCACATGATATATGGTGTGGCATTACATTTGATATGGTTGGTTGTAGAATGCTTGACTTGGTCGAAGTGTTTAATGAGACCATGCTTGACTTTGTCTCATGTATTAAACTAGTTATGTCAATTCATTCACCATTTGGAATGTTTGAAACCTATTGTCATATAATGCCAGTTGACAGAGTTTGATGGCACCAAATGTGAAGGAAAAAGAATAGTTGATGGTGCCACTTTTGATTTTGATTTCCTGTAGATTTCTTCTCATTGAAACAATTTGAATTCTCCATGTGCATTTTGATTTAGTCTTTGAATTGTTGTCAAGGAAACTATTCAATCTGTAGGAGGATTTGTTGAGTCTGAGCTTAGTTGATCGCCGCCACCTTAATGTTAAGTTGCTTTGCATGTAGCTTGTTGTATTTTTGCTGGCCTAAATTGTAGGCTTTGAAGTTGCTTGGATGCTTTATAAATAGATGAACCATTTTATTGTGAGGGATACATTCCTTCAAGAGATTATACTTCCTTCAAGAGATCATATAGTGTGAAGAGAATATATTTTGAGAGAAGTAAGCTATCAACAAGTGAGATAGAGATATTGTGAGGTTCTTAAGAAGCTGATTGTCAAGCTATTTACTATTAGAGAGGGTTGCATTTCTTTCTTTAGTTTGGATAAAGTGATAACATGCATGGGGATCTTTTCTTATATATTATTTTACTTTTGAATGATATGGTTTGCATGCATGGATGAGATGTCTTTCCAGAATATGCATTAGAAAGTTTAGATTATTTTGAAAAAGAAAGTAAAGTTATTATGCTATTTTCATTATGTGTTTTTATGTACTCCATAGTAGGCTATGGGTGTTTATCATAGGTATTATATACTAGGTATGATTGAACATGAAATAACATATGAGGTCATCCAATATGGGAGAGAAATTTTATATACTTACAAGTAATTAGGGTTATCTAAGTAAATAGGTTATCTTTGGAATGATGGACTATCCATTGAAGGAAATACCTATGCATAGCTTAAGATAGCCTTAAGTCAAATCGGCCCTGAGTAGTGTATGTGATAGATGACTTTATTCGAAGTACTGAATGAGAACTCTTTGATCAAAGTAGTGTAATGTCTGAGAATCCACTCTAGATTGTGTGACTACCAAGACTAACACAGTTAGTTCATCATGATCCAGTATTACATGCTAGACAACGATTATGAGATTACAAGTTCTAGTTATGTAGGAAAGAACACTATGCTCAGTTGGTTGCCTTTATTGGTTACTATACCAATCTCATCATCGAAGGGAAGGGCCATCTCTCAAATGAAAGATGTATGGGGGACTACATCATGTGTCCTTGGTTGGTAGAAAAGTGCCTGAGTGATTCTTCTCCTCCATAGCAGGCAACAAAAGAACCAAGATTTGAAAGGAAGGATCTTGGACCGTCTTACATCTATTTGTTCTAAAGCTCATTAGAGGTATGTATGTAAATGTATCTATTATTGTATTGTTGTAACTTGTAAAGTTATTGTAATATGATATGGCATCTTGTTTGTATATTATCAATAAAAGAAAGAAAGTTTTTATTGCAATGACTTGTTACCTTATTTATTTACTCACAAGGTGTAAATTTAGAAATTTTTACTTCATAGAAGGGTTAGTATGTTACATGTGGTATCAGAGCGACCAGGTTCAACATTGAAACCTATGAGCTCATTATACAAAAATGTGTAAACCTTATTAGAGGACAATGGTTGAAAATTTCTCATGCGACAACAACAAGAAAATAACATAGGGAAGTGAAAAGGAAGATGAGAAATTGTGGAAAGTTGTATAAAATTTGGGACTGGTTAAGAATTCATCCCTAGAGTAGGAAATCCCAAACCAACAGCTTATGATATTACTTGGGATTGCAGAAGATTATAAGATCAGGTTATGTAGGAAGGTTAGGAAGAATAGCCCATATATACCTTTATCCTAATTACTAGTTATATTACTCTAAGGGGATGGGAAGAGATGAGATAACCCCTTAATAGTAGCAACCTATAGTTGTAAAGACTCAATAATTCTTGGGT
This sequence comes from Sequoiadendron giganteum, assembly GCA_007115665.2. Classification (NCBI taxonomy): domain Eukaryota; kingdom Viridiplantae; phylum Streptophyta; class Pinopsida; order Cupressales; family Cupressaceae; genus Sequoiadendron; species Sequoiadendron giganteum. The sequence continues at coordinate 315,872,884 of CM021105.1, forward strand.
TTAGTGAAAACACTAAGAATCTATGTGTATGCAATGTTAGCATAAATTAGATCGAAGTAGGAAGTCAATGAAGGAGGTATCAACAAGGGTTGGAGAAACTCTTGACATAAATCTAATTTTTGTATAAGGATAAGATCTTGTAAGAAAAGAGTTAGTACCTAGGAAAAGAGGAAAGACCAAAATGGTTAGAAAAAAGTAATAAACAACATGGGCATGGTTCCACCAACCAAAATAAATGAGATTATTGGAGTTTTGATTAAGATGAGAGAACGGGACCAAACAACTTTTGTATCTCTAAAGGTTATGAGAGAATAAGATTCCAAGCATTGGGAAAAAGTCACTTGAAAAGGTGGTTATAGGAAAGAAACTTGAAAAAGGTAAATCAGGTTAGTCTGACCAAAGGGTTGGATAGTACATAGATAGGTTGGAGTATAAGATGAACTCACTAACATTTCTGCAAAAATCAGCATTCATTTAGAAGTTCCAAAAGGAAAAGGAATACAATATGACACTATGTGTTAGATCAATAGAAGTTGTAAGGAAAAACAATGTTCTAAGTTGAAAGGTACATCAACCAACGAGGCTTGTGGGTAAGGATATTGGAAAAGAATTGGAATATTTGGGTGCATCTTAGCTTATAAAGTTGCTGATTATTCATTAGGTCTCCTATTGTATGATCCAAAATGATGAATCTTTGAGATAGAAATCAATGATGAATCTAATTTTGGGAACAATTATATTCAGTGTATGTCATTATGACAAGAAAAGGCAGTAGAAAGCCAACATGAAGGAATGATGAATCTCTTCAAAGAATAAAATGTTGCTAGGAATTCAACTTTGATAAGATTGAATGTTGTGAAAAAACTAAGGGGGGAAGGAAGAGAGTGGATTGAATTAGGTTAAGTACCCCACCCAACGAAAAATGTAGATATGTTTTCAATTTGGAAAAACTAATGACTTTTTCACAAGTCATGATGCCAATTAAGTCATATTTTGTGACTAATGAGAAAGGAAAATGTATTAGGATTTTTGGATAAAGATAAATGGAAAGGTCAAGGATTAAGACCTATTATCATCCCATACCTTATGTTTATCTAATTGGAAGATCAAACGATATAAACATCAATGCCTTAGAAAAGGATAGGTAGATAGTTTGATCATGATAGGGAAGATCATTTCCTGTGGAATTGGCAAGGGAAGATCTAGGTTACTCATGAATTGGAATAAAGTGTTTCTACACTCCTATATACCTTATATAGGGGATTTAGATAACGATGTTATTTCTATATATAGGTAGTAATACTATAAATTATTAAATATATCCATGTCATGAAGCAACTTGACACTATAACTTACTATGCTAAGAGACCTGAGGATGATAAGGTTTAGCTATTAATCCATAGGGATGGAGTGAAAGATAAGGTAGGATGTGACGTTATGTGAACCACATCAAAATTATCTTTATAAGAATGATTATTTGATCATACTTTATACTTCAATGAAACCTTGGGTATAGAATAACCTAATTGGGACAAGAAGTTCATTCGAATAAAAAGAGAGACCTTAGGTTAAGTTTTAACCTATTGAGTTGGGTTATTATTATAGATTACTCATTAACACCTTTGAGTTGGGAATAAATTACTTGGTTGAGTTGTACATTTGGTATTGATTGGAGCATATAGGGGTAGAGTAACCTATAACATCAGACTAGTAATTGGTTGAGGACTCTTTCCTAAGAATCAAAAGGGAATATTGAGATTGAGATTCGCCCATGTGGATGTGTAAATCACTTGAGCTTATGAAATTCTATATTAGTGGAAACATAGGTGGGATACCTAGTGAGTTAAAGTATATACTTGTTTAATTACTTTAAACTCTTGAAAGTAAGTCATATTGTTGACAATAATTTGATTGGCTCTTATATTAAAAGGGATATACTCTCAAAGGGAAGCATCTATTGTTATGTCGTGACATCATATAAATTTTCACTTAGCATGAAATGTTGGAAAATTTACTGAGTAGAACACCAGGATTGTTACTTGTGCTCAAATAGGATATATTGAAGTTGGGACTCTCCTATATGATTAAGAGAATTCATGGAGCTAACAAGAAACGTTTGTGCTTGTTAATTAGATATGAAACTAAGTTTGATATCTTCTAAGGACCAACATGATTGAACAAGGATTAATACTCAAAATTAGTACCATTTTTCATCGGGAAAATTAGATTGAGTTCAAAGATGGATTACATCTTTGAAAATAATCCAAGGACATAAGAAATCCATAGTATGGATGTCCTAAGATAAATGGGATTTATCTCTGCAAAAACTCCTAACCATTGTTACTTGGAATTAAAGGAGGTGTGAGATCATAAAATAGGTTTTCACTTAGTCAATGAATAGAATATTATTGGATATAAAAGAACCTATGTACCCAAAATTTTGGAAGAAATAGGAATGAAGTGAGGAAATTAATGTTAGAGTTAGGACATCAAAGCAAAAAAGGTAATTGTTGGATGAGGATCCACTATAACCTAGGAAAAGATAGAGTAAGAAGCTGCAAGGAATGTGGCAAGATAATTTATAGTATGCCATGAAATGAAGACCAAATTTCATCATTGGTAGGAAATGTACGATCTTGAGATTCCAGAGGGAAAGTGGTAGAACATAGGACAGATCAATCTATCTATGTTGGTAAAACTGACATAATGTTCTAGTGGATAGACTCACCAAAGTAACCAATTCTATTTGGAAACTTGACTTATAGGCTTTCGGTTCTAAATAATATATTGTGGGAAGTAGTTCCTTAGTATACTTGAGAAGGTTATCTCAATTATGAATGATCAAATAATGATAGGGTTGTGTAAACCATGATCATAATATGAGTCATCTAATGGAACAAATGCATAATATATTATTATAGTCAAATAGGAAAAATTGGTAGGCTAAATCTTGAATGATTTATAAAATTCTAACATTGAGGTTTGGACCATATATGGAAGGAAAGGTTGGAAACTCTATTAAGCCGAAATAGGATTAGAAATAGGAATAGCCATAGACTTGATATAATGTCAAACAAGAGTACTAGATTGAAGAGATCTATAAAAAATTATCGATACAAAGCTTAAGTATTAAGCAATGTCAGAATTTGATAGGTGTTCAGGAGAAATGTTATGCTTGAGATGGACAAGTAATCAAGAACAAGTAATTTATGGTAAGTAAAATGGATGTGTAAGTGATAGAAATAATAATTTTATGAGTTGTCTAAAAGTGTAATTACCAAAAGGGGAAGGATGGGACCCACGATGTAGTGTTCAATGCACTGACATTCCTTATCTATTTGGATTATACTAAGGATAAATTCATGGGCCAATGATTGTTGGTCACTATATTTTAGGTGTCATGTATAGCTACTATTGTATCTAGGATGTGTATATATGAAAATAAAATAAAGTTCTTTGGGAGAGTAAGTATGTGTGAGGCATACAAGATTTCCCTATGCGATAGTGAGGGCACTCGAAGCAAGGTCCAAGGAGGACAAGGATGCTACATAGGATGAATGTTTTATAAATCTTACGTATTTTGAGAATGGTAAATAAAACTTAATTTGACTTTAGCTGTATGTTAAAAATCTATAGATCATCGGGGACGATGATTCACAACGGGCAAAGTATATTACACCCCAGTTGTGAAATTACTATTTACTATTACTATGTAGGGTAAAATGTGAATATAATGTGAATTCTATAGATAAATAAATAATTCTTGTACCTTTGGCATTGATGGCAACACATGATGTGAAAAATAATGCCACCAACCCAACTAGCTCTTTTGCAACAATCTCCCCCTTAGATTGTGCACTCTTTTCATGTTTCCTTCTTCTCCCATGTTTTTCACATTTCTCTTCTCTCCCCCTTTGACATCAATAGAAAAGGTGTGCATGCTCTAATCACATATTTGAATCATTTGACTACTCCCCCTAAGTAGCAACCACCACAACATCAATCCAAAATAAGATATGGCTATGAATTGAAGGACTGGTGCAAAAGACCTGCATCTTAATTTTGATCAGGAGGGGAAATCACCCCTAACTTGCCTCTAAGGTACTCAAAATTATCCTTAGGCAACAACTTAGTAAAGATGTCTGCAATTTTCTCCTTGGTAGGTATATACTCCAGTCTAACTTCTTTGTCGCTCACTTTATCTCTCAAAAGTGATATTTGATGGATATATGCTTTGTCTTTGAATGCCAGACTAGATTCTTGGAAATATTAATGGCACTTGAATTGTCACAAAATATGGCAATGGGTTCTTCATACTCAATTATGACATCTCTCAATATTTGCTTCATCCACAATACTTGGGTAAAACTGTTTGCAACAACAATATATTCTGCCTCAACAATAGACAATGAAACAAAATTCTACTTTTTGATTAGCCAAGATATGAATTTCTTCCCTAAGAAGAATTCACCGTCACTAGTACTTCCTATCATCCACATCTCCTACCCAGTCAACATCAATGAAAGAATTCAAGCTAAGATCATCATCTCTAGGATACCAAAGACCAAGATCAACTGTCCCTTTTAGGTATCTGAAAATTCTTTTCACAATAGTTGCATGAGACTTTTTAGGATCAGCTTGAAATCTAGCAACCATGCATACATCATTCATTATATCTAGCCTGTTCTGAGTCAAATAGAGTAATCCACCAATCATTGACCTGTATCTTGTCTGATTTTCTTTAGGAGAATCATCAATCTGTATAAGTTTTCATCTGGTTATCATAGGTGTACCAACTGGCTTTGAATCTTCCATGCCAAACTTATTCAGTAGCTCTTTAAAATACTTAGATTGAGATATGAAAATTCCATCAGCTAACTAAGTGATATGCAATCCTAAAAATAATTTCAACTCTCCTATCATTGACATTTCAAACTCACTTTTCATTTCATTAGCAAACTTCGTACACAAATCATCATTACCTTCAAAAATAATGTCATCAACAAAGACTTCAATGATCAATTCTTTATTCTGATCCAACTTGAAATATAGATTGTTGTCAGTAGTACCTTTATTGAATCCAAGCTTCAATAAGTATTTATCCAATCTAGCATACCAAGCCCTAGGAGCTTGCTTACATCCATATAGAGATTTCTTCAATCAGCATACCATGTCCTTTTCATCAGTCAATTGAAATCCATCTGGTTGTTCAACATAGACTTCTTCTAGCTCACCATTCAAAAATGCCAAATTTACATCCATCTAATAGACTTTATAATTCTTGAAAGTAGCATAATCAATAAATAATCTTACAGCTTCAATTCTAGCAACAAGGGCAAAACTTTCTTCAAAATCAATACCTTCCATCTGTGAGTACCCTTTGCAAACTAGTCTTGCTTTGTTTCTGACCACTTCACCTTGCTCATTTAGTTTATTTCGAAACACCCACTTGGTTCCAATCACATTTTTTTCCTGAGGTCTGGGAACAAGATCCCATGTATCATTCTTCTCTATCTGCATTAGTTCTTCTTTCATGGCTTCCATCCAATATTCATCTTTGCATGCTTCATTGATATTGCTAGGCTCAACTTTGGAAATTGGACAGCGCTCTTCAAAAATTCTTCTTCTATTTTGCACACCTTTGCTCTTGTCTCCTATGATCTGACTATCAGAGTGATTTTGCCTTGCATATTTGGGAGTTTTAGGATTTTCTCTGATTTCTTGTTCTTGTGTTCTTTCTTCTACATTTATGCTAGTCTCCGCCTCTTGATTCCCTTATTTCACCAGAACAATTTGAAGTTGATTCTGTGTCTGAACATTATTTCCATTGTTAGTATTATCATGTTGATCATCTAAATCATATCCACTACATCTGGATAGTCTAACAATATCTTCATCAACTTTGAAATTTTCACTTTCAACCATTTTCTTTAACCTCTTATTAAGGCATCGATAAGATTTTCTTTTAGTAGAGTAACCCAAAAAGATTCCTTCATCACTTCTAGCATCAAACTTTCCTATATCATCATCTCTCTTGATGTAACATTTGCTTCCAACTTTTTTGAAATACTTGACAATAGGCTTATAACCAAACCATATCTCAAAAGGTGTCTTACAAGAATTACTATTGACATACACCCTATTAATGGTATACACAACAATACTTACAAATTTTCTCCAGTAGAACTGAGGAACATTTGCTTTCAACATCATGGTTCTAGCAATGTCTAGAATGGTTCTGTTCTTTCTTTCAACAACTCCATTTATTTGAGGGGTTTGGGGAGTAGATAACTGTCTTTGGATTCCATGCTCTTCACATAAAGAATTGAATTCTTGGGAAGTGAATTCACCACCTCTGTCTGACATTAGACATTTGATCTTCTGACCCATCTCATTCTCTACCATAGCTTTGAAACTTTTGAACTTTTTCTAATGCTTCATGTTTTTCTCTTAAGAAAGCAACCCATATCATTCTAGAATAATCATCAATGAGAAACATAAAATAGCTTTCACCTTGTAGACTTATGAGTGTGGATGTACCACATAGATCAGTATGTATCAAATCCACTACTCCATTAGAGCTATATTGTTTGCTCTAGAAAGAATTTTTTGTCTGCTTTCCCATCTGACATTCCTTGCACATAGTGTTAGTAGGCTTCACTAACTTAGGAAGATCTCTGACTGCTTGAGTAGTGCTTATCTTGACAATGTTATCAAATTTCACATGACACAACCTCCTATGCCATAACCAATTTACATCAATATGAGCAATTAAGAAACTTTCACGAGCAACACTCAAATGAAAGATATTACCTTTTGTCTTTGTACCTGAAGCAATCATATTTCTAGAACTTCCCTTTATTCTGCACTTACCATCCTTGAATTAAAGATTGTAACCCTTGTCTACCATCTGTCCAACACTTAACAAGTTATGCTTTAATCCTTCTACATAAAGAACATCATCAATATTATGCTTACAACCAAAATAAATAGTGTCTTCTCCACGAATCACACCAGAAGTGTTGTCTCCAAATATTACAACACCACCATCATAGTCTTCCAAGCTTACAAAATTTCTTTTGTCACAAGTCATATGATGTGAGCATCCCCTGTCAATTACCCACTCATCCTTTTCTTCATTTTTTGCTGCAAGAGCTTTCTCAACATTCACATTACTAGCAGATTCAGTGGACACCTGGCCATTTTCTTTGATAGTAATAAATACCCATTCATCTTCATTTCCAATTTCTTTATCAGATTCTTCATCAGTTACACCTTCTTCAGCATAATAGCATTTCCTTTTAAATATAGTCTTCTCAGGTTTGTACTTAGAAATTCTTTCAGGACATTTAGATGCAAAATGACCTATTTTACTACAAGAAAAAAATATTTAATAGGTAACTTTCCTTTGTACTTACCATGACCTCTGGCTTCTCTTTTCATAATCAATGCTTCCAGTTCTTCTAACTCCCTTTCTTCATCTTCATATTTGAATGTCCTTTTGGAACTCTCACCCGGATTGTATCTTTGTTGGATTTTTTTGGATATTGTAGCTTTGAATGGAGATTCAATCTTAGGAGCAGATTCACCAAATTCACTTAACTCAAAGGCAACAAGTTTTACAATCAACATGTCTCTTGTAATATTTGTTACTGTCCTGAGTTCATCAATAGCACGAGCTCTTGTTTTGTAGGAGGGAGGAACAGATCTAAGTATCTTAGCCACTATTTCTTATTCATCTAACGTTCCACCAACACATCTAATGCTCATCACCAGTTTATTTATATTTTGATAAAAAGAGAGGATGTTCTCATCTTCACTCATCTTCATGTCTTCCCAATTGCCTTTTAAACTTTGTAGCTTAGCACTTTTCACTAGCGCATCTCCTTCATACAATGTTTCCAATTTTTTCCAGATCCGGTATGCAGTCTTCAATCCTAAAACATTTGTCATCTCTGAATCTGTCAAAGCACTCAACAAAGCTTCAATAGCCCTGGTATTGGCTTCTGCTTGCTTGATCTCATCTTCAAAAGATGGAACATTTTGAGGAATAGTATATGCACTTTGTGTAATCTTCCATAAAGGTTCTCCATTGCACTTCAAATGACACTCCATTCTAAATTTCCATAAGGAGTAGTTTGTACCATCGAATCTAGGACTATCCTTCTTGTATGATTTCATCTCAGATCTCCTCAAGTTGTTAGGCTTCTTTAGAGGAACTAGCTCTAATACCAATTGTTGGCAAAACAAGGATAGACAACTGAGAGGGGGGGGGGGGGTGAATCAGTTGTTTCCAAAATCAAACTTATTCAACATTAATCAACCTTAAGTCTCAGATCTGATAATTAACAGTGCAAGCATAAATCAACAACACATCAGAGACACATGAACACCAAGATTTTATATGTGGAAACCCTGTTAGGGGAAAAACCACGGTGGATGTTAGTCCACAAGATTATACCCTGTTAGAAGTATAATGAAGAATGAAAAGGGAATTCACTTGCATTTAGGAACACTTCCTAGAGCACACTACTCAGAGGAAGGCTCACTACCTTACATACAATAATTAGATTAAATCCATTCGATGAAGTTGAACTAAGAAAATAGCCTAATTACAGTTCCGGTTAGGCGCACAAAAAATTCTACACACTCTTCCACACTCTATCTTGAATTATTTAACCTTTATTCGCACATGTACACCTCTTGCACACACTGAGCATTGCCTCTAAATGAGGAAAAAAAACACTTATCTATATCCTCTACATGGATTTACATCCACTATTCAGTCGGCCTCAAATAAAGAATAAATTACAACCATCGGCCTCAATACATGAATAAATTTCAATGCGCACCAACACAAGTTGTTCACAACATAGTGAGGACCCAAACAAACACCTTCAAACATGTGAAACAATAAAATATTAATCCTCATGGATCCGTAACATGCTAACACCATCATGTCGGCCAAGAACATGAAAACTCGAGCACACATCGGAAAAATCTCTAATCACGAACACTCTGATCGATGCAGACATACAACAAGGATAGATTACAATCTAGACTCATCCATGAACATCATAGGTACATGCACAACAAATGAAATTACTAGAATTTCATCCTCTTCATCCAAGAACACCATCTATAGAAACTAAATAAGTATAGGCACACAGATCTTCATAACTTCCACAAATCTTGATGCGAACCTCTGAAAATTTTGGACAACATACTAGAAAGCTTCAACAAAAAACCCTTTGAAGCACACCTTTAGATCTTCAACATACAAAAATTTCCAATATTATGACCTTCTTAGCATCACTGGCTACTAGCAATATTATTTTTATAATTTTCTCAATATCCTCGACATATACAACCTTAAGCATCATTAATGCTAATAGTGTTGACATCAATGAAAACCACATATCAACAATGCAACCACAACATCCAACAGTTATCAATATGAATGTTATCTCATTTGATGTTGTTTCATTTGATGTTATCTTAGTTGATGTTATTCATGGTGAAAGACTGCATATATGTGAATAGATGGTTATTGAATTATTATAATTCTAAATTTGGAGATGATTATATGTACTGCATATGTTATGAACAATTAATTGTTGTGTGCATGTGTTAGTGGATGTAGGTATGTGTTCCATTTCTCCAAGCGGAGGGGAAGTATCACTCAGGAGAAGATCTTGGTTGGGTAACCGGTAAAAGTAAACTATCTGAGCATAAACACACACCACATTAGAATGATTGAGCTGAGTCAGTTTGTGGGTAATAGGTAAGTCATCCTTAGAAGACATGTCTGCATTTGAGTCTTGTTTACTTTTGCATGCATTGGGTCATGTTTATCTGTTTGAGCTTTTGAGATCTTCTTGTGCTATTACAATCAAATGGACAAGTGGGATGTATGTGGAGGTATGTTTATATATATGAACATGTATGTCAATGGAATCTAATGACACACATATGTATATGTATAGATATACCACACACACACACTTATCAATATGATGGTACACGTGAATGGTTCTATGTTAAACGAATGTGAACATTTATATATGTGTATAGTATATACAGGTATCCATATGTATGTGTACATTGATACATGTGTATGTTGGTGAATGGACACGCTCATACGGATGCATCAATATAGATATACCCACACATACATGTACATAGAGGCATATAGATTTATACATACATATATATATATATATATGCTTACATTCATTATAATGTTTTATTATATATTATCTCATGTACTCACATATATATATATATATATCAAATGAGTGCTTACATTTTAGACATGATATATATAAATATATATTTATATACATATATATATATATATACATGTTGAGGTATTTAAGTATATATACATATATGTATATAACATATATTATATAAATATATAATAATATATATATTATACATATTATATATGTCGATTGAAATTTACTCTCTCTTATTTATTAAAGTTGAACTATAAAGCTGACTTATAGTCTATATAGACTATGGAATGAAGGTTGATATTAACCATATCTTTTGAATTTGATTTAAAAGCTTTTGACTACAAGTGGAAACCGATTATCATTGTGGTTAGCACACAATATATGGTGTGGAATTGTATTTGATGTTGGTGGCTATAGAATGCTTGACTTGGTTGACATGTTTAATGATTCCATGCTTGACTTTGTCTTGTGTATTAAATTGGTTATGTCGATTCATTCACCATTTGGAACATTTGAAACCTATTGTCATATAATGCTAGTTGATAGAGTTTGATGGTGCCAAATGTGAAGGAAAAAGAATAGTCGATGGAGCCACCTTTGAGTTTGATTTCCTATAGATGTATTCTCATTGAAATAATTCAAATTCTCCATGTTCATTTTTATTTAGTCATTGAATTACTATAAAGGAAACTAGTCGATCTGTAGGAGGATTTGTCGAGTCTGAGCTTAGTTGATCACCACCTTAATGTTGAGTTTCTTTGCATGTAGCTTGCTATCTTTTTACATGCCTAAACCGTAGTCTTTGAGGTTGATTGAATGCTCTATAAATAGATGAACCATTTCATTTTGAGGGACACATTCCTTCAAGAGATTATACTTCCTTTGCAATTCGTAATTCAATATTTATTAGCCATACTTTGCTTTTCATTGAAGAGTGAAAGGAAGTAAGATCATATAGTGTGAGGAGAATATATTTTGAGAGAAGTAAGCCATAAACAAGTGAGATAGAGATATTGTGAGGTTCTTAAGAAGTTGATTGTCAAGCTATTTACTATTGGAGAGGGCTAAATTGTTGTCTTTAGTTGGGATAAAGCGATAACAGGCATTGGGATCTCTTCTTCTATGTTATTTTACTTTTAAATGACATGTTTTGCATGCATGGATGAGATGTCTTTCTAGAATATGCATTAGAAAGTTTAGATTATTTTGAAAAGGAAAGTGAAGTTATTATGTTGTTTTCATGATGTGTTTTTATGTACTCCATAGTAGGAGATGGATGTTTATCATAGGTATTATATAGCTATGATTGAACATGAAAGAACATATGGAACATATAGCTAAGTTATTTATTTAACTAGGACAAATTATAGTTGGAATGAGTTTTCCACAGTCCATAAGAATAATGCTAAAGCTTTTGGATTCCACTGTGTAGGTTTTTTGTGTCGACGTTTTGGATCACACACAAGGATCTTCCTTTCCAAACCCGCCCACCCCCCCCCCCTCGCTCCCCCGCCCTTCCGCCTCCCTCCCTTTTATGGTCTTTGATTTCCAAGCTAAACCCCCCTTTTTTGTAGTTTTTGTTGTTCGTTTCCCTTTTATTCGGTTTTTTGTTTTAGTGTTGTTTATGTTGATATTTTTGTGTTTGTGTTTATTTTTATTTGTGGTTCTTTGTTTTCCATTTTCCTTCCATTTGTTTTATTCACGTTCTTCTTTATCTTGTGGTTCTTCTTTTTTACTTTTATTTTTTGCTCTTTTCATTCAACTTAGTTGGTGTTTTCTTTCCTTTGTTGTTGTTTTACTCTCTTGTTCATTTACTTGGTATTCTCTTTAGTGGTGGTTCAATTTTTTGTGTTTTTTCGTTTTTATTTTTATTTATATCTCTTATTTGCCTTTATTTCCTTTTTCATTTATTTGTGGTTTTCTTTGGTTTGGGTTCCTTCTTACTTTAATTTCATTGATGTTCTCGTCCTTTTTATTTATATTTATATGGTTTTATTTTTTAATTTTCCTTATATTTATTTAATTGTGTTTTAGTTTCATTTTTATGTTTGCTTGCATCTATTCCCTATTGTTGTTATATTTGAATTTGTAATATTATATTAATATTATAATATTTTATATTAGTTTTTATATATATTATATTATCTTATATGTTTTCTTTCATTTTACTTTTAATATTATAAACAATGTTAGTTTTTTTATATTATATAATACAATCTATCATTAATAATATATAATATAATATAATATATTGCATTATGTTATATTTCATTATATTATATTATAAAAAATAAAATAAAATTATTGTTTTCTTTTTGTCCTTTGTTGTTCATTTGTAAGGTCCATTGTTGTCCATTTTAGCTTTTGATTTCCTAATGTTTGTTTTATCACCTTTTTTGCTTAAATTTTCCTTTTTTCTCTTTACTTCTCTCTCACCCCACCTTCCCTACCCTTTATTAGGCTCTTTCTGCTCTTCGTTCTTTTTGTTGTTCCTCTTCCTAATGATGGATCGTTGAGTGTGATCCGAAATGTCGACACAAAAAACATACACAGTGGAATCCAAAAGCTTTAGCATTAGGACAACTTATGTTTTAATCTTAGGAGAGGTCATCCAGCATGGGAGAAATTTTTTATATACTTACAAGTAAATAGGGTTATCCAAGTATATAGGTTATCTTTGGAATGATGGACTATCCATAGAAGGAAATACCTAGCTTGTGTACTTACTAGTTAAGTAGGTTTATTCCAAGTAGATTAATATGGTTGTAGGTTATCTAGGATGAAGGACTATTCATTGAAGGAAATACCTATGCATAGCTTAAGATAGCTTTAAGTAAAATCAGCCCTGAGTAGTGTATGTGATAGATGACTTCATTCAAAGTACTGAATGGGAACTCTTTGATCAAAGTAGTGTAATCCACTCTAGATTGTGTGACTATCGAGACTAAAACTGTCAGTTTACCATGATCCAGTATTACATGCTAGATAGAGATTGTGGGATTACAAGTTCTAGTTATGTAGGACACAACACTATGCTCAATTGGTTGTCATTATCAGTTACTCTACCAATATCTTCATCGAAGGGAAGGGCCATCTATCGAATGATATATGTGTGGGGGACCGCATTATGATTCCATGGTTGGCAGAAAAGTGCTTGAGTGATGCTTCTCCTCCACAACAGGCAATAGAAGAACCAAGATTTGAAAGGAAGGATCATGGACTGTCTTAAAGCTATTTGTTCTAAAGTTCATTGGAGCTTTGTGTATAGGAGTGAATTTTCACCCCTAATGCAAATTCCCCTTTTATCCCTTTACACTTTAAAAAACCAAACTCGGAGGCTTAATTCCACATAAGCCCATTGTTCACATCACACTTGGCACCTGTTTTGCCTGTTGGTGGAGGCATTTATGTCAGGGACACTCGGACGACGTGCAGACATCTGTATGACATGCTTACATCCCTAGTAGATTCTTGTGGCTAGAGCCTATAGATACGTTACACTTCCTATTGGGAGTTGAAATGTAATGCCTTTCTTCGGCTGGCCGACTCGAATATGGTCGTTTTCTTCCATCCCTTCTTCATATTCTCCATTCATTCATCCATTTTCATCTTCTTCACAAGTTGACACAATCTCTTCACACTTTTGAGCGTTCACCCCAAGCTTTGTAGCAACATTTCATACTTCATAGCAATAATCTATCACTCCATCACTTCGATAGAGCAAGCGCAAGACAAATCCATTGCAGTAGAGGCTTGAGTTCCTCTCATATTTCTCCTCCACTAGCCTTGAGTGCTTTGGACAAAGGTGGTAAGCTCCTCTCATCTTCTCTATTGTTTGGTTGAGTAAGCATGTATTGTTTTGTAGTGTTTTTGGTGTACTTTTCTTGTATTCTTTCTTTATCGCTTTATTTCTACATCATTGAAAACTTGGTTGTTCGTGGAGGTGGAAACACCAAAACGGGGATCTGATTGAGGCAAACCCTGATACAGCCCCCCAACATTTTCCCTCTTCTCTGTGTGTAGGTGGAGAGATCTTGGAGCAAGCTAGTGAAAGGATTGTTGCGTGAGATCATCTTCATCACCCTTGGGGTAATCTACTTTTTTTATCACATTCAACTTTACATTTCTTATTTCATTGTTCTTTTCTGCACCTTTAGAAGCTCTTAACAAGGTTGATAGTTCATTTTTGAGTGGTCCAACCTTGTCTCCTTGATTTCCTAGCTGTATGGACGCTAGCGCACCTAAGAGATGCTAGCACACCAAGCTATAATCTGAGAACCATGCTTTTTTCCTCTAATAGAGAGCTACCCAAGACACAGAGTTGACCTTGAAAACCAACTCACCTATTCTCCTTTCAACTCTTGGGTGTGCAGAGTGATCAAAGGACCTTATAGTCCTCATCATTCTCATCTCGTCCATCCTAACACTCCTTTAAATTGAGGTAAGTTAGGGAAACCATACTGCTCTTGGCCTTTCATGACCTGGAGCCTTGCAGTGGTTGGTCCCCCTCTCTTACATTTTTGGTGAACCCGACGTGAACCAACGTCTTTTCGTTCGTTAGTGTTTTCGGTTTTTTCTCTTAAACCCTTTGATCATTGTGCTCTTGTGTGTTGTGAAGCTTTATGAGTGTCACAGCCCAGTCCACGACCTCTGGGCATATTGTAAGGAGAAATCTGTGACACCTATCGATGGAGAAGACGAAGGTCTCTTCTAGTTTCATTACCGGTCATTTCTCTGGTTCTATGGTCAACTTGTTCGTGCAGGAGCATGTGTCATAGAGTGAGTCTAGTTTCCTTGATGAAATTGATCACATCCCTACTCCTCCTGTGTCACCAACCTCATCATCTGTGGATGAGCATGAAGCTGTCCACATCCCTTCCAAATATGTTGGTAGTCTAAGTAAAGGGTTGGGTTCATTAGAGAATCACCTGGAAAAAAACCTGAAGCTAGTTAGGGCTACTAAAGTTATTAGTGAAATAAAGTACATGGTGGGAAAAGACCGAACAAGCATAGAACTCTTGGCTAGTCTTGTTGTTCTGGCTAAAACGTGTGCTCCTTCAAACCATGGTAGCATGGTACGAGGTAGCCCCTTTGAAGAACATGAGAGATAGTTGGAGGTATCAATGCCTCCCACATCTATGTACATGCCTGAAATGATCCCTTCAATCAGGATCCCTGTCGCTTCCGAAAGTTTTGAAACCATCAAGGTAAAAAAGAACCCTTTGGGTTTTCACTTCACCCCTTCCATCGCCTTTGATGGTGGAGGATTTGGTGGGATGATTGGTGGAGGCTTTGGTGGTGGCAACTTCAGTGGTAGAGGTGGTATTGGTAGAGGTGGTTCTGGCAGAGGTCATGGTAATGGCTTTGGAAGTGGTGGTGGCTCTAATGGAGGTCACACTGATGGCAATGGCATAGGTGGTGGCCCCGATGGCAGTCATGACGACGATTCTGACGGTGGCTCCGATAGTGGTTCCACTGGTCCTACACCTTCTAAAAATATGATTATGAATACCCTTCTTCATAATATGGAGAAGATGCAAAACCAGTTGGCGAGCCTTTCCCAAGCTTTCGCCCAGCCTATTTTTCAGCCTTTCTTCCGACATAGCCCATTTTTGGTAGCAATTCTGAATACTCCTTTCCTGCAAGGGATGGAGATCCCTAAATTTGAGAAATACGGTGGTAAAGGGGACCCGTAAACACATGTATCCACCTTTAATGACTTATGTACAGACTTCTTCCATCATGATGCATTGATGGAAAAACTGTTCCCTCAATCCCTCAAGGATACAACGCTCGAGTGGTACTATTCCTTACCCGATAACTCCATCTTTTTGTTCGATCAACTTGTGAACCAATTCCTATGACAATTCCAAGCTAACATTGGGCCTAAGATGACCTTCTCTAACCTTGTTTCGTGTAAACAATGGGATAATGAGAAGATTACCGACTTTATAGCACGATATCAAGCACTCTTTTCACAAATATTGTACCTATTGTTGGACTCTGATGTGCAAAAGGTGTTCATAGGGAACTTACAAAGGCCTTAGAAAGATAATTTCACCCTTATGAAATACCCCTCTTTTGTGCATCTGTGTGCGGCCCTACGAGAGTACCAACAAACGGTAGTTCAGTTCAGGGGATCTTCCTCATGCTCCCGTCCGAAGGGAAAGTCCATTATATCGATCTCTGGGAAAGGAAAGTTTGTCGTGAATGTAGTAGCTATTGTGGATAACAATGGCCTCAGGCACGACCAAAAGTTCACTAAGTTATCAAAATCCTATTCATCCATCTTACAAAAGTTGTTGAAGGATAAGATCGTTAACTTGCCAAATCCAAAACCAATTAGGGAACCATATCCTAACTGGTATGAAGCAAATACCTATTGTCAATACCATCGAGTTAATAGAAATGATACCAAATATTTCATGCAATTGCATCATGAGATACAGGATCACATTGAGGATGGTACTATCCATCTTGATGGAAGTAAGAAAAACACAAACAAATCAATGGCGAAAGCTAATAGTGAATTTCAGATATACACAAACCTGTTTTCGTCGCATTCTGCTAACATGATTATCGATCCCTTTGATTTTTTTTCTTACCTTGAAGCATAGGTCAACATGGTTACAATTACTCCTTCTCCTTGTCTTGCGACCAGTTCACTGAATATAACATTCACTTCGTAAGATGTACCAACAAATGATAAACCTTCTCCACTCTACATTCTTGCTCACCTCAATGGCAACATTGTGATAGGGGTATTAGTTGATCCGACAAGTAGAGTGAATGTCATAATGGAGGAGACTCTAGGGTAAAAGCATAGAGATGTGTCACACTTTCAGCCAACTTATCAGCACAACTGAGTTTAAGTATTTCTAACTAAAAATTAATTTTGGTCAAACATATGATCTAGTAAGATTCATTCTAGCTAAGTTAAATACTTCCACAAATTTTTCATCTAGAATTGTTGGCTACAAATATATGGAGCACCACTTTGAGTCCAATTTACCAAAAAAATAAAATTATTTGAAAAACTTAAAGTTTTAGTAACTCCTGCTAATGTAAATAACATTTTTTTAAAATATAAAAATACCCTTTTGTAGATCCATAAGTGCAATTTTCAAAAATATATTTATTTTAATAGTTTAATTATTATTTATATTTTATATTTTATTTATACTAATAGTAGGTTATCAGGACAAAATATTAGGTTGATTACCATGCCAAGGAAAAATAATAAAACTTATTAAAAAAATATGATGCACTAGATAAAAGAATCTATTTCAAGATGGTATAATTTTTTTCTATTTTAGATAAATATTTAATATAAAAGTTGACATTCGATGGAAATGGTTATTTTTTGATTCACATATTTTAATATTTATTTAAAAAAATATATTTATCAAAATTCAAAAAAATATATCCATGCGCTAAAGTTTCAAGTTATAAATACACACACAATTTTTGAAAGAAATAAAATAAAATTTACTATAAAAAGTTTGATGTCTCATGCAACTTCATTTTTCACCATTTTATCAGCAACAAAATTATAGTGTTAATTTATTAAAAAATAGTTTAAAATAAATTTTTAATCTTTAAAAAAAATATAAACATAAAATATAATAAAAAATACATATTTTACTAGTTTACATCATTTCAAAATTCAAAACATATATGTCACTTTTTAGTGATTCAAGTTTAAAAGTTGGATCAACGTTGGCCATTTCCTTTATAAAGTGTGACACAACTTTGTGCTTTTACTCTCTACTCTTGAACTCCTTGCAAAGGGAAGAATACGAAAAAATAAAATCCATCATCCATATGCATGATGGTCTCGCCCTTAAACCTTATGGATCGATAATATTATCCGTCTTGGTGGGACCTAGGACTGTAGACACAATTTTTGATGTCATCCTCGAGTCAGACCTATCCAGAGTGAAGCTAGGTGTACCTTGGTTGGCCTCCATGAATGGGATTGCCTTTGTAATTCATAAGTGTCTTAAGGTTTCCCATGAAGGTGTTGTGCATGTGGTGCATGATACTGGATACCGACCTGTGGTGTCTCATGGAGGATATTCATTGGATCACCTTTGGCCCGCTCCAGTCAGTCTTCTTCCACCTAGAATGGACCTACTTTATAAGAACTATGTGAAGTATAAGACTAGAGGCAAGGGACAACCAAAGTTGACCCTTCATATAGTAAAGCAACCAACTGCCTCCTCCTCTTGAAAGGGAAAGGATAAGCTTGCTCCTTCTCAGATTGCCTCATCTACTCCCCTTTCTTGGGAGGAGTATTGGATGAATAAGCCTGATTTTCACTTGTTGAGCCCGATGGTGCGTGCTTGACATAGACCCAATATCAAGATATAAGATATCCCTAATGAGTCCCTTGGACCTTGGTACTATATATACGGTAGAAAGAAAGGCTCGAGAAGAGAATTTTATTTGTGACCTCTTACCGTTCCCACGAATGGGAAAAGACCCGCTGCCGAGGCAGTAGAGTCGATTCCCCTTGTCGTCTCTCAACTTGCTCCTCCTGCTCCCATCCAGGAGTCTGTCCCTCTGCTAGAAATAGCTATGGGGGATACTCCCATGGCTGAGCAGGAGCCCTCTGTTCCTTCACAACCTCGAGCTTCTGGCTCGAAGAGTCACAAAAACTTCCTTGCACATGAGCGCAATTGCTAATGAAAGGACCTTCTGGCCAAACAAGCCTCCTTACAAAAGAAGGAAGGGGAGACAACCGCTCCTATATTAGAACCTCTTGTCGTGTCCTTCCCTCTCCTCTCTTTTGTTTATGTCCAAAATAGCTCTGTATCTTTTTTAGCTTCCGCTGCGAGCATACATGTGCTTGGAAAGGTGCAGGTGTTCATCGCTCCTTCCATGGAGCCACCTTTGTTGACATCCATTCCATATGTCTCACCTTTTCTGAAACTCATAGATATGATTAACACTTCAGTCGTATCTGTTATGGTTCTCTCTCCCTCTTCCTCTGCCCGTCTTTCTTCGTCTGTGGGGAGTTCACCTCCTCCAACAAAGAAAAAGGTGGAGAGTTGTCGCTCTAGAAATGGGGGACATAAGAGGAGCCCACCTCTCCTAAAAAGTGGTCCTGAACTAAACTATTTTGTCCTAGTGACAGAACTAGTCCTAGCCTCCCTTGAGTTTGTCACCGCTCTCAAATTGCTCGGTGAGCCTAGCGGTGAACCTCAGGTGCAAACTCCTCCATTCGTCGAAGTGAAACATGGCACTCCAATTAAGTGTATTTTAACTCGATGGATAAAGTTCCAACCTTGTCAGCAATCTTCGCAAATTCGTTGACCTTGGACCCACAAGAGTTGAGCGACGAAGACCTCACAGGTCCCTCTTCCTTAGCCCTTGTTGCGAGAGGATCAGAAGCTCCTCCCCTTAACATTACACCATTGCAAGCTCGTCATCCTTCCCCCTACAATGATATAGAGTGGGAAGCTGATGACCTCTTGGTTGACTAGTGTTAGGGGAGACCCTCTTCTTGATCTTTAGATTAGATGTGTGTGTGTATTGTGATGTGTTCCCCCTGTGATCGTGCTATGTGTGCCTAGATGACCCTCGTCACCCCTGTTGGTGCTTGGATATGTAGGTGTGGTGTTTGTTTTGTAAACATTCTTTTATGTGTATCATCATTCTTCTATGTTTGTGATTGAATTTTGGAAAATTGGGGACGATGCAAAGCATTGGGAGCATTTAGGCTTCCTTCTATGTTGACCCAATTTTTTATTTTGTCTTTATCTTTCGTGCATTCTTCTTGATCTGGTTGGGGATTGATGATATTTTACCTCTTACCATGGTTACCTATTATATATATGAATAAAGGCAGATCTGACCTTGCGAAACTAGATCCCCCTATGCCCTTTGTTCATGTTCTCTTTTATTTTTCTTTCCCTTCATCTTTCTCTCTTCTTCACTTGAGTTGTCCCTTTCATGTGCGACAATGCCACTTCTACATTACGTGGTCTTTAGAAAATGTGTTCGTGCCAATGAATCTTTTCTCAAAGACCCCTCCACGCACTTCTTTGTTAGAATTACATTCTCGACTTGAAACCCTAACGAAACATGTTTCCTTCATCATGGGTTCATAATAAAAGGACTTGGGAACCTTCCTTTGAAGTGGGAACACATTTGATCTTCCCCTCGCATGGGGGTATAGCCTTCCTTTCAAATTCCTTGATGATGTGAACATCTTTTGAAAGGATTCCTTGATGAAAAATTGATTCAAGAAAGAAAGCTTTGGCTTCTGAATAGTGTGTCCCTTGAGTGGACCCCCCTTCTTTATGTCAGGTTCCTGAGGGACCCCTTCGAAAGATTTATCTCTAATGAGTTCTATGGCATCTAGCTCGGGGGCAGCTCAACTAGACTGGTTTCACATCTTTACGTCTAGCTTAGGGGAAACCTGACTAGACCTACTTCACGTCCTTGCATCTAGCTCGAGGACAGCCCGACTAGACCTTACCTTTCAAACAGTGTGTCCCTTGAGTCAACCCCTCTTCCTTTTGAAGGGTTCTCGAGGGACCCCTTTGAAAGCCTTCCCACTTAGCAATGGTCTGCATGACTGTCCGTTCAGTAGCCTGTGCGACCACTTCCTCACATGTTCTATTTGTGGGTAAACATGTCATCATTTCT
Organism: Sequoiadendron giganteum; assembly: GCA_007115665.2. NCBI lineage: Eukaryota > Viridiplantae > Streptophyta > Pinopsida > Cupressales > Cupressaceae > Sequoiadendron > Sequoiadendron giganteum. The sequence goes on from CM021105.1 coordinate 315,893,781, forward strand.
AACTCTATGGAGTCCCCTTTTCTCAGTCTCCCTCATGTGATATTTCTTGGGGGATACCTCCCTTGAAGGTTCGTGAGCTTGTGAGGCACTTTCGTTCTTTAGCTTTATAGTTTTGTGAAACTATGAAGTCCTTTCCTGCAATTTTGGATTCACCAGACTGTGATCTACTTCCTCATCGGTATAGGTATAGATCTCTAACCCTACTACTTCTTCGATCTACTTTACCGAAGCACTCAACAACATTCATGCTCGCTAAAGTGGCAGAAAAATGTATAGGAGCGAATTTGCACCCCTAACACAAATTCCCCTTTTACCCCTTTACACTTTAGAAAACCAAACTCAGAGGCTTAATTCCACATAAGATCGCTATTCACATCATACTTGGTGCCTATTTTGTGTGTCGATGGAGGCATTGTCGGGGACACTTGCACAGTGCGTAGACATCTGCACGACACGCTTACGTCCCTGGCAGATTCCTGCGGTTGGAGCTTGCAGAAACGTTGCACTTCCTATTGGGAGTCAAAATGTAACACCTTTCTTTGGCTGGCTGACCCAAATATGGCCATTTTCTTCCATTCCTTCTTCATATTCTCCATTCATTCGTCCATTTTCATCTTCTTCACAAGTTGACACAATCTCTCCACACTTTTGAGCATTGACACAGTCTCTCCACACTTTTGAGCATTCACCCCAAGCTTTGTAGCAACATTTCACACTTCATAGCAGCAATATATCACTCCATCACTTCAATAGAGCAAGCACATGACAAATCCATTGCAACAAAGGCTTGAGTTCCTCTCATATTTCCCTCCACTAGCCTTGAGCACTTTGGACGGAGGTGGTAAGCTCCTCTCATCTTCTCTATTGTTTGGTTGAGTAAGCACGTACTGTTTTGTAGTGTTTTTGCTGTACTTTGCTTGTATTCTTTCATTATCACTTTATTTCTATATCGTTGCAAACTTGGCTATCTGTGGAGGTGGAAACACCAAAACGGGGGTCTGACTGAGGCAAACCCCTATACAGCCCCCCAACATTTTCTCTCTTTTCTATGTGTAGGTGGAGAGATCTTGGAGCAAGCCGGTGAAAGGATTGTTGTGTGAGATCATCTTTGTCTCCCTTGCGGTAATCTAATTTCTTTATCATGTTCATCTTTATGTTTCGTATTTCATTATTCTTTTTTGCACCTTTAGAAGCTCTTAACTAGGCTGCTAGTTTATTTTTGAGTGGTCCAACCTTGTCTCCCTGGTTTTCTGGCTGTACAGATGCCAAGGCACTTAAGAGATGTCAGCATGCCATGCTATCATCCCATAACCGCACTTCCATCCTCTGACAGAGAGCTACCCAAGACACAAAGTTGACCTTGAAAACCAACTCGCCTAGTCTCCTTTCAACTCTCGTGTTTGTAAAGTGATCGAAGGACCTTATAGTCCTCATAATTCTCATCCCGTCCATCCTAACACTCCTTTAAACTGAGGTAAGTTAGGGCAGCCATACTACTCTTGGCCTTTTGTGACCTGGGACCTTGCAATGGTTGGTCCCCCCTCTCTTACACTATGTATGTAAATGCATGTATTCTTGTATTGTTGTAACTTGTGGAGTTATTGTAATGAAAGGGAATCTTTATTGTAATATGATATGGAATCTTGTTCTTATATTCTCATTAAAAGAAATAATTTTTTTATTGCAATGACTTGTTACCTTATATATTTACTTGAAAGATGTAAATTTAGAAATTTTTACTTCATAGAAGGGTTAGTACGTTACACTATATTTATAGATCTCTAACCTGGGAACTCGAGCAATGAGAGAGGAAACATTGTTGCATGGTATTGTAGAGGTCGCCCATTCTCTATCTGTTAGTTTATTTAATGCTTGCATAAAGAAATAATCCCTTTGCAATATGTAAAGGTAATTGGAATGTGAGAAAGTCAGTGTCAATACATCTGCCTTTAATTTTTGCATTAATAATAAGTGGATTTGAGTGTACAAAGAAGAAGAGTACTCATGAAATCTGCTAAAATAGCAACTTGGTGATGACACAAACGTATTAGACTCTACAACTCAACCACTATAATAAATTAGGACATGGTTGTTTGTATCATTTCCTCCTTTGAATATATTCCTTTCTACATAAACAATGATTTTTGAACACATTCAAATTTGATCTAGTAGTTATAGGACCACATTGGCTCATTAATGGTTTATTATGTTATTTTCTACTTTATCACTAAAAGTCACTTGCAAATTCATGTTCAAATGATGAATAGTGTTTTTTGGGCTATACAAATCTTTTTTTGTAATTATTACATTAAATATAGTCATACATGACCTTCTAGACATGTAGGTGGTAGGTGAGTTTGAACTATAAAAAGCATGGGAGTTTCAAACTTCAAAGGTTAGGGAGCCTTGTGGCTCAAATGGATGGTATGCCAAAATGGGAGGGTCTAATAGTTTGAAAGATTTACTTAAAGAAATTATACAAGACAAAGGATTGGGATGTGGGATTGGGTGAAAAGGTATGCCAATAGGACATGAAATCTGACAACCTAACAAGAATAAAGAAAAGGAAAATATGGATGAGATGACATACTAGGATGGACAACTCCAAAAGTCGAAAAGTTAGACAACTTTTAGAAACCTACGGAAATTATTAGAAAATCCCCAACACTTAATACATTTCAGATTTTTTTATAACATTTAACACTAGAAGGGCACATAGAGGACAAAACTTAGGCAAAATACACAAAACAAAGATCTATACAAAGATTTCTTAGATCAGTTATAAAGTAAGGGGGAAATGAGGCCTAAGTGTACAAATAAATTGAGACTCAAGTAAAAAAGGCACTATAGAGTTAAGTCCCAATATTGTGCATGTATGGTGGCATTTCTTATGGTGTGAATGCCCCCACGTGTTGTACACATATGGTCTAATTAGGCACAAGCATGCACATCCATGTGTAGTTGTGTCTAAGCATTGTGTGCAATGTCATGTGACAATTATGATGTGTACATTGTGCAATGTTGAGTACACCTATGAAGTGGATGAAATTTGTACTTGAGGTTGCAAAAAAATCATTTACAAAAAATATAATCCTTAGAAGCTTATTAGACATAAAAATCAAGGCGAACAAGTTTTAGAAGCATGCATTTTATCAATTTAATTTCATGAGTTAAAGTTCAAATTTATGGTGAAAAATGAACTCACAATGTGTAGGATTGGCTTTCAAGGTTTTTTTCCTATTAAGATCCATTAGACATAAAACATAGATTTTAGAACATTGATGAATTAACTCTACACATCATCAACATTATACTTCAATCATTGATATTAAATAAATACATAATGTACATCTTATTTAATTATTACAGTTAGTATTATTCATTTATTAACCTAACTCTAAATTAATTATATTCAATTATTTACATTTAATTAATTAAATTAAATTTAAAAGTATAAATAATTTATTTCTTTACAATTATTATTATTACACCGAAGGTGTTTCTTATATGAAGTGAACAACCTGCATTTGAAAATCAATGGTTGAAGATTGTAGAGAAGGATGCAAGACAGTTGAAATGATCTCAACTGTCAAAGTTTTCATGATATTAAAAATTATAATATATAATTTTAAAAAAAATCTCCATTCTTATCTAGTCTTAGCTTTAAATTAAGAAAAGATAAGATCATTTTTTTTCCTTTTAAACTTTTTAAACTTGAATCTTTACGTCGATAGACATAACTCTACAATGGTAGCATGGTGCCTATAGGAGGTGTGCTGTCACAAAAAATAATATTACTTAGCCAAAACAAAATAATATAATACTAAGATATATATTGACATATTTTATATAGATTATATTTAAGATATATATACTAGTTAGATAAATAATTATAAATATATATTTTTCAAAAATTATAAATATATATTTTTCAAAATTTAGAACATTATATATATTAATCATATTTAAGTGATTTTTATTAGTAATACTTTATTTTTAATTTATTTTAATTTTTGAATAATTCTAGCCATAATTTTTACCTTATTCTTAATTATAATCTCAATCTTTTTTTTTTTGATGAATTTTCCAGATATCTATATTAATATAAATAAAGTACAAAATTCACAAAAATAATCTTAATTATAATGCTTTTAAAATTATACTTATTAATAATAATAGGATATGATTAGAATTATAATCAATTAATAATTTTAGTTATTTAAATTTAATTCTTATTTATATTTATTTATGTTTTGAAGTTAATAAATTTTGAAAAAAAGTGACAATGTTAAATAGTTTAAGATTTAATTTAAATTTTTATTTTAATTGTGTAAAATCAAATCCCTAAGAAAATCCGCCCCTACATGCCCTCCTGTACCACGCGACAGTGGGAAGACTAGACCTCGTGACCTCTTGTCTGCAACAAGATTGCTTTAGTGAATCGAGCTAGGCCCACCAACCCATCTTTATATGTTAATTTATTGATGTGCTTTAATTTAAGTTTTATTTTATTATTTTAATAACTTGGGAATGCAAATCTCTATAAAATATCTAATGGATTTTTGTGAAATTTTCTTTAATATAAAATAATAATTGCATACATAAAAAAATAAATCTTAAGAAAATGTAAAAAATAAGTAACATTTTTTTTATTTAGAAAAGTTTAATGACTTGCAAAAAATGAAAAATCATTCTTAAAAAATGTTAAAAAATAGTTTACCTTGCTTTCCTTACAAATTCCTCGATAACACCTCAAACTTATTAGTCAATTATGTTCAACAGAAATAATAATAATAATAAATCAATAAATTATAAATTGACTTTTTATTTTTGAATGGGTTTCAATTTATTTTCACTTTTTAAGTTTGATGTTGCTTGTATTTTTTAATATAAAAGTTAAATTTCTACTTTTAACAATTTTTAATATAATTTTTTTAATGTTTTATTTGAAATATAGTTTTATTTTCTAAAATTTAGTTTATTTAATAATGTTTTATAATTTTTATTTTTTTTAATATTGTGTTTATTTTAATATTATTTGTAATATATTAATTATATTTTTTAGGTACACATTTTATTAATATTTTAATTCTAATAAATTAAAAAAACTAGTTTTATTTTTTTGTTTAATCATTTATTAATTCAATAAGTTTATTATTTGTTATTAATTTTTAAACTTATTGTGTTTATTAATATTTGGATTTTTTATATATTTTGACTTTCTATTTAGTTTATTTTATTTTAGTTTTTAATTTAGATTCAAGTTTGAAATTTATTCTTATTATTTATATATTTTTTATGAAATTATAAATAATAATTAAAAATTATTAGAATTAATTTAATTTATAATTATTTATCTTATTAAATCTTTGATTGTTGTAGAATAATTCCATTTTAGATTTTTTTATAATTTATATAATGAAATAAATTTCAAACTTAAAATATAAATTAAAATTTATAGAGTGAGAGAGAAGGTAATTTTTGATTAGTCGTTTCATGCGAACAATCCAAGGATAGCATGCTCCTAGGGAGTTATGCTTAGGGTAGCATGTAATTTGATTGAGAGTATGATTATTCACCTTTAAAACCTCTTTAGTATACCCATTGCACACTTAGGAGAAAAATAAAGAGAAAGAAAATAAAGAAGAGAAATAGAGAAATAGAGAGAGAGACAAAGAGATACCAAGAGAGAAAAAGAGAGATCTAGAGATACAAAAATAGAGGTATAGATATAAAGAAATAAGTATGAAGAGACAAAGAAATGGAGAGGAAGAGAGATAAAGAAAGAGAGACGAAAAGAGAAGAGAGACATAGATAGATATAGTCACATAAAGAGAGAGATAGAGAGATAAAAATATCTAGGAGACAAAAATATATATAGAGGTCAAGAGATCAAGAGATAAAGAGGGAAAGGGGGAGAGAGGGGATATAAAGATAGAAAGGGAGATAAATATATAAAGATATATCTCTCTTTCTCTTCCCATATCTCTCTATAATATCTCTCCATATGTACCTCTCCTTACCTCTAAATATCTCCCTCTCTCAACCTCTCTCTATATAACTTCCTATCTCCATATTTCTATCCCTCCATATCTCCCTCTCTTTTTGTAGCCCCCTCTTTCTATCTCTATTTCTCTCTCTCTCCCTTCTCTCTCCATTTTCATCTCCATATCCATCTCTTCCTCTCTATCTCTCTCCTTATCTTATCTGCTTACCTCTCCTTACATATGTTTCTCTCTTTCCCCTCTCTCTTTCCCACTATATATATCTCTCTATCTCTTCCTCTTTCTATCCATATCTCTCCCTCTCTCCCCATCACTCTCTCTTTCTATATCTCTCAACTTCTCTATCCTCTCTCTATTTCTCTCCCTGTCTTCCTCCATCTCTATCTATTTATATATATATCTCTCTCTATATATATATCCCAACATCTCTCTCACTCTGACACACACTGCTTGTTTCTCCTTCCCTATCTATATCTCTATATCTTTTTCACTCACAAACACATTCATTGCTTCTCCCTCCTTATCTCTATTCATATCTATCCTCTTTCTATTTCTATCTCTCTCCATCTTATCCATCTGTCTCTGCATCCATTTATACGAGTGATCCACAAAGTTGGTTTAAATTTTAGATTCTGATTTTCTGAAATCACATTAAGCCTAAAAGTTTAATTTTTTTCAATTGAAAAGGGTTTATCAAACCACCTTGATCCCTGATCATTTTAAACCATACTACAACGAGTCTCTTTAACCTATCAAATGTTGACAAAAATCACTTTTGATTTACCTTTGGATCTCATTTAAAATTTATTTGAAATGATCATGGTAGTCTTAGAACGAGCATCCAAATATAGTTTTAACTTTGTTTATTGTATGTTGGTTTTATTAAACATGGTTTTCACCAAAATCAAGCCTTTGTTTTGCACTACATATTATCAAAATAAAATTAAAAAAATATGTTCAATATTGATTTCTGATCCACCAAAAACAGAATTTTGATACAAATTTGGTTGTATACATATTCAATAATTGGTCGATTTCGAAACTGATTAATGAAAATATTTAATAAAAGACTTGAACCAAATAAAGTGTATATCATATAACCATTCCAAAAAAAAATAGAATTTTATCCATCATACAAAAAAGTTATGTTGTATACGGTGAGCGTCACTCCTTAAAAATTCTATTTTTTTTTAAAAGCTAGTTTTCGAAAGAGATGGAAAAAGAAGTGCAATTTGATTCCAAAAAAAATGAAAAAAATATTTTTTAAATTTATAGACAAAACTTCACAAATCACTAGTTTGCATCATCCTCAAATTCCTCACTGTTTGACCGCTATAGGAGCCCGAAAGTGAAGATTTAGTTAAAGAAAATCAGTTCAATGTCCAATTTGCCCAAAAATTGTAAACCAATATTGTGGGATCACCTACATATCTATCCTCATCTCTCTCTCTCTCTCTCTCTCAATATCTCTCTCTTACTCATACACACACACACTCCTTGTTTCTCTCTCCCTATCTATAGCTCTATCTTTATCTCTATCTCTCCATATTTAAATTCTTACATATCTTCCTCTATCTCTATTGCATTACCTATCCATCTCTCTCTAACCCCATATCTTTCCCTCTCTCTATCCCTCTCTATATATCACTTCCTATCTCTATCTTTATATTTCTATCTCTCCTTCTCTCCCCCTCTCTATATATTTATCTCTTCCATCTCTATCTCTCCTTTTGTACTCTCTCTTTATCTCTCCCTCTCCTCCATCTCTATCTCCATCTCCATCTCTAAATTCTTCTCAATCTCTTTCTCCTTACCTTTGTTTTTTTATCTCTTTCCTCCAATCTCTCCCTCTTTCTATCCCTATGTCTCCCTCTCTCTCCCTCTCTCTCTATTGAGAACATAACATGAGCCTATTGGTAATAGAATCTTATTACCTTCCTAATCTAGAGGTTTTGTTTTAGTTGTGTTCAAATCCCTGTAAGTAGATGCATATTTTATTTGAAGCTATCACTTCTCCATTGAGAACTTTGTTGCAGAAACAATGTCATTTTCTAAATAACCTACCAATTGATCTCATGTATACTAAAAAAATATATGTAAAAAAAAACCAAAATATTCCTTAATTGACCTTCCACATTCGGTATAGGAATACCAACGAAAAAATGACTAGGTAAAATTGTGGCTAAAGAGGTCTTTTTTGACCGATATACCAGTGGGGTTGCTGATAAATGCCCACCAACATTAATAACTACTTGAAGAAATACGGCAGAATGAGAGGTCTGACAGAAAGTCTCTTCCTCCAATAAGAAACAGACTCTTTGATTTTCTTTTAATTTAAATCTCCTTGAGGAGTACATACAAACAAAATTTCAACTTCCTTCGTTCGGGCGTAAAGAAACTGCTCATGGCAGTATCAACTTAAGTATTTTTCTAGTTTCTCCACCTCCTCAACGCTTCCAATGTACAAAGGAACCCGTTGATGGACCTCTTGGGGCTGTATATCCAGCACTCTTTTATGTCCATCAGACCCTTTGCCGCCAGCTTGCTCAACTATGTAACTCATTGGGGCGCACTCATACAGAAGTCTCAACTTACCATTTTTGCTTTTCTTGTCGGCAGGGTAGCCATAGATTCCTCCATATAACAACGTCCTGTGGAAATCTCCCACAAGACTGCCGATGTAGCGGGCTGAGTAGGGCTTGCCCGAAGGACCTGGGTCCTTGAGATCATTCATATACTTTTTCAACTTCTCATCCCACAGCTCGTAGTTTCCTTCGTTGAACGAATAGATCTTTCCTTTCTTTGGGATCTTTATGTCCTGATGTGTCAACACGAATTCCCCATACATGGGATCCAACGTAAAACCATACACACCCTTCCCCACTGACAGTACCAAAATCACAGAGCTCGAGTACATGCAGTACCCTGCTGCCAGCAGATTGCTTCCTGGCTGACACACATTCACAATGCATCTCTGCGCACTCTGATCCAACTGCATGCACAGTGCCACCTCTCATGTTAGTTCTCAATTATTACAGGAAAAAGAATTCTATGAGTTCCTATATAAACACCCAAATGCTTAAAGATCTTAGTTTGAAAGTTTAGCATACCGTAGTGGCATCATCTCCAATGTCTACAAGGCATTCGGAATTGGGACTGTATATGCCAAAAATGGAACCAGTGGAGACAGCCGCATCGATGTTGGAGGAGCCATCAAGCGGGTCGAAGACGACTACGTAGTGTCCAGAGTAGGTCTCCTCCACAGCCACCGGTATGTCTTCCTCTTCCGATGCTATAATCCCTGTTCTGCCACTCCATCTCAAGCAACTTGAAAATACCTGCTCAACAACAGATACATATTGGCATTCCCCTTCCCCTTCCCCATTCCAAGCACTTAAAATTAGGGCAAAAGAGTTAAAAATTACATCTTTAGATGGCTAAGAAGGAAAGAAAGAAGAACCTCGTTTGAGACAACGTCGAGCTTCTTCTGATCCTCGCCCTGCACATTGACTTCCCCCTGAAGGCCCGTGAGGTTGGATATGCCTGCTCTTTGCACAAGAGAAGCAATTTGCTTGCACGCCAAAGAAATACTTGAGAGCACAATTACCAGCTCGCCATCTATGGCACCGCTCTGTTCTTGTCTCAGCAACCATGCCGTCAGAGTCTGGATGTCAAAGGCGCTTTGCTTCTTTGTCTGCTGCTGTTCTACTGTTTTGCTCTGCTCAGAAGCCACTGCCCTGTTTCTCAGGCTCAGCACATTCTTCCTGCCATCTGACAAATTTGCAGAGCACCCAAAATTGGAAATAGATGGAATGGAAAGAGGTGCATTGGGTCGTTGGGGCGATCTTGGTATGGAGTGAGGATGGTGGTGAACAGAGGAGAAGCTGTGCACCGATGCTGTGGCCATTCTCGCTGCTCTTTGCTTCTTTTCTCTGCCCTGCTCTCATTTTGCAATCTATTGGATCATGGATCAATAACGAAAGGCTACCAAATATTCCAAAAATATTTTAGAATAAAAATAAAATCTGAGATAATAAGTTGCGTGTGAGAAAAGTGGGCACCAAGTCGAATGGCTGACATGCCTTGGTTAGTCTAGGACATTAAAAGTAAAACTAAATAGATGTGGCCTTTAACCCAATTTAGAAAATTGATTGGAAGGATCCCAAGAATAGGTGCTCTTCATGGCACCACATACGAAGCTAGCTAGGATAAAGGATACCAACTTGCAATGATGAAGGGTAGCAACTTGCAATGGTCAGATTAGAAGCTTCATGATAGGTTTTATTTAAATATTTTATTTTTATTTTGAGTATATATAGACAATAAATGATGACAAATGATGTAATTTTGTGAAAAGTTCTATTTATTTATCTAAGTTTTATTTGTAAATGATTAAATGCTTGTTGTTTTATCTTATATCTATGTGCACAAATTACTATGTTTTGGCTTTTTTTTTTTTATTATCATGTTTATCCATAAACTGATATGTAAATAACTAGTTCAATCATGATCATGTTTGTCTTTTCATCCATGTTTGAGTATGCAATCATGAGGTCGTCCTTGCAAGTGTAAATTTGACCCACCTAAATTCAATTTTAAATTATTGAATTGGATCGATCGTACTCCTTTACATCTCCCACCTATAATTGACCAAACACGTGTTTAGGTGATTTGATGATCTATGCTGGTATTTGAAAATATTTATTACATTCATCCTTATTGTTGAAGAATCATCTAAGAAAGCAATGATCTGGTCATCTTAGACTATTGAAAATTCAATCAATATTTTAAGGCTTAGATTCAGTGCACTAAAATGACTAGCAAAATTACAACAAGATCAAATATAAGTTAATAGCAAAGGAAAAGCAAATAGTCACCATTAAAATAAACAAAGACTAGTTGTGAAACTATGTCAAACTTGTGATGTTGTCCTTTAAGAGATAGGTAATGTTTCTCAAGGTATAACATATGTCCTTTTGGGATTTTTACTGGTAGTCTTTGTTGTTTAGTCATAGAGCTAAGCATTTTTTCCTCCTCATTCCATTTCCATTATAACATCATACATGTGAATTAATTTGATATCTCTAAATGTTTATTCTAGGTTGAAATATGCTTATGTGTATGCATTTTATTGGATTATCCTAGACTAAACTTTGGAAGGTTTATTTCCATTTTCTTTAGGGTTTCTAGATCCAAGTTTATCTTTTATTACAACACATTTTTATATTAAATTTATTTTTTTATTCTTGTGCTTCATTTATCTTTATTCTAAGGTTTGGTGATTGTTCGTATTGCCTATCTTCTGACCACCCTACCCACCCTTATTTGGTTCTAGCATTTGTATTTTGCATTTTTTTCAAATTTGATATACTTCTAAGTTTTTAGTTTTTTTAAGTTGAGATTTATTATCCAAGTTGCCATATATATATTGTTAGGGTTCAGGCAGATTGAAGCAATAAACATTAGCAATTATGTGCAGATTAAATAACCCAAAAATAACAATGAAGAATAACACAAAAAAGGATCAACACAAAATTTTAACGTGGTTCACCCAAAATGGGCTACATCCACAAAAACTCAGCCATCCAATGATTTTATTATCCAACACAAAACATATTACAATCTCGTAAATTCCATGTTGCAACTTGCATCCCAACCACTTATAACAAGCTTTTTGGAAGCCTCTAAAATTAGGGTTTTACAAAGTTGATAGGCCAAAACTGGGATAAAGAATAAGGAGGATTTCAGCTTGGTCTAAGAGTGTCAACCCGGGGTTCGTAGCTTGCGAGAAGTGTTGCAGCAGTATACCTAAGGGAGGAAATCAATGAATCAAATGGGAATGAAATGCAGCTAGAACATGCATAAATTTCCTAGCGAAAGTCTAGTTCAACTTTCCTATTTTGTCTTTATGTTAAAAACGTGACAGTAACTGTTAATAATCTGTGATGGGAGCAGCAGTGATAGGAATTATTACAGACAACAAAAACCTCTTTTATAAATCAGAATATAACTCGCACTTTATGCTTCAGATAAACACACCAACATCGATAGAATATCAACATTTGAAATGATTATCCAATGAAGATCAATTTTAAACCAGCTTGTAAATAAAATGCAAGAAATTAAATCACACAGAAATAAAATGCAGCAGAAAATTAAATTGCACAAAACATAAATTCTAACTGTTTCAAACATGCAACAACCTCACCAAGCATTCCAAGAGTGGTCCCTTCCTCTGGTTCGCATGGTGAGTGGAAATAAAATGCCTCTTTACATTGGATGGATCAACAGAACAATATTTTATTTCATGAGGATAATACAGAAAATCTCCCCTAAGTCTGCGTACAACAATCTGCTACCTTTACACTATGCGCATACATATATATATGTTTGATAACAAATAAATACATAAAATAATATGTTTGTTGTGGCCTACGACTAACAAACTAGAAGGAAATAAATAATACGGAATGCTAACAATAGATTTAAAATAGACTCGTTATAACTGAAGACAAGAATAGAGGACGTGAATCTTTGCAGATTTTTTTCTAACGTTTTAGCAACAAATCTCTAACACGGGTTTCCTCTTCATAACTGGCAATTGCATCTCCACTTGAAAATAACCATGATTTTTGTGCTTATTCGAGTTTGGCATTAAAGGGGTAACCAATGCCAGCTTGGAGATTGACATCACCTTTGAAAAGATAACATAAATAGATTGTTGATCATAACGTAATACATAAAAGTTCCTGGCCAGAAAATGACAGGAAGACATTTTGCATAAAAGGTGATAGGAAGTTCTTCTAATCAGCATGCTGCAAGCTTGATCTGAAAATCATAATGCTTAATAGTAAAGACAACCAATCATTAATTTCCATATTTTATCCAAAACTCTATTAAATACAACTTATACATATTTAATCATATGCAACATAAAATGGGGAAATAGTATGATATGGAATGAAAATGGAATGTGGAAAAGGTATATGAAATAAGCTAAAATATGGCATAAAATGGGGCATAATTGGCTCTCATCATTCCCCCCAACTTAACATATTGCATGTCCTCGTGAAATCATTATTTATGAGAGGGTAGCCTTTAAATTATGGAATCTTCCTTCATCATCCTTAACTATTATAGCTCATGCATAATTACATTATTCTTTCAAAATTCTTGCAACTGTCATTGTAATGTTCATACCTCCTTTAACTTTTTATTTTGCATGTTTTTCAATTTCTTTTTTCCCTTTTTCTCTGTTTTTCTTGTCATTTCTCATAGCATCATTTTTAAATGCTATATGTAGGAGGGTCATGAAAAATTCATCTTGACAATTATGAGCTATATGAATTGGATGAAATGATAGGTAAAATGAATAGTGAAATGAAGGATGAAATGATAAGCAATATGAAATGATTTTGCAAGGTCGAATAATGGATACTATAAGGATAATGGAAAGTAATAGGTGAAAAGATGGTATACCTCCCCCAACTTAAAGGGTTGACCGTCCTTGGGAAATAGGGAGAGGATAGGCATGGATGTTGCATATATGATTAAAATAAGAAATATTAAGAAAATTAAGAGATAAAATAATGAAAAATAAAATTGATCATTTTACCAACTCACATTTCCATGTATGCCAAGGTCTGGTAGCCAATGTAACTTAGGAACTATGAATTGCCAGGAAGGAAGGAACCAAAAATTGTGACAAGGACTATAGCCACATCACACATGAAAGATATCCATCAAACTAAAGGATTGAGGAAGCATACTGATGGTAGCCGGAATTCTCTCTTCATTTTGTCTAACACCTCAACTGAAAATGTAACTCTTGCGACAAGTGAAGTGGACTACAACAAACAAGAGTACATTTACACAAGTGAGCAACATGAGATGCTAGGAGGTACTCAAACAACCACTAAAGCAATAGAGAATACAACAAACTGATTAGCCCATAGAAAGAACACAAATTATTGCAATCTTTTTCCCTTTTTTCTATTTTTTTTTTTTCAATTTTGATAACGACAACATATCGCCGGTATCCCGATTTTCAACCTACTACTGCCTAGAGGCGCCGAAGAATCAACTTTCACCCCTAAGTTTACTTTGCAGTTAGTATCCATCGGAATCTAGTTCTCAGATATTAACTGGCCAACAACGCCCGAAGGTTTTCATTGTTGGATCTTTTATTGCTTTTTTTTTCATTTTTTTCATTTTCTTTTTCATATTTTTCTTTTTTCCTTTTTTCATTTTTGAATAATTGCATATAATGACCAAAGAGAAGGAACCCGATGGATGTTGAAGTGAAACCATCTAAAACCTGAGTTCCCTCTATGACCCCACAAAAGTTACTGCTGAAACTGGTTACATGAGGCAAAGCTTGAAATGATGGCCAATGACAAAATATACCTTATCAAGATTGACCATGCATAGTTTATAGCACCCTTGCTGATCATGCCACTATGCTTGAAAGCTGCCTATAAAATGTTAGAATACATAACCACTCACTTGGTTGAAAGAATTATTCTTAATGGCCATAATCTCTGGAAGACACATTATTCTATGATGACCAATTTGAAACAAATCATATGAATTTCTCATGAAGCTATGTTATCTTGTCCTTTCAAGTATGAGAGATATTCATAACTATTTCCAAAGTTGTAAGAAAATACAACTTCCTTACCATAGACAAGGGAGTGTAGTGAAATATTAGTTCCAGCCTCTCAACTAGTCCAATGTATCCATACAACTTTAGATAAGTGAATACTTATCTCTATGTGTTCAACAAGCTCATAGCACCACTGCTACAAATGATCTGAATCTTATTTAGCTCATGCCACCATATCGGAAAAATAGCCATAGAATTTTGGGTAACCATCATAGAAACTTGCAACCATATTTCTCAAGACCAAGCATATCAAGTATAGTAATACGATATCATCCATTTAATAACTTCATCATTTTAATCGATTTATTGATTAGAAAATGAATGGTAAAGTTATATCTATGAATAGATATTTAATAAGAAAATGGATGAAATTTTATATTCTTTTTATTTGTATAGGATCATTGAGAGAAATTTACTAATAAATAAAATAAATTATGAATATTAAAATGGGTAACCATCATAGAAACTTGCAACCATATTTCTCAAGACCAAGCATATCAAGTATAGTAATACGATATCATCCATTTAGTAAATTCACCATTTTAATCGATTTATTGATTAGAAAATGAATGGTAAAGTTATATCTATGAATATATATTTAATAAGAAAATGGATGAATAGATCTGGATAGGAACTCAAACATTGGCTATCTACATGTTGAGAATGAGTTAGATGATGAGGACATGGTGACTGATGTATATGTTGTTTTTACAAATTCATAATAGAATCAACTTGATAAAACTCAAGCTAATATGACAAAAGAAAAGGATAAACCACCAGTGACTATTTAAAGATGGTTTAAATAGATCTAGGAAAGTGGTATCCATGGATACCACTTTCCTGAAATATCTCTAACTCTCAAATATAATCCTGATCAATTCGAAAAACTATGGTTAAAAGCGTGATCATGCAAAGAGAACCAAAATACAAATGTATGAAGCTGAATACCTCAAGGCTAATCCTGATAAGTTTATGGTTAGCTAATCCTTAGAAGATATGATGAACTATGGTTTTAATGATCATATCTTCTTATTTGGTATCTTATGTGGTTAAGGATGGGAAAATGGTATCCATGGATGGATTGGTAAGGATCTTCGAGGGTAAAATACTTCATAACTATAAAACAAACATTATGATAAGGAGGCAGAAATTTAACCCTAGAGTAACCGTTCAAGAACCTTTCTAGTTTTCTTTTCCTTCCAAAAACTTATCTAAATAGTCCCGATACTTACTGTTGCTTATCTTAGCAATTTTCGTTCCTTCATAAGCCAGACCCGTCACTTTCACAATCAACTTCACATCCACCTTGAACTAGAGCCCACCCAAATTCACTTTTCCATCTCTCCAAGCATTAGCAAACTTGAGATTATTTATTTGTATAGGATCATTGAGAGAAATTTACTAATAAATAAAATAAATTATGAATATTAAAATGGGTAACCATCATAGAAACTTGCAACCATATTTCTCAAGACCAAGCATATCACAAAACCTTCAAGTTGTTCTAGATAGACTTCCTCTTCAATAGTTCCATTTAGGAAGGCAATTTTCACATCCATTTGATGGATCTTCCAGCCTTTAGTTGCAGCAATGGCTAACACTGCTCTCACAGATGTGTAATGGGCAATAGGTGCAAATGTTTCTTCATAATCAATGCCTTCCTTTTGAGAAAAACCTCTTGCCACAAAACGTGCCTTATGTTTTTCTATACTGCCATCAACAACATGCTTGATTTTGAAGAGCCATTTAGAAGAGACAACAGATTTCTCTTTCGGTCTAGGCACTATATCCCATACATCATTTTTTAGAATGGACTAAAAAATGATGTATGGGATATGAAAAAAATTCCATGCATAGCTTATCGAACACAAGTGTCTGCGTTAGGAGTTAGGAGCACCTAATCAGACACCATTACAAGGTTGAGACCTTCAACGCACTTGTGAGTGCACAATTGAGGTCTCCAACATGCTTGTGAGGTCACAAGCCCAAGAGTTATCCATTTAATAACTTCACCATTTCAACATGTTTCTTTTTCAAAATGGGCCATACCTTGGCTAGTAAACTAGAAAAAAAACTAGAAAGGTTCTTGAACAGTTACTCTAGGGTTAAATTTCTACCTCCTTATCATAATGTTTGTTTTATAGTTATGAAGTATTTTACCCTCGAAGGTCCTTACCAATCCATCCATGGATACCACTTTCCCATCCTTAACCACATAAGATACCAAATAAGAAGATATGATCATTAAAACCATAGTTCATCATATCTTCTAAGGATTAGCTAACCATAAACTTATCAGGATTAGCCTTGAGGTATTCGGCTTCATACATTTGTATTTTGGTTCTCTTTGCATGATCACGCTTTTAACCATAGTTTTTCAAATTGATCAGGATTAGCCTTGAGGTATTCAACTTCATACATTTGTATTTTGGTTCTCTTTGCATGATCAATTATGTCAAAGGCTTGAAATGAGCTAACCAAGGAAGATAAGTTAATCTCATGGGAAGGTTTAGAAAAAGGGACACTATTCTTTGGAACCTGAGTATTGGTCTTTGATGTTGAAGGAATTACAAGAGGATGAGGGACACTTTCTTATTCAATGTATCTTTTGGTTGCACTAGAAAAGGAGTCCCCCTTTTGGAAATAGTCACTGGTGGTTTATCCTTTTCTTTTGTCATATTAGCTTGAGTTTTATCAAGTTGATTCTATTATGAATGTGTAAAAACAACATATACATCAGTCACCATGTCCTCATCATCTGACTCATTCTCAACATGTAGATAGCCAATGTTTGAGTTCCTATCCAGATCTATTCATCCATTTTCTTATTAAATATCTATTCATAGATATAACTTTACCATTCATTTTGGTGAAGTTATTAAATGGATGATACTATATTACTATACTTGATATGCTTGGTCTTGAGAAATATGGTTGCAAGTTTCTATGATGGTTACCCATTTTAATATTCATAATTTATTTTATTTATAGATAATTTCTCTCAATGATCCTATACAAATAAATAATATATTAGTGCAAAAGGGGAGGCAAGTAGAGGTTATTATTTTCAAAATATTTTAACCTTGAAAATTTTAAATCATATTTTTCTTCTAGAAACATTGTTGAGCCATATTTTATCTAGGCATGGGCCCTTTTGAATTTTAGTGAACAAGACAATATTACATGATATAATGGTGGTTAAGGGGAGATAAGAAAAGGTATTATTTTAAAAGAGCTTACCCTTGGAATTTCAACTCATATTTTTCCTTAAAAGGTTTGTTGAGCTATATTTTCCCTTGAAGCCTCTAGGTTGCAACAAAAAATAAACCACCTCATCTTGAAAGGTATCAAAGAGAAACTATGATTTAAACTCTTAGTTATAATCATAAATAATTATAACTCTATATTTTATGTAGAGTTATCATGTAACTCTAGATAAAATGTTGCTATGAACAATAAAGCGAGAAAATTATCTACAATATACTCACCTATTTAAATGTTCTTTTTATTGGTGCAAAAGTGTTGGGTAACCATCATAGAAACTTGCAACCATATTTCTCAAGACCAAGCATATCAAGTATAGGAATACGATATCATCCATTTAATAACTTCACCATTTTAATTGATTTATTGATTAGAAAATGAATGGTAAAGTTATATCTATGAATAGATATTTAATAAGAAAATGGATGAATAACAATCAATTCTTGTGTAAACATAATATAAATGAAATTCCAATCAACACAAGAATGCATACCTTTTGTTTGGTCTGAAGCTCACATGTAGTTTTAGTACAAGCACCAATGAAACAATTAATGAAGACATGAGCAAAAAAAATCAACCAAAGATTTCAAAAATTCAAGGGATTTCCCCCAACTTAATTGCTTATTGCAAAAGCATGAGGGCATTAGTATGATCTAGGGAATCAAAAAACAACTTGAAATTTTCTAATGAATGGTTATTTCAAGATAACCCAAAGAATCAAGAATGACAAAGATATGTATATATTAAAACCTTGATTCTTGTTAATGAACAATCACCATTGACTTCCAAAATTATATGGATCCTCCCAACTTAATTTCACATTG
Source organism: Sequoiadendron giganteum (assembly GCA_007115665.2). Lineage (NCBI taxonomy): Eukaryota > Viridiplantae > Streptophyta > Pinopsida > Cupressales > Cupressaceae > Sequoiadendron > Sequoiadendron giganteum. Next base: position 315,912,539 of record CM021105.1, read on the forward strand.
TAAAATCATTAGGGTATTAGGAAAAACCAAAGAAGAGAGTGGCATATTTAATAATACATTGATCCTTAATGAATGATCATTCATTTGTAGCATGTTTTGTATGGTCATTAATGCATGCAAACCCTTCTAGTTCTTCTTAATCAAAAAATAAATTATTGGACTTGGATCAATAAGTGTGTGAGGAATACATAGTTTCACCATAGGCCTCCCAAGATCAAGATATATGAGTATATTTATAATGATAGATCTTGGAGGATTTCATTATGTATCTCACACAAATCTTGAATTATTAAGGCCAATAGTTCACCATTTCTTTTTTACGATTAATTTCAACACACATATGTAGCATTTCAATGATAAAATTAGAATCAAATTGAATTATTTCCTTATGTGTGTGAATTATTTCTAAAAGTTGTGATTCCTTAAGTAGATAAGAAGAACTTAGTGGATTGTCTTGTAGTAGATCATTTTGTTCTTCAAATACAATTAAACAAAAATCAGATCCTTTAGCTATGTGAATGCATTGCAATTGTGATTTACCAATTTCATGCATATTAATGAAATGTACAAGGATAAATGAAACCTCATTATTATATGCAGATTGAACCACCTTATTAGATAATAGTAAGTTATTAGGAATTGCAATTTACCTTGGTGGATATGTAGGGGTGGATGGTGGGTAGGATAATGACAATGGTAAAAGTTGTGTGGTATATAGAGTAGATGGTAAAGATGGTAATATATAAGATGGATATGGTGGAGATGGTACTATATGGGATGGGTATGGTTGTTGTGAGCATTTATTATGCCATTCTTGGTAGTATGGTAATTGTTTCCATTCACCATATCTACTAGATAGAGAAACATTTTGTGAAGAAACATATTGCCTTTCGAATCCATAGAATTATAAGATATTTCAAAATCATTAACCATACCTTGATCTTTCCTACTTGACGTATGAAGTTGTTCTTGAGTTACAAAGAAAACTTGTGCATTGTTTTGTTTAGGATCGATTACAATTTCTATCTCCTTCACCATGTCCTCTTGGCATGTGCACTTATCTTCTTCCTTGCAACAAAGAGAACAAAAAGTGGTCAAATCTTCATTAAATGATTCATTTTCAAAAATCCATTGTCCTCAAAATTCATCAATGATATGTTCTTGTTCATCTATAGGAATAAGATTTGTAGATACATGTGACAATGGTGGTGAAAGATCAATATATTCTAAGTTGCATTCTTTATGCAGAGAGGGTATAAAAATATCACTTTGTTTCAGCGCAATTCCCCCACCAATTTCTTCTTTTGTTTTTAAATTTGAAAGTGAGGGTCTGGGGGCGGCAACCCCCAGTGGGGTCAAGGGGCAATGCCCCTTGCGGGTCCTGGGGCAGCGCCCTAGGTGTGCTCCTTGTCATGAGATAGGGTGGGGTCAAGGGGCAGTGCCCCCGCTGCCAAGCACATTTTTCTTCTTGAGTGGCCTTCAAATTCTTCATTTTTGAAGCATTTTTCCTGAAAAGTGATGTGTTTGAATTGCTTTCAAAATGTAACATTTTTATTGTTTTTATGTTTTTTCTTCAAAATTGCTTCTTTCTATAATTTTACTCACAACAATTAGTGTTGATACATAAATGGTTTTAATTTCTAAAATCTACCTACAAATTCTAACAATGCATCTATATGATTTACACAACACAAATTAGGACTAATCATCGGGCAAGGCTAGCAGTTGCGCGATTTTTCATCCTAACAAATTGGTCCTAACTTAACTCACTGTATTTTCCATCCTTTAACACCTCTCCCCGGAAATGATGCCAAAATGATAGGCCAAAACTGGGATAAAGAATAAGGAGGATTTCAGCTTGGTCTAAGAGTGTCAACCCGGGGTTCGTAGCTTGCAAGAAGTGTTGTAGCAATATACCTAAGGGAGGAAATCATCGAATCAAATGGGGATAAAATGCAGCTAGAACATGCATAAATTTCCTAGTGAAAGTCTGGTTCAACTTTCCTATTTTGTCAAAAGAGCGACATGAATTGTTAATAATCTGTGAAGGGAGTAGCAGTGACATGAATTATTACAGACAACAAAGACCTCTTTTATAAATCAGAATATAACTCGCACTTTATGCTTCAGATAAACACACCAATATCGACAGAATATCAGCATCTAAAATGATTATCCAATGAAGATCAGTTTTAAACCAGCTTGTAAATAAAATGCAAGAAATTAAATCACACAGAAATAAAATGCAGCAGAAAATTAAATTCCACAAAATATAAATTATGTTTCAAACATTTAGCAACCTCACCGAGCATTCCAAGAGTGGGCCCTTCCTCTAGTTCACATGGTGAGTGGAAATTAAATGCCTCTTTACTTTGGATGGATCAATAGAACAATATTTTATTTCATGAGGATAATAAAAAAAATCTCCCCTAAGTCTGTGTATAATAATTTGCTACCTTTACATTGTGCACATACATATATATATTTTTTGATAACAAATAAATACATAAAATAATATGTTTGTTGTGGCCTACGAACAACAAACTAGAAGGAAACAAATAATATAGAATGCTAATAACAGATTTAAAATAGACTCGTTATAATTGAAGGCAAGAATAGAGGACATGAATCTTTGCAGATTTTTCTCCAACGTTTTAGCAACAAATCTCTAACATGGGTTTCCTCTTCATAGCTGGCAATTGCATCTCCACTTAAAAATAACCATGATTTTTGTACTTATTCGAGTTTTTCATTAAAGGGGTAACCAACACCAACTTGGATATTGACATCACCTTTGAAAAGATAATAGAAATAAATTGTCGATCATAACATAATACACAGAAGTTCTTGGCCAGAAAATGACAAGAAAACATTTTGCATAAAAAGTGACAGGAAGTTCTTCTAATTAGCATGCTGCAAGCTTGATCTAAAAATCAAAATGCTTATTAGTAAAGACAACCAATCATTAATTTCCATATTTTATCCAAAACTCAATTAAATACAACTTATACATATTTAATCATATGCAACATAAAATGGGGAAATAGTATGGTATGAAACGAAAATGGAATGTGGAAGTGGGTGTGAAGGTATATGAAATAAGCTAAAATATGACATAAATTGAGACATAATTGGCTGTCATCAAAAGTCATTTTTCATTTGTTGGTTAACAAAAATTAACTATCAAGCTCTCGAGGGCTGCCACCCCCGAACCCCCACTTGGGGCCCGACCTAGCCCTAAACCCTGACAAGGATATGTAAAGAGTGTACAGTATTTGCATGATTAGTCACCACATACCAACAATCTCCCACTTGGAGATTGATCAGGCTCCACACCAAACAATCTCCCACTTGGATACTGATCCTAGACGACACCATTGTACTTGCAGCTCCCATTGGATTACAAGTTTGGCTGGTTTTTTATGTCCACCATTATGAGTCGTAAAGGCCAATGAAAATTTATGAGGAAATTAGTTTCTCCCATATAACTACCTTTGTGAACATATCTAAAGGATTCTCACTTGTGTGAATTTTCTCCAACTTCAACTGTCCATCCTCCAAAATTGACTGAATGAAGTGGTATCTAAGCTATATGTGCTTAGTTTTTGAATTCAGAGCGAAATTCTTAGCAAGATGAATGGCACTCTGACTATCAGTGTACAAAGGGCTATCTTCTTGTTGATGTCCCAATTCGTCTAAAAAATGTTGTAACCAGATCATCTCCTTGCTAGCTTCCGTAGCAACAACATAATCAGCTTCAATGGTTGAAAGTGCAACAACCTTTTACAGCCTTGAAATCCAATTGACTGCAATACCTCCTACATTAAAAAAATACCCTGTAGTACTCCTCCTACTATCAATATCACCTGTAAGATTAGAGTCAACATATCCTTTTAGCAGAATTTGTTCCTCCAAAATATAGTTTCTTTGAAGTAGTACCTCTCAAATATTAGAGAATCCATTTTACTACATTCCAATGTTCCATTCTCGAATTGTTCATATACCTACTCATAACTCTCACTACATGTGAAATATCTAGCTTTGTGCATACCACTGCATACATCAAGCTACCAACTGCTCATGCATATGTTATCTTAGACATTTTTTCTTCCTCCTCTTGTGTCTTTAGACACATCTCCTTAGTCAACTTAAAATGACTTAGAGGCAAAGGTGTACTAACTACTTTTGCATTCTGCATGTTAAAGCTTTTCAATACCTTCTCTACATACTCACTTTGAGACAAAAATAATTTTATGTTTGTCCTATCCCATGTGATCCTCATACTAAGGATTTGTTTTGTTTCACCCTATAGACATGTAAAATTGATCTAACACTTATCACACACCCTAAATGACATTCCCGCATCATCAACATCATTATTATCGAATATCACTATATTTCACATCAATAGCATAAAAAACCCTAAATTCCTCTATTAATTGAATAGTACAGCATTATTTAATCAATTCACTTTTTCATCATTTTTGACGAACTAAATAAATTTTATTTATTTAATAAAATCCTAAATACCTAATTTTTATTAATTAAATAAAACATTATTTAATTAATTCACTTTTTCATCAATTTCGACAATTAAATAAATTTTATTTATTTAATAAAGTCCTAATCTAAATTTATTCCTCCTGATTAATTAAATAACACTAATTATTTAATTATGTCGCTAATTAACCATATTCCCCTAAGTTGATTAAATTATTAAAACAATAATTTAATTATGTCACTTTCCCTCCAAATTTGAATAATCAAATAAAACTATTCAAAACATCATCAAAAATCAAATCAAACTAAAGCAACTTTATTTGCAAAAGTCAAACTTGATTTTCACATTCAACTCCAAAAAGAATTAATTAATCATTCTCAACCACTTTCCTGATTGAGAAAATTATGAATCACTAATTGCTCAATCTAATTCCCGATTGATCAATCTAAATCCCCAACTGGTCAATCTATTTCCTAACTAATCAATCTATTCCTCAATCACACTAATTACGTAATCTACTTGCACAAATTATTCCCATCTAAATCCTCTCAACATCTTTCAACCGTCGATCAAGATATTCTACTATGCAATCCTAATCGTTCATTTCAAATCACAATTTTTATATAACAAACCTCTTTCCTCACAAAAAAAGATCAAATAATCAACCTATTTTACACAAAGAAGTATTTTCGAGATCCTAATCACCATTGACAAACCTTCAACCAATATCTTCGATCAACACACACATTCTTCAAAGCTATCGCAATGCAACTATGGAGGCTTCACATTGATACAAGCAACCAAATCTTCGTAAATACACTCTGAAACGAGATGGGTAATGATTTAGTATAGTGAATTCAATTGTTCTCATGTTATTTCATTTATATTTTCTTGAATTTAGTGTTCTTAATCGTTCATTTTGTGAATGAAGGAATAGATCTAGATTTTTGTTTTGATTAGATTAGTTTCTATTTCATTGCAATTATCTCATTTATACACTCAGATTTCCCCCTCACACATTCTGGCATGCCCAGTGGGACCTCGGTCCTTAACACTAACAATTTTATGAGCAACATTTGAAGTTACAGGTCCCGAAAGTGCTATGGAAAAATCCTCATGCATAGTTCCAGAAAATTTTCACATTTTCTTTCATGATTCTCACGCTTTTGACAGTGATTCCTATGCTTTTGACAATGATCTTTGTGCCTTTGAATTTTTCCAGCGCCTGTCTTCTGACAGAGGGCACTTTTGATTATTTCTAGTACTTTTTCTCTTTGACAGAGGGCACTTTTACTTGTTTTTCTCATGCTTTTTCCTTGTTAATATGTGTATGAGATCTACAGGTCAAAATTTGATTTCTAACCCTAATGAATGCTTGATTTGAATGTGTGACAGGTACTGATTTCATTTATGCAGGGTTTGAACAAGTATAATTTATGGTTATCCCAAAAACAACTAACATATTTGTTATATGGAAGACAAATGGTCAAAGGAGCTTTAATTTTCAAAGCTTTGTAAAGTTAGAAATCTTTCATTTGGTGCCTAAAAATAACAACACAAACAAATTTTTTTTGATTTAGTGCTCTAAAATGAATATTTTAAGCTTTATAAAGTTATAAAATCTTTCATTTGGTGCCTAAAAGGAACAACATAAACAAAACACTTTCGATTTAGTGCTCTAAAATGAATCTTTTTCAAGCTTTCTAAGTTAGAAAATTTTAGATTGGTGCATAAAAAGAACAACACAAACAAAAAATTCAATTGGTTCTCTGAAAATGTTTTTAAGCTTTCAAATTGATACTTGGAATGGTTGATTTTCATTTTGTTGACCAAACGATTTCCTTTTGTTGACGCACACTCAAATTCATTTTTGTTGACCAAGTAAGACCAAGATCGATTTAGAAACACTCAAGTTTTGGGCTTAAAAATGAACAAATCAATCTTTGTATTGCACCTTTTCTATCTCATTGATTGATATCTAGAACACTTCCATTGGATTCTTTTAAAAAGAACCATTGCTATCTTTTTCACACTTTTTTAGGGATAGCACTGCTCAAGGTGCTTAAAAAGAATCAAATTGCGATGAAGTGTATTCCATTTTTGTCAAAATAGGTGACTATCCTCTCCCCTCGTGCCTTTTTGGTGATCTTGGGTGACAAAAATCATCTTGAGTTTCACACTTTTTACTTCAAAGCATACCTTTAGAGGGCTTGCATTTTGAGACACATCCCACACTAGGAACTCAAAGGTGATCCAAGCGACACTCTGTTTTGGTCTTCTATATAAATTATTGTGGGTGTGAGGAAAGTTCGTCATCCACCAAATGTTGTTGTTCTATATTAATGCCAGTCTCCCCCAGTATCTATGTGATACGAAAAAACTTGCAAGGGCTGGGAGGCCTCTTAATTGAGCAAAACGCCGCATGTATAGACATCCAAAAATAATAATCCCAAAATATGACTAAGAACCAACATCTGTAGAAGCTACCCTTTTATCCAAAACTATTCTTTGAAAGTGGTGCATCGAATCTACTTCTGAGAATTTACTTGCCATGTCCGACTTTAGGCCTGCGCCATAAGTTGCATGTAAAATCACCCCTTTGAGGCATGAGGCAAGCCTACCTAAAAGGACGGTTTCTATCTCTAGGGTTGTAATGTTTATTTATGTAAATACTTGCCAAAACATTCAAAACAAATTTTGACATCAAACATTGTGCTTGAGCTAAAAAGAACACATCAAAACAAACACTAAACATGATGGTTCAATCAAAAACCCTTTGACTTAGCGTATGCTTTTAAGAGAAGACCTATATTTGTACTCCTTAAGGATCTCCTTAAAGGTTTATGAATATTCAATCTTTTATTTCAAGCTACATTGGCTTAAAGTAAATGTTGGAAACTATGGCTTGGGTATCGTGATTTCACAACTTAAAGCCATAGACATATAGGTCACACAAGTACATGCTTTTTGAGTTAGTCAAAAACTGTTGTATCACTTGCCACATCTGTAAACATATCAAGACATATTCTCACACTTGCCAAGGTAGCTCATTTTTTGAGTAAGTAATTCACCACCTTGGACAAATACATACATAGGTTACACTTGAAATTTCTATGCGCACTTGCTTTCCAAAATTTAGTGTGCACTTGACAATAGTCTGCTCGCAGTACTTGACAAACTTGGTTGCTTTTGGTCACAATTTACCACTTTTTCTCAAAAACCATCGCTATTGCTCTGTCTTGCTAATAGTCAAGAAAACGGTACAAAGCTAGTTACAAGATTCTTGTTAGAATGAAACCATTGTAACCCAATATAGGTCATATAGTCCTTCATCCATTTTCAAACACTCCATCCTACTTTTGGAAATCAAAATAAAAAAACAAACCTGGATTATTCCCTCACCCACACTTCTAAGATATTAATAGTTACTTGAACCTCAAGGATAGTTCAAGTAAGATTTACCACAACATATCCTCTAGAAGAAGTGAAGAATTGACCCAGGCCTTTCAATATGTTGACTCCCAAGAATAGCTTCATTCAAAAACAACACTCAAACCTTAGGGTCTTGATCTTCATAACAACCATATCAAAACAAAAACACTTTCACCATATGACCATTTGGTGTTTGACTGCTCCCTTTCAACAACCAAACATTGCAACACCAATCCTACAACCAAGTCTCACACACATTGAAGGTGAATAGATGGATATCATTAGCAGTTTAAGTACCTTCATATTTGAGAAGAATGAAACACCAAACTAGTGGAGAAACATAACAAACATCTTAGATAAAGAGGAAGATAAATCAGACCTAGAAGTTGGAAGACTTGTGTTACCATCCTTCATGATCTCTGGCAAGAGAAAAATCCTTAAGTGAAAATCCATATTCCGACTTTCAAAGAACTGTCCTAGTCTAAAGTTTTCCAAAGGGCACATCTTGAGAACCTATCACAACCATGACAATTGACTAAGATATTTCTATTTATGCTTTTTAATGGGTGAACCAAACTTGAATACTCAATAGAAAATCCATCCTCCATGATCTCTGGCAACAACAAAATCCTTAAACGAAAATCCATATTCTATCTTTTAAAGAGGCACCATAGTTCAAGGTATATCAAGAGACGTGCCTTGAAGATTTATCGCAACTGGGACACCTTGGTAAGAAACTGTTACACTCGCTCCTCAAGGAGAAAACCAGACTGGTATATCCAATTTGGGCTCGTATTTCCACCTCCCGCATTGCAATAGACACCACCTTTCAAAAATAGAAAATCCAAAAAATAAACGCAATTTCCTTTTTCTTAAAACAAAAAATCCAAAAACAAAATCATTTTTTAATTCCATAATTAGGAGTCCCAAAATGTTCACAAAAGCTTGGCAGTTGTTTATGCCAACTACAAGGTCACAACATTTAAAGAACATGGAAGAAAACAAAAACAACGGCAGCATATCACCAACAAACAACACAAATGAGGTAACCCATGGGGCTATAGGGCAAGCGACCTTGAAACACCTCAAAAGGGACCCATGTACAAAGAAACATTTAGTGAGGAAGAGCTAAACTGTAAGTGACGAGAGGTGATGGAACAATCAAACCAAGACCCAAAAGGAGTAGTCATAGAAAAGGTGGATATTGAGGAGGAAATAAATGATGAAGAACTATTTCAACATTCCAACAACCCCAAGGTGCTCAAACTGATGGATAAATTATTAAAAAAGGACCCAAAATCCTACTTCTTCAAATTAGCATAGAATGGTGCTAAATTACCAATAGACTTTAACGTGGAGGCTCTCAAAGATCCTAACCTTATTCCCTTAGGGGATAATTCAGTTGTGAGATAGATATCTGAACCCATAAAGATTGCAAACATGTCTCCTGTATTCTTGCAAAATAATGGTCAACCCATGGAAAACCCCTTGTATAGAAAACCAACTCAAATCGAACAAGCGATAGTGGCCCAATAGTATCAAGGAGATCCATCCCAATAGATATCACAAAGCAACAATCCTCCTCTAGGATAATACGTGCCTCAAAACACACCATATATTGACCCTTCCCAAAATGTACAAAATCCATAAGGTTAATTTCCACAATAGTACCAACAATCGGTTATGCCATATGGTACCCTCTCCAATCAACAAGGTGGGTCATATGGTCCCCTTCCTAGTCAACAATATAAACAACAAGGTGGGTCATTCGGTCTCCTTCCCAACCAATCATCCCATCAACAAGGTAACTTGTCAATGCACCATCAGGGAAGCCTTTAGTATAGTCTATCACAACAATGTGTGCCACAGGGCACCCTTCTTCAGTCATCCCATCAACAAGGTAACCCACCAACACACCATTAGGGAAGCCTTTAGTATAGTCTGTCCCAACAACAAGGGGTGCCACATGGCACCCTTCTTCAATCATCCCACCAATAAGGTAACCCGCCAACAAACCATCAAGGAAGCCTTCAGTATAGTTCGTCCCAACAACAAGGTGTGCCACTAGGCACCCTTCTTCAGTCATCCCACCAACAAAGTAACCCACCAATGCAACATCAAGGAAACCTTCAGTATAGTCCATGCCAACAACAAGGTGTGCCACAAGGCACCCTTCTTCAATCATCCCACCAACAAGGTAACTCGCCAACACACCATCAAGGAAGCCTTCAATATAGTTCGTCCCAACAACAAGGTGTGCCACAGGGCACCCTTCTTCAGTCATCCCATCAACAAGGTAACTCACCAATGCACCATCAAATAAAAATTCATCATAGTTCATACCAACAATAAGGTGTACCATAGGGTACCCTTCCCAATTCATCTCACCAACAAGGTAACCCGCCAACGCACCATCAGGGAAACCTTCAGTATAGTTCACCCCTACAACAAGGAGCTAAACCTCCTTACACCCAACAAGGATCTAACCCTCCTTATGTCCAACAAGGAGCTAACCCTCCTTACACACAACAAGGAACTAACCCTCCTTACATCCAACAAGGAGCTAACCCTCTTTACATTCAACAAGGAGCTAATCCTTCTTACATTCAACAAGGAACCAATCACCCTTACATCCAACAAGGAGTTAATCATCCTTCCACCCAACACAATTACCAAGGTCTTGTACCTTCTATTAGGTCTCAAAAATTTCAGGTTGTAAATCTTAAGAGGATGTCAGGCTCTATGGTCAGACTTACAACATTTTGGAACTAACGAATAGAGTAAACCTATATGGTTGATGACTCTCTGCACTTCAGGCTCTGCTAAAACTCGGTGGGTGACCCTTAATGATTAATGAATATTTAAGAAAATGGTGTGATTTAGTTGATTTTAAGGATTTTCCTCATAGTGGCATGAAATGTGGAATAGATGAAGGCTTGTTAAGTACTACTCCTAGTGCTGAAAGTTAAAAATATGAATGTATGAATAAGGTTTGGTAATTTTTTTAATGAAATGGTATGACCAATGCCTACTTCCATTGGGCTAATGGAATCAAGAGGTGAATGATGTGTGACTTAATTGTTGGATACAGTTCAAATTGTTTGGCACCTATGAATTTTTATGGCTTACATAAATGTGCAAGAATGTAACTGTCAGAGTTTTCTTATCGATCCAAATGATTCTTTTCAGGTTAATGTGATTAACTAATAGGAAATTTTAATCCTTTTGAAGGAACCAGTTAATTGAATCACACAAAATTAGCGAGTGTGCCCTGACAAACCAAATATACTTTTTATTTGAATAACAAGATAGAATCAAACTAGAGACGACATGCTAATTTAATCAATTATGGGGCTCTTCTTATCGATCCAAATGATACTCCCAGATTACTGTGACTTATTAAAAGGATTTTTTATTCTTTGGAATAAACCAATTAATTAAACCACACAAAAACATCAAATGTGTTTTGATAAATTGAGTTTTGACACACCAATTTAAATAATAAGGAAGCACCAAACTGGAGACAACCAAATAATCGTATCCTATCAACAAACAATTGACACCAACATTGGATCACCAAATTATGCATTCTTCTCCATTATATTATTTCAAAATATTTTTTAATACACATCATAATATTATGTTGAAGAAACTGATCAACCTATCTAACTACTGATGATTTCCTAACTAATTATCATTTTGATTTCATCCTTCATATATATACATTTTATTTTTCAAGGGTTATGACCCTTTATCTATTCTAGTGCAACTCTTCATTTAATTAATTATCTTCGACAAAAAATAAAACTTCTTTATCTTTTCCATCTCGTGAAGATTAATTTTAATGATAATCATCATCCTTTTCATTCTACTAGCAACTTGCACTTTCACCCAATTAAAAAATGCTCTTTTGAATAAAAATAACTTCTCACTTCATGGATTTTATATTCTTTTACATTCCTCTGTGAAAATGCTTTATTTCTAATTGTATGAACTTTCATATAATAAAAGTATTCTTCAGTTAAAACAATCACCCGCTTCCTTGGTGAAAATATTTTACAACTTTATTTCATATTCCCACATAAAATAAAGTGTTTATCTGATGCATTTTTTTTAATATTTTACCCGGTACCCAAGTAGTGATTTTCCATAGTCTTCACGGAAGGTAAATTAATTTTTTTTTTATTTTTTTAAAAAATGACCGCCACAAAGTAAAATTTTATTCATACTTTGTTGTCATTAGGGAAATCGAAGGGATTTACCAGTTTCGAGGAGACTTTGTATAATCTCACCCTGATACCCCACAATCCTCCCAATAACATTTATGTTGTTTCACTGTTTTATCAGAGTTTCAAAGAGACTTTGACTAATCTAACTCTGACATGTCCATGTCCCTTCGTTGAAATTTTGGCTTTGCAACACTGCACTAATTTTAGGGTTTTTGCTAGGTTGATAACTTTCAGTTCATCGTTTCCATCATCTTCATCGTTGTCATCGACACTTGAATCACGAGCATGTAAAAAGGAATCAAACCTTTGGAACTTGCCTTGTAGCCCTTTCATTGTATCAACGATTACTCTCCATGCACAATACATTTATGCAACCCTCCATTTTTTCTACTTCGGTGTGTATTGAACTGGTTCCTTTAATGATTTGAGTTTGTCTCTTGGCATTTGAGTTGCACAGTAATTCACTCTTCTCTTATTTGCAAATATTTTATTCGTCATTTTATCATTCAACTTCAATGTCACTTCTTGTCGAGCTAAAATATAATAGAGCTGCTATTTTGCATGAGATCTATACAATCAAAGATTATTGCCTTTGAATACTTTAGGTTATGCATACAACACATTCGTCAGTGCATCTATATATTCTCCCAAATCTCTTCCATCTTTCTTTCCTTCTTTATTGTCAACATCCGTCAAATGTTTACAATAGTCAACATGCAACTCTTTCTTCTCATCAAATTCATGTGTATGAGGACTTGCCACACACAGAGTGCAATGGTGCATTCATTAATTATGACACTGATTAGCGAACCTCATCAACAGTATGTTTTACTTTTCAAGTGTTGAAGCTGAAAAATTCTATATCGCAACGCCAACATCTTGAAGTGTAACATGTAATTTGAGGGTGCCTTCATTTTATAAATACTATTGGGTGAAGCCACAATAATGGTTTACAATTCAAGTGAGGAAGGAAAACTCACAAAAAATGACCCCAAGGCAAAAAAAGTGATTTTAGGGGTTCGTACGAACCTCTTGGTTCGACCGAACCAATAAGGGGTTCACTCGAACCAGGGTTTGAGTGAACCCCTTTGAATCTTGGCTACCAAAAAAAACAAAAAAATGCATAGGAAAGGGGTTCGAGCGAACCTTTTTGAGGGGGTTCGCTCGAACCCCTATGGGTTTGTACGAACCCCCCTTATCCCTCATCCCCCATCCGAGACAAAAAAAACCTAAATTTTGGCACTTCGCAGCTTGGGTTGAGGATGAAAATAGAGGAATCTTCACAAACCCAACTAGAATCAGGTAGTCCTCAAAACGAGCTATCTAATGAATATAATTTTAATATGTTTTGGTTTTATTATGTATGTATTTTTTTAGTTTTATTAAACATAGGTTTTTCATCGAAAGTCAAGCTCTCTGTTTTGGACATCTGGAAAAATAGCAGATTATCAAAATATTTTTAAAAAAAATATTTTCGTGTTGGCTATTGATGTCCCTGATCCATTAAAAAAAATAAAAATTGAATTTCCATACATACATAAAAAGTTATGTTGTATACAGTCCACCTATGTCTAAATTGCAATTGGTTTGACTTCGAAACTTGATTAAGGAAAAAATATTCAATAAAAAACTATGAGACCAAATGAAAGTGCTAGATATCATAGTTGCAAATCTAAATTCAAAAAAATTATAATTTTATCCTTCATACAAAAAAATTTATGTTGTATACGGTGAGCAACACTTTTTAAAAATGTTGTTTTTTGAAAAAAATCAGTTTTCGTGGGAGATAGAAAAAGAAGTGCAATCTGATTCCAAAAACTTTGAAAAAAATATTTTTAGAATCTACAGACAAAATGTGACGAGACTCTAGTTTGCATCATCTTCAAATTCCTCACGGTTTAGCCGCTATAGGTGCCCGAATTCGAAGATTTAGTTAAAAATAATAATTTCAGTGTCCAGTTTGGCCAAAAATTGTAAACCACTATTGTGGGATCACCCTATTATTTGTAATATGCATACGGTGTTGAATTTGTAACTCTATAGTGAAAATCTCCATGCTCTTTGTTGAATATTGCTAAGATGAAGAACTTGATTATTCATTGAGCTTGGGAAGTGGTGAATACAAAAATGTATCCAAATGCTTAAGAAAGAATCATACCTTTCGCTAAAATCAATGGACCATCAGTTAATTCATCTAATTTTTCTCCATTCATTTGATATAATCATAGAATAGAGTGAATTCCCCTTTGTGATCCATAGAAGCTTTGCTTATTGGAGGTGATAAATCTTTAGGGTTTTTTAGAAGAAGCCATGTCCCTAAAAATGCTCGGTTGCCTTTACACAAGCTTTGTAGGAAGGATGTCAATTACTAAAAGTATAATTTCATCCCCATTTATATCTTCATAATAAGAACTATTTATTGGATTGTATCTGGAACAATTTCTATATTTAGATGATCTGCTAAGTTGGCTCCAAATTGGTAATTGATTCATAACATTGCAACTCATTGTGATCTGTTAGTATTATTCCTTCTCTATCAGAATCATACCATAATTCATCCATGATATTTCTTTGGCCTATGTGCAGGTTGAGTCTTTCCCACAATGATTAGCTTCAATCCCATCAACATCATTCATCTAGAGACATTTCTTTAACCTCATTCTATGTGGCCCTGATACAAGTTTTGCATATGTTTACCTTGTAGCATAATTTTGACATATTGAACAGACACCAACTATGCTTTGTATCATGAGGATTACGAGTTTGTTTCTCTACCTTAGGACTTTCACCGTATTTCATCACTATCCTCCAAGGTTTGTAGGCGGTCTTCCTTTAGAAACCTTCTCTTTGACCCTCATTGCATTCTTGATAATCTTACATCTACGTACAAACTGGGGCCAAACCATTCTAGAATACTTAAATTTGAGGAATCTTCACTATTAAATGGGTCTAAAATGGGCATAGGAATAAAAAGAGGGCATCATGTTCCTTAAGTGCATCCCATTCTCATATGTGATGTATATTTTAAAATGTTGTATGCAACCTCTATAGTAATAGAAACTAGCTTTGCTTTGTGAGACATTGGAGCACAACACTTCAACACACAAGAACCCTAATATACTACTGAATTTGTGCTAGTAGAAAAAATAAGTGTTCAGATTTTTTGGGTCCCAAGGTTCCATTCTTCACACTGAATTCACCTGATGTGGTTGAAAGGAGTACCAAGTCATTTTCTGAATTGTTGAGTATTGACACTCTTATCCAAGGGAATCTTCAAGCCTAAGATCAATATTTAGACCATAAAATTCACCTCCTCCTTTGTCAATAGAATAATCCCCTCTATTTTTGAAGGGATTTTTAAAGAAGAAGTGACTTTCTCCAAATATCATCACTACCCTTTACCTTTTCAAGCAATGTTGATGAGTTGCCTTCATAATACTTAAAATCAAATTGAGACAATATTGCTTTACAACCAATCTTATTTCTTCCTTCATCTAAATAGAAGATATGTAGATCATATTAAGTGAAACCTCTTACACGAAGATAACCATGCAAGCTTCTAGACATCTTGTACTATGATTGAAATAAGTCAAGTAGTAACCAAAATGGCCTTGGAAAACTAATCAAACTCTTTTTGAGCCATGAAAATCCACCAACATGTTGATTGATAGTAAGGGAGCATGGTTTCCAAATGTATTTGCATGAATTTATTAGGATTGCAAGATAATAACATTCAAAGTAGCTCACCCAAACTTTTTTGAAAACTGCACTTGGAAAAATCATTTGAAGCTTCACCAACTAGCCATTTTGAAAAATACCAAATCTCTTCCTGAGAAGCTATAAATATGGATATTAGTTCATTTAGATCAAATGAACATTTGTGAAAAATATTTTTTAACCATTTTATCACCAAATATCAAATGTCAAAGTTGACCTTTCTAAAGCTTTCTAGGAATGCAGTCACAAAACTGTGTAAAATCCATTTGGTTTCAATTTTGAAAAAATACCAAATGAGGTGTTGAATCTTTGAGAATTGGCATGAAAGCACATTAATGTGAGAAGAATCCAAGAAACCAATTTATTTTTCATGATGATCCTCTAGTTGATAATTATCATCCTCCAAAGTTGACCCTTTTGGCAGATTTAACACTGTAGCAGCCAACAAACCTTTTTCTGAACCTTCCAACTTGGCACTTTGAAACCTTGTCAAAACTGATCATAGAAAGCTGAAATCAGGTATACACACTAAAAAATGGAACATAAACATGTTTTAAAATTTATTTTGTATGAAATTAAGCAGGCTTCAAGTTATGATTTTTCAAAGTAGGCCATTTGAGCAGATTTCACACCTATATTTCTGAGTGTTGAAGTCAAAATTTTCATCATGGGGACCTAAAACTTTGCAAAAAATGGTAGGAAATTTTAGGTTCCAAAAGTGGCTCCAATTGGGGATGTATGTCCCTTGTGGGCATAGCAAGAATCTAGGTCTCTGGGGGACTAGACCGAATGTTTCATCCATTGGGCAATAGAACTTAAAAAAAGATCACTTTTGTCCCTGATCTGTTATGATTTAAAATTCAACCCATAAATGATGGCCCAAGGCAATCCAAAATAAATGCCTAAAATTACCTTTGTCATACACCTTATTCTGATATGATTTCATTAGATTTATTTTGAAAACATTCATGCAATCTTCCCTGCTATATCCACTGCCATTGGAAACTTTTAAAACAATACTATGTTCAACTTTTCCCATAATTCTTTTACCACTATGAAGTTCATAATTAGGATTTATCTGAAACCCTCCATCATCATGTGATAAATGATTAGCATACAAAGAGTATTCACTTTCAATGCAACATTTCTCATTATTTTGTTCACTATTATGTATCATAGAATGATCTCCTAGCTGATTTGAAAACTGAGAATACTCATCATTCACCATATAGCTAAAATCATTGGGCATCACTCCATTATACGCTTTCATAGATAATTTGAAATTATCATACAACCTTTGATACGAAATAGGAAAAAAACAACCGTGCTTATTTATCTTGTTCACTCCATCATCTGAATGTTTCTCACATGGGTTTGAGAAATCTGCCATATCAACATCTTCTAGGATAGCTTCATCTGAGATATTTTTAGCAACTTCCATATTACCAACTGGTAGTGACATCAAATTTTGATCCATACATTCATCATTATGTACATTTGAACCAATCGATGTTGAACATATATTATCTATGATATACAATTCAATGTCATTCTCAAAGATCTCTACTTCAGATCTATATTTTTCCTCTTGAACATGGATAGACATGGGTTCTTGATCAACTTCAAGAGTTCCTTTATCATTGCAAAAACTATGCTTGGGATCACATGAATTGTATTCATCTTTATTGTCACACAAAGTACCTTCACTGTCAAAGAAAATGCATGTTGAGGATGAAATTTATCAATCATTCTTATGTGTATATCTATGAAATTTGAGTGTCAACAAATCTGAAATTTGTTCACTACTGAGTGAACATGCCTCTTCATCCATCTCATTGCTAATGTACTCTTCACCTTTTTTATCATTACAACAATGTTCAAGATCTTTGGATAATGACACATCAGATACAATTTTATCAACATTGTTATTTTCTTGACAACATGCCATTTGATCTTCTTCTGTTATTTGATCAGATAACGGTTTTGCAAAAAAAAAGAAACCATTTCCAGGTGTGCATATTTATTATTCACTAATGGTGTCATCATTAGCTATAAATGGATGTGTCTCTTTTTCATTGTCAAGTAGACTTTCTCCTTCACTTGCTTCATTTATGATGCATTCTTTAGCCATTGTGTCCTCAACAACATCCTTAATGCTGCAATCATCCTCCAGGGTGGAAAATTGGTCTTCAGTAATTCCATCTTCATTCATATTTGGAACATCATCATTGGAAACTTCACTTGCACATATTTTGTCTATTGGTTGTATTATTTGATCAATTTATCCATATTCATCAGTGGAATCACCATTTTCTATGTTGCTAGATTTAACATTCCTAGCATGCTCATACTTGATTTTCTCTACGACACCAACCATTTCATACACTTGGTCAAGAGTAACTAGTTTCCATGACTCAGGCCATTAGTCTGAATTAGGCACATATAATTTCATGAATGTTTCAATGCATATGAATTTATTAGGTCTAACATTAATAGGTATTTGTATATAGATATCCAACATTCTTTTGAACAAAGAAAATCTAGATTCCAACGTTCTTCTGAACAAAGAAAATATAGATTCCCTAAATTTACTTTGACTTCCAATTTGAAAATACTCACCATTTTTCTCTTTAAACTGGTACATGAATTTACTTGTAAGTTCATTCCATGAAGTTATGCAAAGCATAGGAAGGCTGTAAAACCCATCTTCAACATCATTTTCTAATGTTTTCACAAAAAGCTTTATGATAACATCCTCTCCACTGATTTTCCAATTCACCATTAAATTAATGAATTGTTGTAGGTGCATATCTGTTGATTCTGATTTACATCCACTAATTTTTAGCAAATTATTTTTAACATTCAAAGATTTGGGTAACCTTGAATGTTTCTAAAATCAACTGGCTTATGCATTTCAAGTTCCAATACCCTTTGTTGGAATTTTTTTGCTGCAATTCTACTTCTTGTTGTAGACTTTGATTGACACTTCCAAGAGGGATAAAATTGCTTCACATTTTGACATGAGGTTTGGTATTGATAATGCCCACCATACTGATTATATTGGTGATCTTGGTAGCTCACTAATCTTTGACCAGGAGGGATAGGATAAGAATTTATTTGTTTTGAAGCTTGTGGTGCATAAATGTCTTGCTGCACGTATGATGAGAACTTTCATTACCATGAGGTACTTGTGGGGTCCAAGGTCTACTTGTATCCACATACTCAACTTGATCAGAGACTGGTATATGTTGTGATGCATTTGGAACACTTTCGGCTCTCAATTGTAGCAGTTGTTGGGTCAATTCTTGATGTTGTCTTGTCAACTGAAGCCTTTTCACTTCTTCTGACATCTTGACAAGAAATTTCTAGCAGATTTTAATCTTTTATTTTGACTGGAAATAATGTTGTTGTTCCAAAATGTCTATGCATTATTCATAAAGTTCTTAACAGAGTCGCCACTCACTCTTTTGAAAAGTGAAAACGATATGGATTTAATAAAATTATTCTTGATTTTATCCCCAACAGAATCCCTTATGAAGTCAGGTGAATACAAATGTGAATATTTTTATGACTCTATAGCAACATAGGCCTATATTTAGAATTGGCTAGATTGGTCCCCAGTAGAGTCGCCAATCTGTTAGGTCTCAAAAATGTAGGTTTAAATCCTAAGAGGATGCCAAGCTCTATGGTCAAACTTACAATGTTTTTGAACTAACAAACAAAGTAAACCTATATGGTTGATGACTCTCTACACTTTAGGCTCTACTAAACCTAGGCAGGTGAACCTTAATGACTAATGCAGATTTAAGAAAATGTCGTGGTTTGGTTGATTTTAAGGATCTACCCACAGTGGCATGAAATGTGGAATAGATGAAAGCTTGTTAACTACTCCTAATCCTAGTGCTTAAAGTTAAAAATATGAATGTATGAATAAGGTTTTGTAAATTTTGTAATGAAATGGTATGACTAGTGCCTACTTCTATTGGGTTAATAGAGTCAAGAGGTTAATGATGTGTGACTTACTTGCTGGATACAGTTCAATTTTTTTGGCACCTATGACTATTTATGGCTTGCATAAACGTGCAAGAATGTAACTATCAGATTCTTCTTATCAATCCTAATGATTTTTTCCAAGTTACTATGATTAACTAATAGAAATTTTTAATCCTTTTGAAGGAACCAATTAATTGAATCACACAAAAGCATCAAGTGTTCCTTGACAAACCAAATATACATCTAATTTGAATACCAAGATAGAATCAAACTAGAGACAATATGATAATTTTATCAATTATAGGGCTCTTCTTATTGATCCAAATGATACTCCCAGATTATTGTGACTTATTAAAAGGATTTTCAATTCTTTGGAAGAAACCAAATAATTAAACCACACAAGAACAACAGATGCGTTTTGGTAAATTGTGTTTTGACACATCAATTTAAATAATAAGGAAGCAACAAACTGGAGACAACCAAATAATTGTATTCTACCAACAAATAATTGACACCAGCATTAGATCACCAAATTATGCATTCTTGTCTGTTATAGTTGTGTGAGGGGGAAGAAGGACGTTAGATTAATGATCCAAGAGGGACATTAGAGAAATTTGACGAAGAAATCTAATCTACAACCAAAAATCTTAAATCTAATATCTAGAAACTCCTACACATACGAAATTGAAACTATTCTATTGAAAGCATGATAATGAACCTAATAATTACCAAATGAGAACACAAGATAGATTTTACCATCCCATAGTAGAGTGTATTCACTTGATGTTAGATTGTTCTTATCACAGCGAAGCCTCCAAAGTTCAAGTGCAAAGTGTGGATGAATGATTGTTGTGTTTGGTTGATTGAAGACAATGGATGAAGTTCTCTCAAGGATGATCTCATTTATTTAATAAAGTCCTAATCCCACCTTATTTTGTCTTCATCCTTGAGAGAACTTCATCCTTGAGAGAACTTCATCCATTGTCTTCAATTAATAGAGGAATTAGGATTTTGGATGTCGTTTTGATGTGATGCGATGTAGGAACGTTGCGGTATGATTTCGAGATGATCCAAGATATTACAAGATAATTTTGAGATGTTTCAAGATGATTATGAGATAATGTGAGCCGATCCGAGACATTATGGGATGATTCTGAGTTGTTTCAGGGTGATTTTGAGTTATTATGAGGTGTTACGGGATGATTCTGAGTCATTCCAAAGTGTTACGGGATGATTTTGAGCCATTCTCAAGTGTTACAGGATGATTCCAAGTCATTCTGAAGTGTTACAGGATGATTCTGAGTCATTTTGAAGTGTTACGGGATGATTATGAGTCATTCTGAAGTGTTACAGGATGATTTCAAGTCATTATGAAGTGTTACAGGATGATTCTAAGTCATTTTGAAGTGTTATGAGATGATTTCAAGTCATTATGAAGTGTTACGGGATGATTCTAAGTCATTCTGAGATGATTAGAGATGATGTTCCATATCGTTTGATGTTGTTCAGTGTTGTTTGATGTCATTCAGTGCTATTTGATGTCGTTCAGTGCTATTTGATGTCGTTCGAGGTTGTGTGATAGATGTCAAGTCAATTTTACATGTCTACATTTTGCCCCTCTTTGATACAAAGTATTGGTTGCTTTGTTTCAAAGATTCTATTTTTAAGATTAAGTGTTTGAATTTTCTTTATGCCCCAGTGTTCAGTGGAATGATGGTAGGACTTTGTGTTGCCCCCTCAAGAGGTTGACCAAAAATTTCAAGCTTTGAGGCCAGGCTCTTGACACTATTGTATTATCATTTCGATGTTTTTGAATGAAAAATCTATGTTAATGTGCATCATTTCTTGTTCAGAGCTTCTAATTTGAAAGTAGGAAGTTTCTCCAAGTGTATTAGGGTTTCCTAGATGAAATTAGGGTTTCCTTGAGGTGTTTATATAGGCAATTTGTCTTCAAATTGGGTCATTTGTGCTTGGTTCCTTTTAATAATTCTTGTCTCTAGATTTCACATTATGTCAGTTGTTGAGGAATAATGTTGAGATTTGAGGTTTCCCCACATCATTCCGAGCTTGTTCGAGAGTATAGATGGCCTTCAGCCATCAGTGGCCTGGTATGTACCTTCTCACCCTTCACTTTCGTCATGTTTTTTTTTCTCGTTTTGCGTGTGCAAAGTACTGTCAAACAAATGCATTGATTTTGAGGTTTTGGCACATCTGTCTTGATTTTGGCGCATTTGTCAGGTGTTTTTGACGTTTCTATTAAAAAAATGTTCATTTTTTTTGAGCAGTTGTTTAGAAACTATGCCCAAATTTTTGTGTAATTATCCTAAAACTATGCTTTTGTCTGGCTTGTGTTGAGCATTTGTCTTGGAACGGTCTAGTAATTGACTCTTCATCTATCAGTTTCCTCCAACTTTGTTCTAAACCCTAGCATGTGTCTGTTTACCATCATGAATGTCATTTTTCATCATGTTTGCGTTTTAAAACCTTGGCTTGTGTCTGTTTACCATCTCAACTATCGTTTGTCACCTAGCATGTGTCATTTTATATTGCTTTGCTTGTTTAGAGTCAAACCCTAACATGTGTTTGTTTTCTGTTAAACATGTCATTTGTCACAATCCTTGTGTTCTAAACCCTAGCTCATGTTCGTTTACCTTCAAAACTATCATTTATCATCTAGCATGGGTCATTTTGTGTTTATTTTCTTTGTTTAGAGTGAAACCCTAGCTTGTGTTCATTTTTCGCTAAACATGTCATTTTTCATGATGCTTGTGTTTTCAAAACCCTAGCTTGTGTTTATTTATCATCATACATGTCATTTTGCTACCCTTCCTACATTGTAAACCCTAGCTTGTGTCCATTTACCATCATACATGTCATTTTGTTACCCTTCTTGCATTGTAAACCCTAGCATGTGTCTATTTACCGTCATACATGTCATTTTGTTACCCTTCCTGCACTGTAAACCCTAGCTTGTGTTTGTTTACCATCATACATGTCATTTGTCACCTAACATGGGTTATTTTCTGTTTCTTTGTATATTTAGAGTGAAACCCTAATGTCTTGGTTTATGTCATTTGCAAGCGAATCTTCGACCGCTTATGATGAGACAAAGACATCCTCGTCACTTGTTTGATCTGATTGCCCAGTTCGGTGTATTGGAGTGGTAATTTCTTGATGCAGTGGGTTTGTATCATATTTGTTACATGCCTCCTATCAGGACCCATACGATAATGTTGACTGCTCCCGTGGAGTGGTGGTACTCTGAGACATCCTCTTTTCATTTGCCTATAGGGGAGGCAACCATTACTCTCTAGGATGTGTGGAGGATTCTTCGTCTTCCTATTCATGGCGAGCTTGTTACGTACCAGATTCGATGAGGTGCTCGTGCTATGCAACAATTGGTAGGTGCGGCACATGTGGATGTTCATGATGTAGAGATTGATTTATCTGAATTTTCAAATAGTGAAAACCCTATCGTTCTTGTCCTTTATGGCTTGGTATCGAGATTAGTTGTTCCTGATAGATGACGTCGATAGTTTGTAGTGGGTTAGGGTGTATGTATTGAGAGTATGTTGGAGCATGGTATGAGATATGCCTGGGGTGCTTGTTTGCTTTCCCACCTTTACCAACATATGCATGAGGTGGTGTATAGGGTGGGAGGTCATTGTATGAAGGTGTATCCCTTTTGCATGTTTGGGCATGGAAGCATATTGCAGTAACTCATCCTGATGGGATTCAGGATCGTTCTTCGAGTGATCCATACTATTATCATTATGGGGATTTTATGCACTACACTTTGCCTAGGGATCTGCATTATTGGCACCGTGTATTTTATGAGATGCATGGTTTTGTATGGAGACCTTACATGAGTTGCGAGGTTTGGCTAGAGGATGCGGATCAACTTGTGTATTGCCAACAAACCCTTTGGTTGCTTGGTCATTCATCATATGTGATAGAGCGTTATCTACTCGATTGAGTCTGTTGTCAGTTTGGTGAGATACAGGTGCAAATTCTTGATGCATATGAGGCTCGGTTTGGTCAAACTTGTCAGGAGGTCCGTATATGGGGTATCCAGGTTGATGCAGATACTGTTACTATCGAGTTTGTAGCACTTGCCCTAGTTGGTTGGGGTTGGTTAGTTGGAGTGGCAGATTCAAGTACTACTCATGATTATGAGGAGTGGTAGACATGACATAGGCCTTTGAGGCTTACTAATCCTAGAGGTGATCCTATTATGGGAAGAGATAGCATCACAAGTCATCATAGGGAGCGAAAGTGTGTTGAGGTTCTTGCAGAGTAGTTGGGTCGAGCTCGACGCGATAAGGCAGAGGATATTCAGGATGAGGGGGTGCCTCATGCACAGGTTCAGAGACAGGTTCCAAATCCTCCTCCACCAGCTAGGGATGTTGATTTGTTGCTAGCTCAGATGACTTTGGACAGAGATGCAGAGATTGCACAATGAAGGGCTGCAGAGGCTTTGGTAGATACTCTGAGGGTTGAATGAGATACTTTGAGGGTTGAGTGAGATAGTGTGATTGGTAGATTTCATGCGACAAAGGCTCGGGTAGTATTACTAATAGTAGAGAGAGATTATTTTTCAGGAAGATCGAGAGAGTGGTATTAGTAGATGACATACAGTAGAGGCTCAAGTACTATTACTGACAGCAGAGAGAGATACTCTTCAGACAAAGTGTGATGGTATGCGAGCAGAGTGAGATAGGTATCTACAGGCATCTACCTATTATCAAACTTTATATGATGCTACCATTCCTAGGGCCTCTCGGCGTCCATAGTTTGGGGAGCCTAGTGCTACGAGCGACGATAGTGGTTGTGCTGGTGTCGGTATAGGTGATCATTCTATGAGACAACCCGATCATGTTGGTTTTCAGTGGTGTTTTGTCCGTCTTGCTGGGGTTTTACCATTTTTGATACCTGATCTTCATGTTGTTTCATGGTTCAGAGGCATTTTGTAGACATGTGCGTTATACATATTCATTGGTCCAGTCAAGACCTCTTATATATGTTATGATTTTTTTGTATTTTCCTATCACACTTGTGTCATTGCGGATGTACTTATGACATATTCCTTTTTTTGATGATATATATATGAGATATACCTTCCTCGTTTCAGCCTCATTGTATGTTTATGTGATGGTGATATATGATGATGTATGTTTATTTGTGTTTTTGTGCTTTTCTGATGTATGGATATGATGTAGATGTAGGAATCATACTTTGTCTTGTTTTATGATGATGGATGTTGATAGATGAATGCCTTATACATGATACATGATGTTTTTAATTGTCTTATTATCATCATGATATGTATTGATAACATTTGTGGATGTTGAATGGATATGGTACTAATGATGTGTTATGCAAGATGATTGTTAATTTAGAAGAATTATGATGATAGATAGAAAAATGATGTTAATTAGAAGAAATATTATGATAGATAGAAAAATGATGTTAATTAGAAGAAATATTATGATAGATAGAAAAATGATGTTAATTAGAAGAAATATGATGATGTTTGTTAGCTAGTAGAAATATGACGATGGATAGATTTGATGATGTGAATTTGTTTCGCTTTAGATACTTTTTTGTTTGAGCAATCCTTTTTGATGTAGCAAATAGATACGATGCACCAGGGTATGAATTACCAGGGTGACTTTGTATCTATTGTGTGGACTTTGACTCTACAAACAAAGAGTATATTTGTTCATATAAGACATACAAAATCTTTGTTTAAAGTATGGGGGATTGCATAAAAAATGTTTCGGACCAGTCACACAGAGAGGTATAGAGCACCTAACATGTAATTGCTTCACGAACATTTTTAATACAACTTCCATACTCAATAAAGCATGTATTTTCCATGGTAATATTACAAACATATCTTACAAACAATAAATCGAAATGACGCTCAATTACCCCCATTCCTTCTTCTCTAAGTCCTTTTGGACATCCTTGAGAGATCCTGGGAACAAGTCAATAAAATAAATCACAAAAAGTAAGACCACAAAAAGATAAAAAAAAAGTTGCAGTATCACTTGCCATATTTGTTTAGGGTGGGGCTATTATCCGTTGTCGATCATGTGTATCATAGGAACAAATCCATTAAGTCAGGATGTTGTTGGGACTTGTTTAAAGAGATAGGTAGTTGATACTTTGGCCTTGTTTTCATCTATTTTTTAGTCAACTCTTATGCAATTGTTTATTTTTTTGCTTGAAAGTTCTAGCTGTTGGTGTTTGCTTTGTTTGTTTGTTTGTTTTGTCAAAGGGTGATTTGGGATAATTTGTTTATTATGGTTGAAACATTTTTTGTGGATGTTGATGATGGGATGGGACTTTTTTTATTTTCTGTTTTATGATGTTGTTTTTGTTTTGTTTTCAGGGGACTAACCTAGGGCCTCGGGGGCTGATCAAAGATAATCCTTGCCTACGTTTTCCACAAAGAGGCTCGTAGTTTTCTTGGTTTGACCTTTTCTATTTTGTGAATGTTTTTGGATTTTGTGATTTTGAATTTGTTTGGATTTTATATTTTTTTTACTAAGTGAAATAAAGCATGTTGAAAACCTAAGGGGACTGACCTAGGGTCTCGGGGGCTAAAAATCCTTTTCTACGTTGTACACATAGAGACCATGTCTTTCGACCGTTGGACTCAAAGCATGAACTATTTTTCGGTAAACAACATTGATAGTATGGATGATATCTTGTTTTTGTGTCTAGATGATATGTTGTGGGAAATTCACTTGAACTAGTTATGAGGTTCAAGAAAATGTTGATATCTTAGACTATTTGATTGAAGGAATAACCCAATGATGTTGTTTTATTTTAATATTTTCTATATATTTTTTTATCTTTTTTGTTTTGTAGTATTTTTGAATTTTGTTGTTCTATGACCTTGATTGAATTTTTACCAGATCTAAATTGCGATTAGCTTCGGGAAGTTTCCCCCAATAAAATGACTTACCCTAATCAGTGACAAGCAATGATTAGAAATATGATTCATGAAATAGATGGGTGGATTCTATGAAAAAGTGTTGACAGATAATAATGCATAGCATCTGTTTACCAGGTTTTCACTATGGTACCTATTCTAGGAGCGCTACAAAGTGGTTTTCACTCAAAGAATGTTTTATTTCTCTTTAATATTTTTCTTGCTTTTATATCTTTCTTTTTTAATTTTTTTTGGATTTTTACCCTTTTTCCTAGGGTGTAAGATGTTGAAAACTTGGATTGATACTTCACCTTGTTTTTCTAGAGGATATGTTGCAGAAAAGCTTACTTGAACTAGTTGTGGGGTTCAAGCAACGGTTGATATCTTAGAAGTGTTAAGTGAAGGAATAATCCATTTTATTGTTATCTAGGAAGGTTATCTTGGTAGTGCATCGGTGGTACACCTTGTTGTTGGGACAAATTGTTTCAAAGGTTACCCTAGTGGTGCGTTGGTGGGTATGCCTTGTTATTGGTGGATTTTTACCCTCTTTCCTGGGATGTAAGATGTTGAAAACTTGGATGGATACTTCACCTTGTTTTTCTAGAGGATATGTTGTGGAAAAGCTTACTTGAACTAGTTGTGGGGTTCAAGCAACTGTTGATATCTTAGAATTTTTGAGCAAAGGAATAATCCATGTTGTCGTCATCTTTGAAGGTTACCTTGGTAGTGCATTGGTGGTACATCTTATTTTTGGGATAAATTATTTTGAAGGTTGCCCTGGTGGTGCATTGGCGGGTATACCTTGTTGTTAGGTCTGACTGTTTTGAAGGGTACCCTAGTAGTACATTGGTGGGATACCTTGTTTTTGGTGGATTTTTACCCTCTTGCCTTGGGTGTAAGATGTTGAAAACTTGGATTGATACTTCACTTTTTTTTCTAGAATATATGTTGTGGAAAATCTTACTTGAACTAGCTGTGGGGTTCAAGCAACTGTTGATATCTTAGAAATTTTGAACAAAGTAATAATCCATTTTGTCATCATCTTTAAAGGTTACCTTGGTAGTGCATTGGTGGTGCACCTTGTTGTTGGGATGAACTGTTTCAAAGGTTACCCTAGTGGTGCGTTGGAGGTTATACCTTGTTGATGGGATGATTCCTAGATCACACTGCGAGTTAGAAGACATAAATCAAAATTTATTCTGAAGCAACATGCAAGAATTTTCCCCCAGTGTCTAGCGATGTAGGTGATGAAATATCTTGTGATAGGACAACATTTTTTGATAGAGTATGCCCTTTTGGAAAATGCCTCAGATAATGTTGGGTAGGATAGGATCGATGATAGTGACCCATGTCAAGATGTTTTCCATAAGCAAGCATAAAATGTATATCAAACCTTTGTCAAGATCAAGATAAGTTAAATTTGGATGAAAATGGATTGGATTCATTATAGATAAGCTGAGATGTTTCTACCTAAAATGGTGCACGTAGATGCTTGATTCTACACATGACACCTGTTTTCCAGGTTTTCATCATGGTACTTGTCCAAAGCGCCACCATAGTGGTTTTCACTAGAGGACGATTTTTTTCTTGACTATTTTTCTTGATTTTTTATTTATTTTCTTGATTTATGATGTCACACAAGACACCCATTTACTAGGTTTTCATCACGGTGACACTTTTTTTTTTTGCCTATGTTGGACCACTTGGTGGTTCTGATATAGATGCTGCTGGTGTTGATGTAGATGTTTTTGTCATGACGTGCCAACAATATCCTTCTTGGAGGAGTTTTTTTGCTAGGATACGGGCCCTTGAATGTAACCCCTGGAAATTCTTATCTTCCTTTTTGATACTAGATTTAACCTTACCTTGGTGCGCACATCATGATAGAGTTCCCTTAGGTTCCTTATGTTAAAGAGTTTCTGCCAACACATGGTCAATGTGAGATTTAGATATCATGGATGGTAAAATGCATTAAGGGATATCATATTTAGATGGATTGGTTGATAGTTTGGAACCTTTGACTCTCCAAACTTGGGATGATGAGCAATGATGGGTAGATATGGAGATTCAATTGGGACCAACGTTTTGATATACTTTGTAAGTTACTCTTGAAGCTTTCTTTTGCATTGTTAGACATTTTTTCTAGATGAACTTCCTTTTTTGATTTTTCCCCATATTTTATTTGACTAATGGAGTTTGATAGGGATGTTTTTCTTGCTTTTTCTTTTGTATCCATTTAACTTTTTCTTGTCCATTTTTCTTTGCTAATTCTTTTTCTTTAATGACTTGTTCATTTCGTTGATATAGCTTTTTCTTTTGTTGTTGGTCCCAATCAGAGGATGAATATATATGTGGATGATGATTCATGGCATGGCTAGTTGTAGCGTTGGTGTCAATTTCATCATAAGGACTCTTCGTGCTCTCTATGTTGATTCTTACATTAGATAAAGTTTCCCCCAGTGTTATGGAGGTATCCTTGATGTATTTAGCTCCCTTAGTTGCTGAATAATCAAGACCTCGATGCTTAGGATTGCCCATAATTTGTGCTAGTTCTAAGATACCTTGTTCATGTAGACCTAATCCTTTGCTTTGATACTAAATTTGTTGAGAGATTTTATTTGCAATGGGTTATGTCTCAACTTGGAAACAAGGTGTTAATCCTTCTTTTCTCTATTATGGATCTTTAAATGTGGTAGCTTCCTCACTAATAGGATTCTTTGAATGAGGGATTCCTTCTTGATTGATATCTTTGGCCTGATCCTATGAAATATAAGATTTTAATGCTTCTTCAAGATGTGTTTCTGATTTACTATCCACATAAAATTCTTCCTTATAATTCATTTTTGATATGTATTCATAGGATTTTTCTGATTCACAAATTATATATAAGTCTTTTTTATGATCCATTTCTGATATGTTTCCATAGGATGTTTCTGATTCTTCTTCATGATCCCTTTCTGATATGTCTCTAGCTTCTGTTGTGTCTTGATTCGGTGTACAGATGTTAAGAGTAGGAGACTCTTGTTCTTTGGTAATGATATCAAGAGTATGAGACTCTTTTCTTGGATGAATATCATCTACATGTCCATTAGGAGTAAGCATTGCATGGGTGGATGTATGTGTGCTCGGTATATAGATTTGTTCTTCTTTTGGAAAACATGGGATGTCTTGGAAGATATCTACCAAGTCATTGTAGTATTTTGATGATAGGGATTCTTGATCTTGACATTTTGTGGTATCCTATTTGACATTATTTGGATAATATTCTTGACATGGATCAATTTCAAAGAAGGGATTGCTT
Organism: Sequoiadendron giganteum; assembly: GCA_007115665.2. NCBI lineage: Eukaryota > Viridiplantae > Streptophyta > Pinopsida > Cupressales > Cupressaceae > Sequoiadendron > Sequoiadendron giganteum. Next base: position 315,942,655 of record CM021105.1, read on the forward strand.
GTAACGGATCCTTGGATTTCCTCAAAATGTGGACATATGGGTGATAGCTCCTGGTCTATATTTTCTGCATTGGGTATAATCATTGGATCAAGAGTTTCTTGATCATCAATATGTACTACCATGAGGTTGGATGATGTCAACATATCTTGGACTAAATCATTTCTAGACTTGGGTGCTTGATTTTGATCATGCTTGGGGCTCAATTCTTGATGTATGCCCTCTTGCTCACTAGATGATGTAGAAACATTATCAATGTGATCGGTGATAGATAGCTCTTGATCATTGCTTTCAAATTTTGAGGTTGAGAAATTATCATTGTTGTCTTTGGTAGATGGCCCCGTAACATCATTTTTAATAGCTATTTATCCTTGATCAATAAGTTCTTGGATGAGGTTTTTGAGTGTAGCACATCTGTTCGTTGGGTGACCCTTGATTTTTTGGAACTCACATCGATCGTACGAGTTATACCAAGGGAGTTTAAAGATTGGTTCACCATAAATTGGAATATCATTGATTTTGATAAGTTATTGTTGTACTAGTTTGTGCATGATTACCTCTAAAGTATCTCCCAAAGGGGTGAATTTCCTTCCTAGTTGGTAATATTTCCTTAGTGGATTTTCTTGATTATTTTGATCTTGATTTTGTATTTGAGGTATATTTTGATATTGTACTTGAGGCACACCTTGGTTTTGTAGAACTTCTTGATACTTTGGCTAAGGTACATCTTGATATTTCACTTGAGGTACACCCTGATATTGCATTTGAGGCACACCTTGATATTGTTGATATTGGAGGTGTTGTTGAGGTGCTTGTGGAATGATGCTCGTTTGTTGTGGATATGTAATGTCCTGAATTTGCACATGACATTGAAAATATGTTGGATTTTTATTTCATTTAATTTCCTCAAGATCTCTCTCAATTTTATCTAGGGCATTTTGATGTTCTGGACTTATTCCTTGATGGGAATTTTGAAACCCTTGATGTTGTTGCTCTATTTGATATTGTGACCCTTGATAAGAATGATTTGGGTAATAGATTAACATGTTTGGGGATGTTTTGATATTCAATACCCTATCAAAAGGTTACTTGGTTTATATCCTCATGGGATACTTCCATCATTTGTGGTGTTTGTTTGTGGGATACTGGTGGTATTCTTGTTGGCTTCCATATTTTTCCTATGATGTGATCTTGTGGTTGTGATAAAAAACTTAGGTCTCCTATGGGAGAGTGGTTTACTCTCTAGTTGACTCAAATTCTAAAGACCTGATGTTGTCCTAAAAGTGGTGTAAATTTGGTTCTTTCCTCTAGAAGTTTAGTATCATGGAAAAGACCAAGATTTTGACTAAAGAAGAACAAATATAACTCTAGATTGTCCTTGGAAGCACGTCTATAGAAGTTTACCACCAATTTGTTTCTATTTTTATGTAGCACTAAGAGGTGTTTCTTGAGAGCCTTTGGACTTAGATGCCTAAGCCTAGAATGACAACCTATGGATTTTACCTTAGGGATCTTGACCTTACATGAGATCACGAAGGGAATAACTAGTTGACACAAATTGTAAAACCCGATGTTTCCTTATAGATTATGTAAGATATTGGAACTATTGGAACAAACCCAAATTCTGATAATAGTAGAAGGATACAAGTTTGGATTATTTCTAGAAGCTCATTTGTAGAAGTTACATACAAACCTAGTTCTAGTTTCATGAAGTGCCCAAAGGTGTTTCTTGAAAGATTTTAGACTTGAATGCCCGATTCTGAAATGATGACCTGTGGTCTTTATCTTGGGGATCTTGACCTTGCATGAAATAATGAAGGGAATCATTATTGCCATGTAGGTGGTGGTAATATGTGCCTATTTGCTGCTATGTCAGCTTTCTATTCCTCTTTGTCTAGGATAATTGACGTAGTGAGAAACTAGCAGGGTGTTTTGTTCTTTTGAAAAATGAAGGTTCTCAAGCTACTTATGATGTTTGTTTGTTCGCCTTCGATATATGTGAGACTAGGTTGAAGGATCAGTGCTACAAGATCTAGTTGTTGAATTGGGGTAGTTGGTCACCAAATGATCATAAAGTTTGGTGGTGTTATGGGATGGTTGTTGTGAAGCTCAAGCCCCTAGGTTTTGAGTTTTGTTTTGGATGACACTACTTATTTGGGAATCAAAAATTTGAAGAACTAAATTGTATATTCCACTTCCTTGTCCAGAGGATATGTTGCAAGAAAGTCTACTTGTACTATTTGCGAGTACCAAGTAACTATTAATATGATGGTTATCTGAGTGGAGGAATGACCTTAATGGTTTGTTTGATTTTGATTTCAAATAGGTAGGATGGAAATAATGAATGTGGGACTATCTGACCTTCTGGCTTTCCAATTGTTTTGGTTCGAACAATGATCTTGTGAACAACTCTTTTTCAACCTTTTCTTCATGTTTTGAAGTATGGCAAGTGATAAGACAACACTTGGACTGACTCAGCAAACATGGACTTATATGACCTTCATGTCTATAACTTAGGTTGTGAAATCACAACACCCAAGCCATAGTTCCCAAATGTTTACTTTGATTAATATAACCTGAAATCAAAGCTAGAATGTTTGGAAACCTTTAAGGAAAGATCATTTCAAAGGAGTGCAAACATAAGGCTTCTCTCACAAGTGTGCAGTAAATCAAAGGGTTTGTGGTTTAACCCTCTTGTTCAATGTTTGTTTTGAATGTGTTCTTTTTCTTTAAATCAAACACAAAATTTGATGTCAAATTATTTTGAATGTAATGGGCTAAGTTTAACATAAACTAGAAATTACAACCCTAGGGGATATACACCATTCTCTTAGGTAGGTCTGCCTCATGCTCCGAAGAGATGATTTTACATTCAAATTATGGCATGGGCCTGTAGTCAGACATGGCAAGTAACTTCTCAAAAGTAAATTTTGATGCACCACTTTTAGAGAATGTTTTTGGATAATAGGGTGGCTTCTAAAACAATTTGGTTCTTAGTGGTAACTGTGAGCGCAAAAATCTGACACTCACCTGTTGGCCACTTAAGGTATGGGACTAGGTGCAGTCTATTGTTAGCATAGCTTGAAGCTACTTTCTTACGAGTTCACAACCTTTAATATAGCCCACCAGTAAATGTGCTTTGAGACCTTGCAATGTGTTCTCTAGCTCGGGATGTATCTCAAGTCAAGCCCCCTCTTTAAGGTAAACTTTAAAAGTAAAGTGCAATGCTAAAAAATGTTCTTTCACTCACCTAAGATTGCCAAAAGGTGCGAGGGAGAAGATTAAACACTTTTAGATTTTCCAATCAATGAATGCACAGTGAACAATCCATAGCAATTTGATTCATTTTAAACACCTCAAGCGATGTTATCCCCAAAAATTTGTGAGTAAAATAAAAAAAAGTTATTTTAATTTGCACCAATACAAAATGTTCAAGACATCAAGCAATTAAGATAGCAATGGTGAAATATCCCAAAGAAACATTTGTTCATTTTTATGAGCTGCAATAGAGGTGTTTCTAAGAAAGGAAATCCTTGTCCTATCTTGGTCAACAAATGTAAAAACGTGTGTGCGTCAACAAAAAATGAAAAATGATTTTTCTCTTTTTTATGCACCAAAATTAAAGGTTCCTACTTGTGAAAACATTAAACGTGTTCATTTTTAGAGCCCAAAACTGAAGTGTTTTTGTTCTTTTTATGAGCACCAAAAAGAAAGTTCCTAATTTAAAAAGATTAAAATTTTTTCATTTTATCAACACCAAAATCAAGTGTGAGTTTGTTGTTGTTCATTTTTAGAGCACCACAAAGAAAGTTCCTAAGTTAATTAAAAGTATTTCAACAACTGGGACTGATCATCTTCCCTACAATAAACATCTTAAAGTTCTTGTAATCCTACATCAAATCTGTCAATTCTTGCTTACACATCCCAAAAAAAACACTTGTTATTGAAAAGAAAACTATTACAAGAGTGCAGGATTGGTGCATTTGTCCATCAGAACAACTACTCAAAACCAAAAATACAAATACACAAGTTTCAGACAACTGTACAGTTTTAGAAACAAGTGCTAAAAAACCCTGTTAAACAAATGCTAACTTATGAAAATACAAATGCGCTAGTTTCAGACAAATGCACCATTCCCATGGAAAATGCACAGTTCTTCTGAAAAATGCACCACTCTTCTGACAAATGCGTATATTGACAAACAAATGCTCAAACTTTCCAGATAGATGCTCAGGTCTTCTGGACGAGCGTGTGAAAACTTTGACATAAGCATTTTTGGGACCTACAACTTCAAAATTGACTCAAAAGAATGTTAGAGGAGCGGACAAGGGTCCCACCGGGTGTGCTAGAATGTGTGAGGGGGAAGAAGGACCTTAGATTAATGATCCAAGAGGGACATTAGAGAAATTTGACAAAGAAATCTAATCTACAGCCAAAAAGCTTAAATCTAAGATCTAGAAACTGCTACACATACACGATTGAAACTATTCTGTTGCAAGCATGATAATGAACCTACTAATTACCAAATGAGAATAAAATATAGCTTTTACCATCCTATAGTGGAGTGTATTCACTTGATGTTGGATTGTTCTTATCACAACGAAGCCTCCAAAGTTCGTGTACAAATTGTGGATGAATGCTTGTTGTGTTTGGTTGATCGAATACAATGGATGAATCTCTCTCAAGAATGATCTTGACAACACTTTGTTGCTCAATGTATGTTGATTATTCGATCCTTTTTTGTGACGAGAGAGGTTTTTTATACAGAAAATGAGATTTGAAATAGACGATCAAGATCGTTTTGAAGAATATCGAGATCAATGGTTGGAGTGTGTTGAGAGGATTTAGACATAAGATAATTGCGCAAAGTGGATTGCACAATTTGTGTGATTGGGAAATAGATTGGCTAGTCAGGGATGTGATTGATTAGTTAACAAAATAGATTGATCAGTCAAGTTTCTGATAGCTTAGTTAGGAATGTGATGTCTTAATTAACAAAATAGATTATTTAGTTAACATAATAGATTGATTAGTTAATAAATTAGATTGCTTAGTCAACAATCATAATTTGCTCAATCAGAAAGTGGGTGAGGAATATGAATTAATTGATTTAATTAATTAATTCCTTTTTGGAGTTTGAATGTGCAAATCAAGTTTGACTTTTGCAATCAAAGTTGCATTAGTTTGATTTGATTTTTGATAATTGATTTGAATAGTTTGATTTAATTATTCAAATTTTGGATGAAAAGTGTCATAATTAATTATTATTTAATAATTTAATCCACTTAGGGGAATAAGATGATTTAGTGATGCAATTAATAATTGACGTTATTTAATCAATCAGGATGAAATAAGGTGGGATTAAGACTTTATTAAATAAATGAGATTTATTCAATTGGTCAAAATGATGAAATGTGAATTAATCAAATAATGTTGTTTTATTTAATTAATAGCAGAATAGGGTTTTTAGGACTTTATTAAATAAATAAAATTCATTAAATTTGTCTGAAATGATGAAAAAGTGAATTAATTAAATAATGTTGTATTATTCAATTAATAGAGGAATTAGGGTTTTTAATGTCATTTTGATGTGGTGTGATGTGGTGTGATTTCGAGATGATCCGAGATATTACGAGGTAATTTTGAGATGTTCCGGGATGATTACGAGATGATGCGAGATGATCTGAGACATTATGGGATAATTTTGAGTTCTTTCGAGGTGATTTCGAGTTATTATGAGGTGTTACAAGATGATTATGAGTCATTCTAAAGTGTTATAGGATGATTTCGAGTCATTTTTGAGGTGTTATGAGATGATTCTGAGTCATTCTAAGGTGTTACAAGATGATTCTGAGTCATTTCAAGGCATTACAGGATGATTTAGAGCCATTCCTAAGTGTTATGTGATGATTCTGAGTCATTCTGAAGTGTTACAGGATGATTATGAGTCATTCCGAAGTGTTACAGGATGATTTCGAGTCATTTCAAAGTGTTATAGGATGATTTCGAGTCATTTTGAAGTGTTAAAGGATGATTCTGAATCATTCTCAAGTGTTACGGGATGATTTTGAGTCATTTCAAAGTGTTACGAGATGATTCTGAGTCATTCTGAAGTGTTACGGGATGTTTTCTAAGTCATTTCGAAGTGTTATGGGATGATTCTGAGTCATTCTCAAGTGTTATGGGATGATTTTGAGTCATTCCAAAGTGTCACGGGATGATTCTGAGTCATTCTGAAGTGTTACGGGATGATTCTAAGTCATTCTGAGATGATCTTTCATGATGTTCCATATTGTTTGACGTTGTTTGAGGTTTTTCGATGTTGTTGAGTGTTTTTTTATGTCGTTCATTGTTGTTTGATGTCGTTTGAGGTTGTGTGATAGATTTCAATTCAATTTTACATGTCTACAATAGTATTTCAAAAGATTTTGCAATACACATCATAATATTTTGTTGAAACAACTGATCAACCTATCTAACTACTAATGATTTCCTAAATGCTTATCATTTTGATTTCATCCTTCATATATACATTGTATTTTCAAGGGTTATGACCCTTTATCTATTCTGACGCAACTCTTCATTTATTTAATTATCTTTGGCAAAAAAATACTTCGTTGTCCTTTCCATCTTGGGAAGATTAATTTTAATGATAATCATCATCCTTTTCATTCTACCAACAACTTGCACTTTCACCCAATTAAAAAATGCTCTTTTGAATAAAAACAACTTCTCACTTCATGGCTTTTTTATTCTTTTACCTTCCTCTATAAAAATGTTTTATTTCTAATTGTATGCACTTTCATATAATAAAAGTATTCTTTAATTAAAATAATCAATCGCTTCCTTGGTGAAAATATTTTGCAAGTTTATTTCATATTCCCACACAAATAAAGTATTTATTTGGTGCATTTGTTGTAATATTTTACCCAGTACCCAAATAGTGATTTCCCATAGTCTTCATGGGTAGGTAAATTAATAAATTTCTTTTTTTTAAAAATGCCCGCCACAAAGTAAAATTTTATTCATACTTTGTTGTCATCAGGGGAATCGAAGGGATTTATCAGTTTTGAGGAGACTTTGTATGATCTCACCCTGATACCACATAGTCCTCCCGATAATATTTATGCTATTTCACTATTTTATCGGAGTTTCAAAGTGACTTTGACTGATCTCACTCTGACATGTCCATGTCTCTTCAATAAAATTTTGGCTTTGCAACACTACACTAATTTTGGGGTTTCTGCTATGTTGATAACTTTCAGTTCATCATTTCCATCATATTCGCCATTGCAATCAACATTCAATTCATGAGCATGAAGAAAGGAATCACACCTTTGTAACTTGCCTCGTATCCCTTTCACTGTATCAACGATTACTCTCCATGCATAGTATATTTATGCAACCCTCCATTTTTCTACTTCGGTGTGTATTCAATTGGTTCCTTTAATGATTTGAGCTTTTCTCTTGGCATTTGAGTTCCACAGTAATTTAATATTTTCTTATTTGTAAATATGTTATTCATCATTTTATCATTCAACTTCAATGTCACTCCTTGTTGAGCTAAAATATAATAGAGCGTCTATTCTGCATGAGATATATACAAGAAAAGATTATTGCCTTTGAATACTTTAGGTTGTGCATACAATAAAGTTGTCAGTGCATTTGTATATTCTCCCAAATCTCTTCCATCTTGTCGTCCTCCTTTATTGGCGACATCCAACAAATGCTTAAAGTAGTCAACATGAAACTCTTTCTTCTCCTCAAAGTCATGTGTATGAGGGCTTGCCACACAGGGAGTGCATTCATTAATTATGACACTGCTTGGTGAACCTCATCAATAGTACATTTTTCTTTTGAAGTGTTGAAGATGAAAAATTCTACATTGCAACACCATCATCAAAGCGTAAAATGTAATTTGAGGGTGCATTTATTTTATAAATACAATCATTTGTAATATGTATACAATGTTGAGTATGTAACTCTAGAGTGAAAATCTCCATGCTCTCTATTCAAGATTGCTAAGATCAAGAACTTGATTATTCATTGTGCTTGGGAAGTGGTGAATACAAAAATGTATCCAAATGCTTTAGAAAAAAACTCATATTTTTTGCTACAATCAATGGACCATCAGTTAATGCACCTAGTTTTTCTTCATTCGTTTGATATAATCATATAATGGAGTGAATTCCCCTTTGTGAGCCATATAATCTTTTCTTATTGGAGGTGATAAATCTTTAGGGTTTTTTAGAAAAAGCCATGTCCCTAAAAATGCTCGGTTGCCTTTGCACAAGATCTATAGGAAGGATGTCAACTGCTAAAAGTGTAATTCCATCCCCATTTATATCTTCATAATAAGAAGCGTTTATTGGATTGTATCTAGAACAATTTCTATATTTAGATGATCTGCTAAGCTGGCTCCCAATTGGTAATTGATTCATAACATTGCAGCTCATTGTGATATGTTAGTATTATTCCTTCTCTATCATAATCATACCATAATTCATCCATGATATTTCTTTGGCCTATGTGTAGGCTGAGTCTTTCCCACAACGATTAGATTCAATCTCATCGATGTCATTATTCTAGAGACATTTTTTTAACCTCATTCTATGTGGCACTAATACAAGTTTTGCATATGAACTTACCTTGTAGCATAATTTTTCCATATTGAATAGACACCAACTATGCTTTGTATCATAAGGATTGTGAGTTTGTTTCTCTACCTTAGGAATTTCACCATATTTCATCACTATCCTCCAAGGTTTGTAGGCGATCTTCCTTTAGAAACCTTCTCTTTGAACCTCCTTATTGTATTCTTGATAACCTCACATCTACGTACAAACTGGGGGCAAACCATTTTGAAATACTTAGATTTGAGGCATCTTCACTATTAACTGTCTGTAAAATGAGCATAGGAATAAACAAGGTCATCATGTTCCTTGAGTGCATCCAATTCTCATATGTGATGTATATTTCAAAATTTTATACGCAACCTCTGTAGTAACAACAACTAGCTTTGCTTTGTGAGACACTGGAGCACAACACTTCAATGCACAAGATCCCTAATATATTACTGAAGTTGTGTTGTTTGTGGTATAGCTATTCAAGGAAATGTAGAAACTTCTACTAGTTAAAGGTAGAAATATTGTTGTTTTGCTCCTCCAACTTACAAGGTATGTTGTGATGTAAATTCTCAACTCTTTAAGAGAGTCCTCATAAGAAATTGTAAATAGATTTAAATCTTCAACATATGATTTCCCTCTCTCACAACAATGATGTTGCTCTGAATTGGGAAAAATTAAAAGATATGCCAGTGCTAGTAGCAAAAATAAGTGTTCAAATTTTTTGGGTCCCAAGGTTCCATTCTTCACACTAAATTCACCTGATGTGGTTAAAAGGAGTACCAAGTAAGTTTCTAAATTGTTGAGAATTTCCACTCTTATCCAAGGGCATCTTCAAGCCTAAGATCAATCTTTAGAACATAAAACACACCTCCTCCTTCGTCAATAGAATAATCCCCTCTACTTTTGAAGGGATTTTTAAAGAAAAATAACTTTCTCCAAATATCATCACTACCCTTTGCCTTTTCAAGCTTTGTTGATGAGTTGCCTTCATAATACTTAAAACCAAATTGAGACAATATTTCTTTACAATAGATCTTATTTCTTCCTTCATCTGACTAGATAAATAGAAGGTATGTGCATCATCTTAAGTTTGTTGGAAAAACAAGGATAGACAACTAAGAGGGGGGGGGGGTGTGAATCAATTATTACAAAATTTAAAATTATTTAACCTTAATCAACCTTTAATCTCAAATCTCATAATTAATAGTGAAATCGTGAATCAACAACACATTAGAAACACATGAACACCAAGATTTTATACGTGGAAACCCTGTTAGGGGAAAAACCACGATGGATGTAAGTCCACAAGATTATACACTATTAGAAGTATAATGAAAAATGAATAAGGAATGCACATGCATTCAGGCACACTGCCTAGAGCTCGCTGCTCAAAGGGAAGGCTCACTAGCTTACATAAAAAATTAGATTAAATATATCTGATGAGGTTGAAATGAGAAATTAGCTTCTACAAAAGCCTGATGACAGTTCCGATTAGGCACAGAAACACTTCTTCACACTTCGCTCAATCTTCTTCACACTCTGCTCTGAAATCGAATGATCTGATATTTATTCGCACATTTCACATTCACACTTCATATATATTCATGGAGCACACCTCACACACTTCAAAATTAAGAAACAATCACTCTTATATATCCGCTATGTGGATTTACATTAACAACTCTATCGGCCTCAAATAAGGAATAAATGAATTACAAACTGTCGACCCAATTCATGAACAAATCTCAATGCGCACCAACCTAAGTGAGTCACAACATAATGAAGACCTAAATCAACATCCTTGAACATGAAAAACATTAAAATATTAATCCATAAGGATCCACAACACACTACCACCATCATATCGAACAAGAACATGAAAAATTGAACACACAAAGGAAAAATCTTTGATCACGAGCACACCGATCAATGTGAACATGCCACAATGATAGATAATGATCTATAAACATCATTGAACATTAAAAAATCATACAAAACAACTCAATTTACCAGAAATGCATTCTCTTCTTCCAGAAACACCTATTACAGTAACATAATAACTATAGGAACTCAGAAACTCATAACTCTCTCCAATCTTGATGCACACCTCTGAAAATTTCACACAATATACTAGATAGGCTAAAAAAAAAAACCTTTAATTTGTGACTTCTGAATATCAACGTTCACAACTTTCCACCATTCTGATCATTGCAACTTCACAGACTGACTGCAACATATTTATTCTAATTTTCTCACTATCCTAGACATATACAACCTTCAAAATCATCAATGCTAATAGTGTTGACATCAATGACAACCACATATCAACAACACAATCACAACATCCAACAATCTCCCCCTTTGGCATTGATGGCAACAGATGATGTGAAAAATACCATCAACACAACTGTGTCTTCTCATACTGTTCTTCTCCCTCTTACATTACTCTTCTCCCCTTTTCTTCCTCAAAGGTTTTTCACATTGCTCTTCTCCCCCTTTGAAATCAATGATAAATGTACACAAGATCTAAACTACATATCTTAATCATCTGACTATTCCCCCTAAGTAGCAGCCACCACAACATCAATCAGAAACAAGATTTGACTATGAGTACACAGATTGATGCAAAGAATTACATCTTAGTTCAGATTAGGAGAGGAAATCACCCCTAACTTGCCTCTGAGATACTCAAAAGTATCCTTAGGCAACAGTTTAGTGAATATATCTGAATTTTTTTCCTTTGTGGGCACATACTCTAGTCCGACTTCTTTCTCACTTACTTTGTCTCTCAAAAAGTGATACTTGATAGATATATGATTTGTCTTTGAATGTAGCATCGGATTCTTAGAAATGTTTATGGCACTTGAATTGTCACAAAATATAGCAATAGGCTCATCATACTCAATTTTGACATCTCTCAGCATCTGCTTCATCGACATTACTTGATTACAATTATTTTCAGTAACAATATATTTTGCCTCAGCAGTAGATAAGGAAATGGAATTCTGCTTTTTACTTAGCCAAGACACCAACTTCTTCCCTAAGAAGAATGCACCACCACTTGTATCTTTCCTGTCATCCACATCTCCTTCCCAATCTGCATCTGTAAAGGCGTTTAGAGTAAGATCATCATCCTTAGGATACCAAAGACCAAAATCAAATGTTCCTTTTAGGTATCTAAAAATTCTCTTTATTGTGGTCACATGTGATTCCTTTGGATCAGCTTGATATATAGCAACCATACATACAACATTCATAATGTCTGGTCTAGTATGAGTCAAATAAAGTAATCCACCAATCATTGACCTATACCTTGTTTGATTAGCTTTAGGAGAATCATCATTCTGTGTTAATTTTCATCTGATTACCATGGGTGTACCAACTGGTTTTGAGTCTTCCATGCCAAACTTTTTCAGTAACTCTCTTACATATTTGGATTGAGATATGAAGATTGCATCCTCTAATTGAGTAATTTGCAATCCTAAAAATAATTTTACCTCTCCTATCATTGACATCTCAATTTCACTTTTCATTTCATCAATAAACTTCATGCATAATTCATCATCACCTTCAAAAATAATGTCATCAACAAAGACTTTAATAATCAACTCTTATCTTGATCCATCTTGAAATAAAGATTGTTGTCAGCAGTACCTTTATTGAATCCAAGCTTCAACAAGTATTTATCTAGTCTAGCATACCAGGCTTTAGGTGCTTGTTTGAGTCAGTATAGTGCTTTCTTCAACTGACAAACCATATCTTTTTCATCAGCCAATTGAAATCCATCTAGTTGCTCAACATAAACTTCTTCTTCTAATTCACCAATCATAAATGTTGACTTCACATCCATTTGATAGACTTTGTAATTATTGAAAGTAGCATAAGCAAGAAATAACCTTACAACTTCAATTCTAGCAACAAGGGCAAAGGTTTCTTCAAAATCAATACCTTCCATCTGTGAGTACCCTTTACATACCAGTCTTTCTTTATTTCTAACCACTTCACCTTGTTCATTTAGCTTATTCTGAAAGACCAATTTGGTTCCAATCACATTTTTATCCTAAGGTCTAAGAACAAGAATCCATGTATTATTTTTCTCTATCTGCATCAGTTATTCCTTCATTGCTTCCATCCAATATTCATCTTTACATGCTTCATTGACATTGTTAGGCTCAGTTTTAGAAATTAGGCAATATTCTTTTAAAATTCTTCTTCTAGTCTGCACACCTTTGTTCTTATCTCCTATAATCTGATTTTCAGAATGGTTTAGATTTACATACCTTGGGACTTTGGGATTCTCTCTAACTTCTGGTTTTTTAATTCTCTCGTCTACACTTCCACTAGCTTCTCTTTCATGATTCTCTTGATTCACCAGAACAATTTGAACTTGATTATGTGTTTGAATAGTCTTTCCATTATCAATACTATCTTGTTGTTCATCTGAATCATATCCATAGTATTTGGATGATCTAACAGTGTCTTCATCAACTCTAACATTTGCACTTTCAACCATTTTCTTCAATCTTCTTTTGTAGCACCGGTAGGCTTTTCTCTTAGTAGAGTAACCTAGAAATATTCCTTCATCACTTCTAGCATCAAACTTGCCATATCATCATCTCTCTTGATATAAAATATACTTCCAAATATTTTGAAATACTTAATAGTAGGCTTATAACCAAACCATAGCTCAAAAGGAGTCTTACCAGAATTACCACTAACATTTACCCAGTTGATAGTGTATACATCAGTGCTTACAACTTCTCTCCAATAGATATGAGGAACATTACCTTCCAAAATCATAGTTCTAGCAGCATCTAGAATTGTTTCGTTCTTTCTCTCAACAAATTCGTTCTATTGAGGGGTCCGGGGAATAGATAACTGTCTTTTGATTCCATGCTCTTCACAAAATGAATTGAACTCTCGGGAAGTGAATTCACCACCTCTTTCTGAGATTAAGTATTTAACCTTCAAACCTGTCTCATTTTCTGCCAAAGCCTTGAAACATTTGAAATTTTCTAGTGCTTCATATTTTTCTCTCAAGAAAGAAACCCATATCATCCTAGAGTAATCATCAATAATCAACATAAAGTACCTTTCTCCTTGTAGACTTCTGATTCTGGATGGACCACATAGATCAATATGTACCAACTCTAGTACACCATTAGAATGATGTTGTTTGCTCCTAAAAGAAACTCTTGTTTGCTTTCCCATCTGACACTCCTTGCATATAGTGTTAGTAGGATTCACTAACTTAGGTAGATCTATGACTGCTTGAGTGGAGCTTACTTTGAAAATGTTATCAAAATTCACATGACATAGCCTCTTATACCATAACCAGCTTACATCAACTTGAGCAATTAAAGAAATTTCACTAGCAACACTTAAGTGAAAAATTTTACCTCTTGTCTTTGTACCTGTTGATGCCAAAAGTTGGCAAGGTAACAACCTTTTGTGGGAAACTCAATTTTAGGGGGGACCTATTGCGCTAAACTGAGTGACCTCCGGATTTTAAAGAAGTCGGCTTCTTCTATACTGGGGTTTTGAATGGGAAAAGGAAGAAGATAAAATAAAGGATCTTACTAAGGCGATGCATCGAGATTTATATGTTAGGCATGATAAATCTATCTTGGGGATTCGACTTAATGGCCTACGGGTGGTCTGCTACGTTCTAGAATGACAGAATAAAGATAGAAGCTTGAGTGATTCAATATGTGACATAAAATAACTTCATATACTTTTACTAGAAAGAAGAGTCTAGGACATGATCTAAACCAACAAAATTATATTAATTTATAGATGTCTGGGAATGAAACATCCAGTACAATAAGGGGCATAGTAAAACTTATCAAATATAAAAAAAAAAAGGCTAAATAGTGGCACAGTCTGTGAGTTCTTAACAATAATCTAATAGAGCAATTAAAGCCTGGTTCTTCTATCAATTCCTCTACGCAAATCTGAACTATATTTGGAATGTATTCAATTTGGAACCTGATTGGAAACACCCCCCATGATTCAAAGGAAGAAGCAATATTTATAATGAAAACCCAGCTTGTTGAGAAAGTAACCAAAAAGATGCCTTGATCATGAGAAATGATGAATTAGCAATTATTTTTTCTTAGTTGTTACAACCGAAAAGATTCGGGTCATGAACGAGAACATCTAAGGCCGGATGCATCCCCTGCAAATGATGGTAGTGGTCCCAATAAACTAGAGCACGAACACATGCAATCCATTCATGGTGGTAGTTATAGGACATGGCAACTGGTAAAGGGTTGTTGCCTGCTTGGCTTTCTTCTACGACGAAGTCCTTAGAAGACCACACGGTGAGCGGTCGGGGCCCGATGCTTATACTTCCCTTTGAGCAATGAAAATATTGCATTGCAAAGACACGTGGATGTCTTTAGCATACCATGCCGAAGGTAGGGTTTGCCAAAAGAAATGCACAAACCAATGCTACGTGGTGTGCGGTCGGAGCCTGAAAAGGGAGTGATGCAAAGCAACACAAAAGATTGCGAATGACTAGCACGTGGAATCCTGGAGCAATATTTTGAAAAGAAACCCAAGGAAACATTGCATGGAGTGATTGGGTGACATGTGATGACATACAAAAAATATTTCAACACAAATGAGCCCGATATTGTTGATTTCATAAGGGCGTGGCTAATACTTAGGCAAAAAAAAATTCACCTGAAGGGAGCTTGGGAATTTAGAGTTCACAGCTTCTGGTGACTTATCAGGGGTGTTTCACTTGCAGAACAAGGAACCCAAACTTTTTTGGCTTGCAGACTAGAGACTTATCCATCGGGCGATGCAGTTAGAGATTTGAGAGGGTGGTTTGTAGAGGTAGCCACTCATCTTCAGATGGAGGTGATAAGCCATGCAAAGTTTCCTATGCTCCATGCAGCTCTATCTCTTCTTTGTAAGGAAACACCAATGATATATCATCCCATGACTCAAATTAAAATAGAAGACTCACAATCAGCTGAGTGATGCTCTTAAAATCCTTAGTAGCAAGGGGTTGACTGAAAAACCTAAAAGGAAGATATATCCCGTTGCTTTTCCTCGATTATTGCTGTGATATTCTCCATTCTGGCTATTGACTCATCCTCAAGGAATGGAGAAGGTAAACCCATCTGAACTAGGTGGGAGAACCTAGCTCGTATGTTATTCATAGCCTGCTCCAATGTGGTGACACATTCATTGGCATGAAGGATAACTGCATGACAGTGGATGATCACATTGGTTTTTTTAGCAGCGGCCCTTCGGTCTTCAATACCTGCATTTGACAAGACATCATCTAGGACCTGATATAACCTATTTAATAATATCTCGGCCTCCAGAACCTTTTGCTTGATGGACTAAGGAAGTTTGATGATTTCCTTACAAACTCTTCTACTGAGATCCATTGCCTCCACCATAAATTGGAGTATCAGCCATAGAGTTGGGTAGGAGGCCTTCACTCTTTCCCAATATGAAGCATGCAACTGCTAGGCTATTTGAAGAAGGTTTGTTTGATCTACCAAGGGTAAGGCCAAGTCCTTCAATAGGGCGATCTGCTCATTCTTCTGCTTTATATCTTGTGCGAGTTCCACAACCCTTTGGTTTGTTGTGGTGAGTTTCCCTTGCAGGATCTGTGACTCTGTGAGCCAGCTAGCTTTGGCTCGCTCTTTGTTTGTTACTTATTTCTTTATAGTGGATTTAAGCTCTGCAACTTCATTCTCCAATTAAGTATGGAAGCTTTGGAAATCTGTATCCTTTTGTTGCATCGTCCAGCCCCAATTTTTCCAATTGGTCTTGATAATTTTGGTTCTTTTGCTGCAGCTCAGCAACCAGATTAGGGTCGAGTGAAAAAAACTTTGCAATTTCTTCCTGAAGATTTGATTCTTCCATTTCTCTTTGCTAGGATAGGCGCTTAAATTCAGCCTCCATATCTTTTTCCTTGGAAAGCAAGACATCAACCCTATCCTTCAAGTAGTTCCTCCCTTTTCTTGAGCTGGCAACTGGACTTAAGAAAGTCAGTGGTCACTACCTATTGTGTTTCCTCCATGAGCTCCACCTTGTCCTATGGCTGAGCTATGCTTAAGTCAAGCCCCATAATAGACATGTTGTAGTCATCTGGCTTCATCTCTCCTTGTGGTTTGTTGACGGTCGGGAACATAGTCGCAAAGTGTAGCAACTGTGAGCCTCATGAAAAAATGTATGTATCTTTGGCTTTGTTGGTCTCTGAGCATCCTTTTCTCTTCTCTTTTGGGTTATGACCACTCGTGCTTGTTTAGTTTTATTGCCTTCCGACAATAATTCTACGGGCGATCTAGTTAGTCCGCCTGTAAAAGGTACACTGGGAGGAAGGGAGAAAGGGAATGAAAGAACATTAGTCCCGGGTGATTTCTTCTTTGGAATTTTGACCATCTGGGATGAGAAAGGTGGGGTACTCTAGTAATCAAGCTACAAACCAGCAAGACTTGAAAAAAATAGAGTCACAAAGGTCTCCATCTACTGGGAAGAGTGGACCGGCTTTGATATTCCTGTGGCAGGGGATATATCTATGGAGGTAGTAGGGGCCGAGTGCATGATGCCTTGGGACATGGAGTGGGCCAAGGAAAATGGTGTGAGGTTTTGTGAAGGTTAAGAGAAAATGTGGCCATATGAGAGGATTGTGCAAAGCTTCCCATGATTTTTGAAGTAGGGGCCTAAACGCATTGGTCGATGTGGGAAATAGAAGGCGTTGTGGCTGCAATGGGTTCAACCATGGTTTGTGAAACTAGAGAAGAGGGGGCAAGAGATACTTGTGGTGCGGATGAATGCGGTTCTTGAAATTTCATAGACTCTTAACTTGCACATGGGTCCTATGAACATTCTCCAGAAAGTGTCGCGTTTTGCTGTCGCTTCTTCGGTGCTAAGTTATCAACCGCCAAGGTTCTCCTTGCTATCTAGGTGTGAGTCAGTGAGGACTTTGCACTCGATATATTGACCCATATGTTAAAGGAGACCTTTGATAGGTTTCTTTAATGCCTTCCCTCCTTGCTGCACTGAGGTGTCCTATATTTCTGCTTCTAGTTGAGCCCTTTCATCTGACTGCAACTCAACTCCCTCCAAACTGGAATCCCTTTCAGGGCTCTCGTCGGAATCCGGATGTTCATTGTTCCACAATTTGTTGAACCTATCATCTGTCTCTAGGCTATTATAGGGAGCCTTAGTTTGTCGGGTCTCTTAGTGGTATATCCAGAAGTTATTGATCCACTCCTCCTTCCAGTCATAATTTTTCAACAAATCATTATGGAGGGTAGTTCCCATCTTTCTTGCTTTATCGTATGGCCCAGTCAGGTGGTAGAATCTTAAATAGGGCGGCCCACCATCCTCAGTAGGAATGTAAGCTAGGTCAATAATACATTCATCTGCATCCGATATTGGATTCCGACGCTCTTCCCAGTAAGGTCGGGGATAGTGCTTTACCTTGACATATTTCTTTGGTAAGTCATTGTCGGGGTTGTAGTTCCATTTGTCACAGATCCATAATAACCCAACATGAGCCAGTTTTGCCTCTAGTATGTCGTGAGCCTTCCTCTTAGCCATGACCATAGTCCTAAAGCTTATCAGAGCATCAAAAAACCCTTTCTTCTTTGCCTTCCCACTGCAAAAGGTGTCGCCGATGATTGAAACCTGGGGGAAAACCTCAAGTTCCATTACCCGGTCCATAAGACATGATGGAAGCCGAAAGGGTTCTCCGGTGAAACCATGCAAATGTACGAATGTGAAGTCCTTGCCCAGAAACTAGTCACACCTTGGAACAAAGTTCTGCATGAACTCAGTTTGGTCCGAGCTGAACCTTAAGACAGTGTTGTCTCCTCTTAAATCCTCTAAAAATGGATATAAGAATAAATCCAAAAATACATAGTAATCATATGTCGCAGAGAGGAGAGGATTCCATGTAGAAACTGACTTTCTCCTCTAGTTCTCATCAAAGATAGAGAGCTCAAAACGCCTCTGGAAGAAGTCAAGATTCTAGTTCAAAAACATGTGTGCGAGGAAGGATGGGAACATGAACCTCTGTTGAAGCTTGTATTCTGCTATCTGGCTAAGCATTTCTTGCTCAAGAAATTCAGCGAAATCATACCAAAAGAAAGAATGTTGTCTTTGAAGCTGGAAGCCCAAATCTAGTTAAAATTCCTGGACATCCTTGTCGGAGTCCAATCCACATACGAACGCCATCATCAAGAATGCATCCTTCAAATCATCATAAAATATCTTAAGCACCACTAGAATCCACATTGGTTTATTTTGATTCTCCTTGGGCCTTTGCGTCTCTACGTTGTAAAAATGCATTGTGAGGTCTCTACTCCTCCAATAGGACTCTCCTTTTGCCAGAGTGAATGGATCCATTTTTTGTACTTTGAAGATTTGATCTGGGATGCAGAGCATATTCCAAATAGATCCTTTGCATATGTTCATAGTTACCTCTCGGCCTTTGATGGTGTTGGTCTCTAGGTTGAAGTGTTTGATTACCTCATCGACTAGTTTAGGGCAATGGTGTACAAATGGGACCATATATTGAGGAAGCCCACTATACCAACACTTTTGTGCCAAAGATTTTGAGTCGCTATTATTTTTCATCCTTTCATACGCCACCTCCCTTAGTGACTTGGGGTTTCTTGCAAGAATGGGGTCATGAATTTTCTCCCACTCTTCTTTAATTCGCTTCTTATCTTTGCTAAGGCTCCTTTTTTTGGCAACTCGAGTATTCACCTAGGTCAACCTGTCTGGTTTTTCAGGTGAGGAATAAGAGACATCTTCGAAGATGTAGGTGCCTAGTGTTGTACACATGACATTAAATAAGATTTGTGCTCCTTCTTCCCTCAATTATGTTTGAGAACCTTGAGTGGTCGCCATCCTTTGCAAGTTCTTCTTAGAAAGCACACTGAAGCGATATAAATGGAACCTAAAACACAACACAATGTTTTCGGTTACAAAACTAGACAACCTTTCACCTCAAGTTTAATTTACACCAGGTTAGTGAATTCTCTGCAATCATCTATTTTAGCTTTTTGTTGGAAATTGTGCCACACCTAGTTCCTTTGATGGCCATGTTCTTCTTAGTTCCTTTTTTGTGCTGAAGAAGCTTTTATCCTTCGTCCTTTTGCATGTGACATGTGGATTTTCTTTTTATTTCTCGTATTCGAATAGGTAGGTAACAACTGCCTTTTTCATTTAATTCGACATGTACTTCCAACTCCTTTGCTTATGTGAGACAAGCTATTTCCCCTTTGAAAAGATGTGGATTCATAATTGTATTGGCAATAGCATCCTTTCGGTGTGATTTTCGTGGGAATTTGAGCTACCAGTGCAATGACTGTCATCTCCTTGTCTATTTTAGCAATTAATATCCTTCAAAATGTGATCAAGCTGAAATCACAATGAGTACTTTGAAAAGATATCCATTCGCTCTTAGAGCCTTGAACATGCCTGTGTCATGCCACCTAGCTTTTGTCTGTATGAGCAATCACCTGGGACTGCCACCAATTTGTGTTAATCGATTACCATTCCTCAAGTTTGCATGCAGTAACTCATACCTGTAGATGCAACTCGATTGGAATATTGAGCTAGTCTTATTGTAGGATTTTTGAGTAAACACTCAATTACCATCATGCTTTGTATGCTGGCTACCTCAGATATTTCTATAAATAAGCTCTAATACAGTAGTGAGATTATACTTAGTAGCTTAGCAAAGCAATATTGGGTGATTGGATAGGTTTAGAATTTGTATAGCGCTAGTCTTAGGTTTTCTAAGAAGAGGCTGACACAATGAATACTCCAATTAGGCTAGTGTGTAACAAAGCTCAAACAACTTTCCTGCGAGAAATTTTGAGTAGGAATTTTAAACGTATGACAAAGAATAAGCATTCACTAGCTATCATAGCCATCAAATGGGTCTTGGGTAGAGACTCCATTGAAAATGAAGATAAATATTAGGTGAGTACCGATATTAGCTCCCATTTTGTTGTTTCATTGCTTGACGCTCAGGCTCTGAAAGCTGTGATTCTTCGATTGGCACTTCAAATCTTTCCAAAAAGGTACCTCGATGGAATTGACGAGGCAGTGAGCAATGTCATAATGGCCTAGGGCTTCCCATTGCTAGTGACCTGAGAAAGCATGTTGAAGAGGACGCAGTGGTACCATGGGTGCCATTCCTAAGTGGTTTTTGACTTTAGTCACTTGTAGAGCATCATGAGAAGGCCACCCATGCATGCCATTTTCTGTTGCATTGTTACAACGTCGTGTTGTATTATGACATGGATCGGTATACCAATTTCAGGAACTGTGTGTTTCCTCTGCCGCTCATTATGGGTGTTGATGCTACTTCTGCCA
The DNA here is from genome assembly GCA_007115665.2 of Sequoiadendron giganteum. Taxonomy (NCBI): domain Eukaryota; kingdom Viridiplantae; phylum Streptophyta; class Pinopsida; order Cupressales; family Cupressaceae; genus Sequoiadendron; species Sequoiadendron giganteum. The sequence continues at coordinate 315,963,642 of CM021105.1, forward strand.
TAGGTCCTGCCGCTGCTGATAATCCTTCTATTACTCCCGATAATGTTCCAGTCGATGAAGACAATACCCGTAATGCAGAGATATAAAATTTGGCATTCTTTTTCTCTTTTGTATATATATGCCTAAAAGAAGGCTCGCACATATATATGTAATGAAGTCATGCATGTGTTGATGCTTTTGAATGTTTAGCAGTAGGGCCATTTTGACAATGTTTTATTACGACATATATATAATGGATATACTTGCTTATGTTGAACTTCTCTGTATTTTTTTTATGTCTTCGCTATATGGGTGAATCCTTTGTGTTTGAATTTAAGTTCTACAACCCGAGTAGAATAGAATTTCTCTGTTCTGTTTTGATGGACCTCATATATTTTCTTGTCTCCCATAACTATGAAAAATGTGTAGAAATAACTGACTGACAAAACACGAAAAGAAAACTAATTACACTTTTTACATATTTACACCTGCATGAAGTAAATGTAGCCTAATTGAACAATTTTAAATGAACTCTGTTGATCAGAATTCCCAGTGGCTCTTGATCCATATTTTCTAATTTAAATGCATTGTGTTGTTTGCATTGAATTATTTTGAAAGGGCCTTCCCACAGCTTGTCGAATTTTCTATGTTGACCAGGCTTTGTAGCTCTTTCATTGAACTTTAGTACCAAGTCTCCACATTTTAGCTCTTGGTCTGAAGCCTTTTTGTTGAACCATCTCTTAACCACCTACCGGCGATTAGTAATGATTGCTAGGGATTTCCCCATTTTTTCTTCTACTTCCAGTAATTCGGCCAACTGAATTTACATAGCTCCATTTTCTTCAATCTCTAAAGACTTGACTAGCTGTAGCGCAGGTATTTCTATGGAGATAGGTAGTAGTGCTTCTTTCCCATACACTAGCTCATATGGTGAAGTCTTCAAGGCTTGCTTTGGAGTTATGTGGTCCACCCATAACGTCATTCGAAGATGCTTGTGCCACTCCTTCTCGTGATCGGATCCAATTTGTTTAATGAGTTGAACTAAATTTTTATTAGTTGACTCGGCCAAGCCATTCCCCTATGGGTAATAGTTTGATGATGTCTTCAAGAATGTTCCATGCGTAAATGCAAACTGACATACTTTAGAGCCTAGGAATACTTTGGCATTGTTTGAGATGATGGTCTTTGGTGGGCCGAATCTTGTTACCAACCCCTCGAGGAAATCCAAAATTTTTGTTTCGGTTGCATTCTTTAGGGGTGTCACTTCAGCCCACCTTGTAAAGTAGTTTGTAGTTGTGAGAATCCACTTATGATAGGCACTAGAAGTTGGCTTGATCATTCCTATGAATTCTATCCTTCATTGCATGAATGGTTCATCTGATCCTATCGGATCAGCATAGCAGAATTTTTCCTCCTCCTTGCATAGAATTGGCATTCTTTGTAGGCCTTTATCATGTTATAAGAGTCATTGAATAGCATGGGCTAGAAGTACCCAGCGTGAATGATTTTGATGGTGGTAGTTTTTGCAGAGAAGTGTCCACCTTCGGGGCTGCTATGGAATGTGTCAAGAATTTTCCTTGCTTGCTCCATAGTGACGCATCATAACAAGACACCGTTGAAATTCCTTCCTTAAAGAATCCCTTCAATGAGTGCATACCCACTATTTTGTAATCAGTAGAACTTCCTTTTCTGAGAAGGAAGGCTTAACAAGTATTTTCCAATGTGCATAAATCTAGTCCTATCCACTAGCCAACATTCTTTGGGTTCAAGTTCATTCATCAGGATCAACTCTGCTTTCTCTGCTTCTATTTCAATCTCTTCGTTGTGTTCCAAATATTCACAAAGCCCTCTTCTTTTGATAGTCTTTGTTGGCCTGACCTTGATGTCGTATTCTAGGATCTTACTGATCTAGTTGGCCCTCTTTTTGGTGATTTCACCTTCCATAATATATTCGCGCACACTAGGGTGTGCGACATAAAAAATCTCCTTGTTGTAACATATCAGATTTTGGAACTTTTTGAGTCCTTTTACAATTGCAAATGCTTGTCTTTTGACAAATTTGTAGTTCACCTCATATTCCTTGAAGGTCCGAGAGTGAAAATATATTGGATGTTCTCCCTTCTCTTCGTTGTCCTTCTGGGTCAGGATGGTGGCAATGCTTGTCCCGCTACTAAAAACATACATCATGAATTCTTCGGATAAGTCTGGATTTACCAGCACCGGGCCTAAATAAATAGTGTCTTTTACCTTCTCGAAGGCTTCTCTTGCTTTCTTAACATCAGGGTGATGGGCTGGATTATTCCTGCAAAATTAGAAATACATTTTCTTATGAAGTTTAGCTTTCCTAGAAAGGACTATACTCCCTTTTTGTTGACTAGAAGGGGGAGTTCTCTAATTGCCTTCACCCTTTCAAGATCAATAGCAATCCCATCTTTGGACACTACGTGCCCTAGTAGCTTGCCTTGCAGTATGCTCAAAACACATTTTTTGGGTTCAAGGATACCCTGAACTCTTGACATTTCTTGAAGACTAGCTCTAGATGATCGAAATGGTCATCTTTGGATTTGGAAAACATAGTCAGGTTATCTAAATAGATGAGGATGATTTTATTGATTAGCTCGCTGAAAGCGATATCCATTGCTCGTTGGAAAGTAGCGCCCGTGTTTGATAGGCCGAAAGGCATTTTTGGCATATGCGAACATTCTCCATTTGGTGGTGAACATGTTTTTATACTGATCTTCTTCTTTAACCTGGACCTGATTGTAACTTGAGAAGCCATCTAGTAGAGAGAACATTTCTGAACCTCCCATAGTCTGCAACATAGACTCCATGGAAGGCAGTGGGTAATGATCTTTTAATGATGCTTTGTTCAAGTCACAGAAGTCAACACAAAGATGAATGTCCCCATTCTTTTTTCAGACTGGCACAAGGTTAGATACCCAGGTACTATGTTTGATTGGAAACATGATCTTTGACTAGATCAACTTCCCTAACTTTTGTGTCATCAAGGCTTCAATCTTTGGATTGACAGGCCTCTACTTTTGTCAAATAGGTTTAGCACCTTCCGTGAGTTCTATGGTATGTTGAATGATACCGGGATCATATCCCCTTAGGTCATCATAAGACCATGCTATGAATCCCTCATATGCTTCACAGAAGTGTATTAGCCTATCTTTGTCGTGCTGTGGGACTTCCTTTCCAACTTTTAGTTTCCTTTCACCTTTGACCTCAAGGTTGGCGTAGTCCGCTTGGTTTGCGACAAACTTCCTCCTTCCATTTCTCACATCATCATAGTTGAACAGATTCTCGAGCGTGAACAACCCTTTTAGAAGTTTGTTTGATGTTCATTGAATGATCTATCCTTCGTACACTTCTTCATTGTTTGGATGGAGCTGATCAGAAAACTCACTCGACTACTGGATGAATGAGGCAATGTGTTTGTCACTTTCAAACACTTTCCATCTCTGATTGTTTTTGGGAATGGATGGACGAACGATTACCCAAACTGAATGTACATTCTTTATCAAGTCAAAAGAAACAAGATCGTATTGATATCCTATCGTTGCCATGTGATCGATAGTTGAATTTTTCTCTCTTGGTACCGCATGAATGTATATATATTTGAAGCTTTCAATGAGGTCCCATAATTTGTGCCTATAAGATCGCATGCACACATTTTTTGCAGCAGAGACATTTCTGACCTGATTGATTATAAGTTTAGAATCATTAAACACTTTTATTTATTTGATGCCCATGCGGTCCTCAAGGTTTAGTCCTTACACAGGGCCCTCATATTCGGCATCATTGTTTGAGCAGGAAAATTGAAAGAGAAAGGATCTAAGAATTTGCTCATTGTTTGGAAATGTTAAGCATATCCCAGCACCGGCGCCTACTTTGCACCTTGCACCGTCAAAGTGCAACGTCCATAGCTCTGAATTTTTCTCATCTACGAAGGTCTTTGCTATCTTTGGAAACTCTTGATCTTCCTCATAGATGATGTAGGTTCCCAAACTGGTAGCATGATAATTTTCAAATGGATTGGTATCTGCATAATAACTCAAAAAGACTTCTTCGGAAATGGCTTCGTCTTCGATGGCCTTTTCTTGCATCTTGCATCTTGCTACCGATGGCTTCCCTTTCAGCATAAGAAATATGAGCAGCATTGGTTTCTTCTCTTGTAGGAGGAGTATGGGTAGCCTCGTAGTTGATCATGGCTTTGTTGGCCACAAGTTCTGAATGTAGGGATTTTGATTCTATCTTCATCTTAGATCCGTACTTGGTCCTGAGAATTAGGTGAGACCAATCCAAAGAAAGTTACCCGCCTATCTTTGCCATGAATTATCATGATAGATAGAGGCTGAACATGGGGGGAACGTCAATGATCATGATATCTTGTGACATTGTGATGCTAGGATAGGAAAACAATGTTAATGAGAGTTCTCTAATGAGACCCATTGTTTCAACCTTGTTCTTGTCCAGCTGCATAACTCCTTTTTATAGGGGCTTGTAGCTAAGTCATAAGGCTTCAACTATCTGCGTGGGCATGACTGTGGTACTGGTACCGGAGTCAATCATGGAGTTGTGCAACATTTTTTTCCTACAATGAGAGTCAGGAAGAAAGGTTTAGGGTTTGGCTTTTCCCTCTTTTCCTCTATTGGAGTCTTCTTTGTAGTTTTCTTAAGAACTTTGGATAGAGGTGATGCATCAATGATCCCTTCGATTGGCTGTGCAATTGTATCTTTCTGCAAGGCTTCTTGCAACAATGATTTCTATTCTGGAATGGCTAAGATATCCTAGAGGGACACATTAGCGGAAGATTTCTTCAGTTGCTCCACCACATTGATCAGTGATGGATGTGGAAGCTTTTGTTCTTTTGCCTTGGTGATAACAATTTATTTTCACACTTGAGGCTCTGGGGAAAATGTAGAAGGGTCAAGGAGTTGGTTCAGATTACTCCTAGGCTACGGAGTGACCAACTCACCTGTGAATCTTCTCTTCGATCGAGTGTTATAGTCGAATTTTACCTTCGGGGTTGCCCATGTGAATGCTTCATAAGTGAACACTGCTTCGTCCCCTTCCATCCATGAAAGGAGGGAATGGTCAGAAGCTATGTCACCTTCTTGCTCCAAGGGCATTCCTTACATCTAAGAGGTGAGAACCGCATCCTCTAATCGAGAAGAGGTGTATTTACACTTTCTCAAATTCATCGTTGTGTCTTGGTTGAGTTGTTTGGTAATATTCTGCTATAAATTGCCACATGGAAAATTTTGAGGCATATGAGCGTCACCACAAGGATAGAACCAGGGATTGAAATCTTTGGTGAGATTGTTATGTCCTATAGTCAGATCCCTGCTTATACTCATCTGAGCCACTCCCAACGGAGTTGGTACTGGTACTATTTGGTTATTTTCTGAGTCAGCGGAGTCATGCGCATGCCCCCTTGATATTGGTTCTATTGGTAGGAGGGTCTATTACCCTGATAGCTTTGATAGGTTGGTCTCAGAAGAGAAGCCTGGTTGCACTTAATGGTAATTACTTCATTATTCAAGTTCCACAAAATATCCCTTATGTCACTCATCTTGTCCATTGAATCATCGGATGTAGAAGCAACATTTTGTGGTGCACTTGGATATGTGTATATAAACGATGATAGAGGCATGGTTGTGCTAGTAGGTGGCATCTCCTAATTATAAATTGATACTTCAGGGAATATCGGTATGAGGCGACGATGTGGCAACTTCCCAGCATCAATTAGATTATTCTCTGCCTTCACCTCTATGGTGTATGTGTCTGGTAATGTAGACCAACCAAGCAACTCAATCATCATAGAAATGTCAGCATTGATGGAATTTAGGTAGAACATGAACGCTGGCTCAACCGGTGGTCGGATAACATTCTGGATTCTCTGCCAAGTTGTATGAAATTGAGCATTGAAATCTATCATGGATTCAGATGGGGCCCACTTTAATGTTGATAACTAGTGGTATAATGAATATCTATCTTCGTCATTCGAGAATCTCTCAATGGTATTGGCAGGCAAAGTGCGATACCAATCTAGTGCTCTCCCTCTTAAAGAAGTTGCAAGCAATCTTAGAGCTACATTTTGATTTGTTACCTCGTGCACTAGGAATACATCTGCAACATCCTGTAGATGTTCAGATGGTGTTATCGAGCCATCTCCTGTGAACTTTGGAATGGATTTTAAAGCAGAGACTGGGATAGGGGTCCATAAGGCAGGTGCTACTAGGGAAACTAGAGGACTTTTGGTGTCCCAAGAAACATAATTTAGGTTTGCGATCAACATTATGGATGGGATCCAATGATTATACTGGGCGAGTTTGGATACACGCTATTACCAGTGGGGATACTAACAAGTTGGGTTTATTTTGCGGTTTGCAACCTAGTAATAGGTTGATGATCTACACAACCTTTCAGAAGTTTGTTTTGTGGTCCCACTGGGTGTGCCAGGAAAAAAAAATTGTTGATGCCAAAAGTTGGCAAGGTAACAACCCTTTGTGGGAAACTCAATTTTAGGGGGGACCTATTGCGCTAAACTGAGTGACCTCCAAATTTTCAAGAAGCCATCTTCTTCTATAACTAGGTTTTGAATGGGAAAAGGAAGCAGATAAAATAAAGGATCTAACTAAGGTGATGCACCAAGATTTAGATGTTAGGAATGATAAATCTATCTTGGGGATACAACTTAAGGGCCCGCGGGTGGTCTACTGCATTCTAGAATGGCAGAATAAAGATAGAAGCCTGAGTGATTCAATATGTGACATAAAATAACTTCATATACTTTTACTAGAAAGAAGAGTCCAAGACATGATCTAATCCAGCAAAATTATATTAATTTATAGAAGTCCGAGAATGAAACACCCAGTACAATAAGGGGAACAGTAAAAATTATCAAATATAAAAGAAAATAGAAAGGCCGAACAGTGGCATAGTCTATGAGTTCTTTACAATAATCTAATAGAGAAATTAAAGGATTTGTTCTTCTATCAATTCCTCTATGCAAATCTAAACTATATTTGGAATATCTTCAATTCAGAACTTGATTGGAAACACCCCCTGTGCTTCGAAGGAAGAAGCAATATTTATAATGAAAATGAAGTTTGTTGAGCAAGTAATCAAAAATATGCCTTGATCATGAGCAATGATGAATTAGCAATGATTTTTTCTTAGCTGTTACAATCGAAAAGATTCAGGTCATAAACGAGAACATCCAAGGCTAGATACATCCCCTATAAATGATGGTAGTGGTCCCAAAAAACCAAAGCAAAGACATGTGCAATCCATTCATGGAAGTAGTTACAGAACATGGCAGCTGGTAAAGGGTTGTCACTTGCCTGGCTTTCTTCTACGATGAAGTCCTTAGAAGACCACATGACGAGCGGTTGGGGCTCGATTCTTATACGTCCCTTTGAGCGATGACAATATTGCGTTGTGAAGACATGTGGAGGTCTTCAACATACCATGTTAAACGTGGGGTCTGCCAAAAGAAATACGTGAACCGATGCTACATGGTGTGCGGTCAGAGCCTGAAAAGGGAGCGATGCAAAGCAACACAAAATATTGTGAAAGGCTGACATATGGAATCCTGGCGCAAGCTTTTGAAAATTGACCCAAGGAAACTTTGCATGGAGTGCTTAGGTGACACACAACGATAGTCAAAAAATATTTCGGTGCAAATGAGCCTGATATTGCTGATTTCATAGGGGCGTGGTTGATACTTAGGAAAAAACAAACTCACTTGAAGGGAGCTTGGGAATTTAGAGTTCACAGTACCTAAAGAAATTATATTTCTAGAACTTCCCAATATCCCACACTTACCATCTTTGAACTAAAGATTGTATCCCTTGTCTACCATCTGTCCAACACTCAACAAATTATGCTCCAATCCTCCAACATAAAGAACATAATTAGTATTATATTTACCACCAAGAGAAATAGTGCCTCTGCCACAAATCACACTAGCATTGTTATCTCCAAATATTACAACACCACTGTCATACTTCTCCAAGCTTAGAAAATTTATTTTTTCACCAGTCATATGATGTGAGCATCTGTTGCCAATCACCCATTCATCATTTTCATCAATTTTGGTTGTAAGAGATTTCTCAATATTCTGATTGTTAGAAGATTCGGTGGACATAGTACCATTTTCCTTAATAGCAATGAATACCCATCCATCTTCATTTCCAATTTCTTTATCAGATTCATCATTAGTAACACCTTCTTCAACATAATAACATTTCTTTTGAAATCTAGACTTGTCAGGTTTGTACTTAGAAACTCTTTCACGACACCTTGATGCAAAATGACTTATCTTAGTGCAAGATAAACATTTAAGAGACAAATTTACTTTGTACTTACCATGTCCTCTGGATTCTTTTTTCACAATCAATGCTTCCAGCTCTTCTAGCTCTCTTTCTTCATCTTCAATTTGTTTCATCTCATCTTCATACTTGAATTTTTCTGGAATTTTCTCCTAGATCATATCTCTGTTGGATTTTTCTAGATACAATAGCTTTGAATTCAGATTCTGTCTTAGAAGTACACTCACCAAATTCACTCAACTCAAAGGCAACTAGTTTACCAATCAACATGTCTCTTTTCACATTTGTTACTGTCCTGAGTTCTTCAATAGCATGTGATTTCGTTTTGTAAGAAGCAGACACTAATCTGAGCACTTTAGCCACAATCTCATCTTCTTCCATAATTCTATTGGCACACCTAATACCCATCACTAGTTCATTTACCTTCTGCATGAAAGGAACAATGTTTTCATCTTCACTCATCTTCAAATTCTCTCACTTGCCTTTCAGACTTGTTAGCTTAGCAATCTTCACTTGTGCATATCCTTCATACAATGTTTCGAATTTCTTCCAGATCTCATGTGTTGTCTTCAGACCTATCACATTTGTCATCTCTGAATGTGTCAAAGCACTCAAGAATGCTTCTATAGCCCTGATATTAGTTTTAGCTTCTTTGATCTCATCAGGAGTAGAGGGACCATTCTGAGGAATATTATATCTGTTCTTTGTAATCTTCCAGAAAGGTTCACCAATGTACTTCAAATGACACTCCATTCTGACCTTCCACAAAGAGTAATTTGTACCATCGGATATGGGACTATCCTTCTTGTATGATTCCATCTTCGATCACCTCAAGCTATTAAACTTCTTCAGAGGAACTTTCTCTAATACCAATTGTTGGAAAACATAGATAAACAACTGAGAGGGGGGGTGAATCAGGTGCTATAGAATTTAAACTTTTTTAACTTTAATCAACCTTTAATCTCAGATCTAATAATTAACAGTGAAAGAATGAATCAACAACACATCAAAAACACATGAACACCGAGATTTAATACATGGAAACCCTATTAGGGGAAAAACCACGATGGATGTTAGTCCACAAGATTATACCCTATTAGAAGTATACTGAAAAATGAATAAGGAATGCACATGCATTCAGGCACACTACCTAGAGCTCACTACTCAAAGGGAATGCTCATTGCCTTACATAAAACAATAAGATTAAATCCATCTGATGAGATTGAACTGAGAAATTAGCTTCTACAAAATCCTGATGACAGTTTTGGTTAGGCACAAAAACACTTCTTCACACTTCGCTCAATCTTCTTCACACTTTGCTCTGAAATCAAATGATCTCATCTTTATTCACGCATTTCACATTCACACGTCATATACATTAATGTAGCACACCTCGTTCACTTCAAAATGAATAAACAATCACTCTTATATATCCGCTACATGGATTTACTTTAACAACTTTGTTGGCCTCAAATAAGGAATAAATGAATTACAAACTGTTGGCCTAATTCATGAAAAAATCTCAACGCGCACCAACCTAAGTCGATCACAACATAATGAAGACCTAAATCAACATCCTTGAACATGCCATACATTAAAATATTAATCCATAAGGATCCACAACATGCTACCACCATCATGTCGGCCGAGAACATGAAAACTTGAACACACAAAGGAAAAATCTTTGATCACGAGCACACCGATCAACGCGAATGTACCACAATGATAGAGCATGATCTAGAAATATCACTAAACATTACAGGATCATACACAACAATTCAATTTACCAGAAATGCGTTCTCTTCTTCCAGAAACACCTGCTAGAGTAACAAAATAAATGTAGGAACTCAGAAACTCATAACTCTCGCCAATCTCGATGTGCACCTCTAAAACTTCTAGACAACATACTAGATAGGTTAAAAAAGAAACCCTTTAATGAGAAACTTTTGAATATCAAGGTTCACAACTTTCCACCATTCTGATCATCACAACTTCATAGACTACCTGCAACATATTTATTCTAATTGTCTCAATATCCTCGACATATATAGCCCTCAAAATCATCAATGCTAATAGTGTTGACATAAATGAAAACCACATATCAGAAACACAACCACAATATCCAACAAAGTGAAACCTCTTACATGAAGATAACCATGCAAGCTTCTAGACATCTTGTATTGTGATTGAAATAAGTCAAGTAGCATCTAGAATTGCCTTGGAAAACTAATGAAACACACTTTTGGAGCCATGACAATCCACCAGCATGTTGATTCATAGTAAGTGAGTATGGTTTCTTGATTTATTTGCATGAATTCATCAGGATTGCGAGATAATAACATTCAAAGTAGCTCACCCAGACTTTTCTAAAAAATGCACTTAGAAAAATAATTTGAAGCTTCACCAACTAGCCATTTTGAAAAATACCAAATCTCTTCCTGAGAAGCTATAACTCTGGATATTAGTTCACTTAGGTCAAATGAACATGTGTGAAAAATATTTTTTAACCATTTTATTTCCTTCACCAATTATCAAATGTCGAAGTTAACCTTTCTAAAGCTTTTTGGGAATGTAGTTACAAAACTATGTAAAATCCATTTGGTTTTAGTTTTGAAAAAATACCAAATAAGGTGCTAGATCTTGGAGAATCGAAATGAAATAAAATTAATGTGGGAAGAATCCAAGACACCAATTTATTTGTCATGATAATCCTCTAGTTGATAATTATTTTCCTCCAAAGTTGACCCTTTTGGCAGATTTAACACTGTAGCAGCCAACAAACCTTTTTTTGAACCTTCCAACTTGGCACTTTGAAACTTTGTCAAAACTGATCGTAGGAAGCTTAAATCAAGTATAAACACTCACGTATGGTAGATAAACATGTTTGCAAAGTGATTTTGTATGAAACTGAGCAAACTTCAAGTTGTGATTTTTCAAAGTAGGCCATTTGAGCAGATTTCACACCTGTATTTCTAAGTGTTGAAGTCAAAATTTTCATCATGGGACCTAATTTTTTTCCAAAATTGGTAGGAAATTTCAAGTTCCAACACCTTCACAATATCCAATATATGACCAAATCATGGTAGGACAACAAGGTTATTATGCACAAGATACCAAAACAAGCGTACCAAAAATAGAGACAAAAATGACACTACAAGAAATAAATCAAAAGATCTCAGATATGAAAATAGGGAAACAAAAGAAAACTTATACCCTTCGGGATATATGTCAATTTCCCTTTGATCGTTCCATTACTATGCTTCCCTTTGCAAAGAATTTTGAAATACCCAAGTTTGACAAATATAAAGGAAGGGGAGACCCAATAGAACACATACAAGACTTTTCAGTAGCATGCATGGAAGTAAAAAACAATGAATCTTACCTCATGAGGCTATTTCCATGAAGTCTTACTGGTCATGCTATGGAGTGGCTTTCCCATGTATAATTAGGAATAAAAAGATTTGATGAACTGTCAACCCAATTCATAACACACTTCTCATTCAACATAGAGCAAGATGTTACCATCAAAGATCTATACAAAATTAAGCAAATTCAAGGTGAATCTTTCACCTCATACCTTCAAGGATGGTGACATAAGGCTAGTCAATGCAAATCACCTATTCCCGACAAGGAAGTGGTTGACATATTTGTTTCAAAAGTCCAAGCAGAAGTCAACTATCAACTTACCATGTTGTGTCCCACAAAATTTGAAGAAGCCATCAAGAAGGGACTACACATAGAAAGGGCCCTCATAGCAAGAGGAGTGATCAAGATAAACAACCCAATAGACATTCCTTCTAGTTCCAATAAGAAACCTATAGTCTGGTCCAAGAAAAAAAAAATTGCAAATGATGGCGTGGTGGACACAAGAGCAGTCTGGGATGATCAAAATCCAAATGTACCTCAAAACAAACCTCAAGTTGTGCAAACAAGCTATGTTCCAAATAATGCACAAAAAACCAACTTACCTATACCAAAAACAATTAGGCAGTCAACCCACAAAAAAATAAAGGAGGGAAAAAAGCGCTATGATCAACTAAGAAGACATATCACTATATTAGGAGAGCACTTGAAACAGTCTTGTGTAAGCTAGTACAACAAAACCTCATCAAGTTTGATGATCATACAAACTATGAGGAGACTAGCTTCAAAACACCATGGTATAACGAGAAAGATCTATGCAAGTTCCATAAAATAAAAGGACACACCACAAACAACTACATGAGACTCAAGTGCATCATCCAAAACCTGATAGATAAAGGAGAAGTGGATGTCGAACATCTCTTCAGAAAGAAGGACCTCCAGATATACACAAACCCAATCCTAAACCACGCTAAAAGGAATGATTAAGGAAAGGACCAAGACTATAACAATGCTAACTACACATATGGTGACATAGTTATAGGTACCCTCTCTAAACTAGAATACACTAGGGTAGATGTAGTGAGTATATGAGGTGGAGACAAAAACTGCAATGTAACTACCTGTCGAGGGAGAGTTACAATACAAGGAGCCCCACCTAAACCCACAATGAATCAAATGATTACAACATTGTAGAAAAGTTGAAAAATACTCCTGCCTTAATATCAATCCTAGAATCACTAAAAATATCACCCACATATAGGGAGATATTGGAAAAAGCATTGGAAGCATCGATCCCTAACTACCTCGATCCTAATCAATTCCAAGCAATGGTTGGAAAAATTATAGCCAATCATCATTTAGTCTTTTTCAAGAAAGACCTTCCACAAAAATCATCCCACAACCAAGCCCTCTACATAGAGGTTGGTTTCCACAAGAACATGGTCAAGAGAGTGTTGATAGATAATAGTGCAGGCTTAAACATTTGTACCTTGAAATTTGTGAAACGGTTGGGGTATTCTGACGACATGATAGAAAAAGCAAAGAGCATTACCATAAGGTCCTATGATGACCTTGAAAGGAATTCAGAAGGGATAGTCAGGATACCAGTACATATAGGACCAACCATCATGGAGACTAAATGTCAAGTACTTACCTTGAGTTTCCATATAACCTTCTCTTGGGATGCCCTTGGATTCATGCATTATAAGTAGTCCCTTCAACCTTCCACCAATGTTTGAAGTTTTCTCATGAAGGAAAATAAGTAACGGTATATGAAAATCCCGAACCCTTCCACTTTTGTGCAAAGTTGGAGGAAAATAATAATAACATCTAGTGTATACCTAGCAATGACATATCCTTCCATTCATTCTCATATGTTAACCCTTCCACACTACCACCAACCTCAATCAAATTATCATCAAGCGAGCAACCAAAAACATAAATCAAGATTCAATTACTTGACAAGGGTAATGGGAATTATCACTTTAACCAAGCATTTTGTATTGGTATGCTCCCACCGACACCCAAGGTTTATGGAGGCCCAAGGGAGATAAAATATTTCCAAGCAGTGAAAATGGTAGCTAAACCCACAATTTTCACCAAATGGGGAGACATGAAGGACAAAGAGATTCAAATAACATTTATCATCTATGATCTACAAAGAGAACCAAAAGGAAACAAAATAGTCACAACCCCTCCTGATCAATTCAAACAACAAAGGCTACCAGCTAGCAAAATAAATGGGATAAATGGAATAGGTGGTCTTGGGCTACACAAACAAGGCCGATGGGAACCTATCATAGTGGAACATAGAAAGAAAAATATGGGACTAGGTTATGATCCAACGGACGTGGTTACTCCAAAACCTGGACATACCTCTTGGAAAAAATGAGCGCCTTCTACTAGTGTTAAGATATTGGATATCTACCACATTATGGACCACGATTTACCCATTGAAGACTTATTTGAGAAATTTACCATTGATAGGTTCCCTCTCCAATCCCTCAATACTATTCCCAATATCTATTATTATTCTGAAATGGATTCTAATGAATACGAATGGGATTCTCCTTCCTTTACCATTGGATATGGTTCCCCTGTTTCAAGTGATGATGACTTAGACAACCAATGGGAAAAAGAGGTAAAATCCATATTAATCATCTCGACAATATTTGTAAGATTTAAAGATAATGATGATATCCTACCCCTCTGCTACCCTCAATTAATATATTAGGACCAAAAATAACATACAATTTTTTTGGATCAATTCTAGAATGATGAAGCAATAACAGAGTTCATGGGACTTCAAATATATATACTAGAAGGAGATCATAAAGCGGGTTTCATCATGGAACTTGAATAGGATGCCTGTTTTGGTGGAGAGGCTGAATATTCTAGTTGCAAAAATGAAAAATAAAATATAAAGATCAAAACGAGGTACCCTAGAGAAAACCAATGTGGCTCTATCAGATCCAGTAAAGAAGAAAATAAAGGAAGCATTTGAAGATGAAAACCTTCTAGAGGCACCTGAGGATGGAGGGTTCAATCTCCCCATATCTAAATACCAAGAAAGATCAACACTCCTAGTGGAAGAAGAAGAAGAGTCCATAAATGTTGGCATAATAAAGAACCCAAAGATCACATACCATGCGGCATTGCTTGATCCAAAAGAGAAAGAAATTTTCATAGCATTTATCAATGATAGAAAGGTAAAATTTGCTTGGACCTATGCTGACATTCCTAGACTAGATCCGACATTGGTTGTACTTCATTTAGTTGTAGTCCCTCAAGAAAAACCTATCAAGCAAAAGTTAAGGAAAATGCATCCTCAAATACCATTGTTGGTGAAGGTAGAACTAAAGAAGTTACTAGATGTGGGCTTCATAAGACACATTGATTATCCGAAATGGATATCAAATCTAGTACCAGTGTCAGCCAACTAGGGGCATAAGGATCTGCATAGACTTTTGAGACCTGAACAAAGCTTGTCGAAAAGACGATTTCCCACCACCAAATATTGATATGATCGTAGATCTCATAGTAGGACATGAGATTATATCTTTAATGGATGGTTTCTTTGGGTATAATCAAATAAAAATATCTCTTGATGATCAACACAAAATAACATTTACTTGTGCTTGGGGAACCTTCTTTTGGAATGTAATTCCATTTGGTCTGAAAAAACAAGAGGAACATATAAAAGATAAATGATGATCATCTTCCATTATATGCTACATACAATCATGGAAAAATATGTGGATGAAATTATAGAAAATTTCATCAAAAGGGAAGATCACTTGACCAATCTGGGAAAGGTGTTTGATAGGCTAGAACAATATAATTTAAGTCTCAACCCAAAAAAATGTGTGTTCAGAGTAACATTTGAAAATCTACTAGGGTACATTGCGTCCAAAAGGGGCATTGAAGTGGATCATGTGAAAGTGGAGGCCATTCTAGAGATTTATCCACCAAAGATATTGAAACAACTAAGAAGTTTACAAGGGAAGTTGCAATCCATCAGGCGATTTATCATGCAACTAGCAAAAAAATGTCACCCTTTCACCCATCTCTTACACAAGGACATCACGTTCAAGTGGGATGGGAGATGTGACCAAGCATTCCAGTAGGTCAAATAATACCTACTTACTCCTCCAATTTTGATGCCGCCTATTCCAGAAAAAAAGATATGACACTCTATGTGTTTGCCACACAAGAAGTGTTGGTTGCTCTCCTAGCCCAACTAGATGACAATAACAAAGAAAGAGCAGTTTATTACATCAGCTGAGCCTTGGTGAGCTATGAGTTGAACTACTCGCCCATAGAAAGAGCATGCCTCTCAGTCATCTTTTCAACACAAAAATTGAGACACTATATCTTAAACAAATTATTAAAGTTTATTTCAAAGATAGATCTGCTAAAATACCTATTAGGAAAAGCAACCCTCACAAGCCGAATTAAAAAATGGGTAATAATTTTGAGTGAATTCAACATAGAATATGTGGATAGAAGAGCCATCAAGAGACAAATAATACCATACCAACTAGCATATGCACGAATGGAGGATCATAAGCCTTTGATAGTAGACTTTCCAGATGAGAGTATATTTTTGACATAATAGACATACAATTGGACCTTGTATTTTGATGGGTCCCACACACAACATGGCTCTGGAGTAGGTGTCCTATTTATCACACCACAGGGAGATAGTATACCCAAGGCATATAGGATTACATTCCCATGCACAAACAATATCTCAGAGTATGAAGCTCTTATCACAGGGATCAAGATGGCTATTAAATGGAGAATAAAAGAACTACAGGTCTTTGGAGACTCTCAACTAGTGATCAGGCAAGTAAACGATGAATACCAAACAAAAGAATGGTGGATAGCTTCAAGGAATATTTTGTCACAATAATCTTTGAAAAAATTCCTCAGATCAACAATAGAGTTGTCAATGCAATGGCAACAATAGGCTTGCTTCTTGAAATTCCACAAAATATGAGTTCCTTGTGGAGCAATTACTTGTACCATCATTTGATATCCCAAAATCAGAGCTAGCATGTGTTTTTTTGGTCCTAATTCCCCATGGTACCAAGACACATTTGATTACATCCAACACTATATCATCCCATTTGACCTCACCACTACCCAAAAGAAGACCTTTACCCTTAGAAATTCTTGATTCACGATCCTAGGAGATACTTTATATCATCAAAATTTGGATGGTATGTTACTCCAATGTCTTAATGTAGAAGAAGCACAAATAGACTTACAAGAGATACACGAAGGTATTTGTGGGTCCCACTCTAGTGTACCTAACTTAGTCCAAAATTTGTTGAGAATGGTGTATTATTGGCCCTCCATGGAACAAGATTGTATTTAGTATTCCTCAAAGTGTCATCAATGCCAGCAACATAGTGACCTCATGCACACACCAACATAGGAGTCTAGACCCATTACAACACCATGACCTTTTTCGCAATGGGGATTAGACCTAGTAGGTAAGATTTCTCTTGCTTCCTCTAATAAGAAAATTTTTATTGTTATTGCAACATAGTAATTCACCAAATGGATAGAATCCATTCCATTGATCTACATCACTAGAAAATAGATATCAAAATTAATTTTGAATTATCCGATTTGTAGGTATGGAATTCCCTAGACAATCATAACGGACAATGGAAACCTGTTCAAGAATCAAGATGTCCAAGAAATTATTTCCAAGATCTTTATCCAACATAGATTCTCCACATAGTATTACCCCAAGGAAATGGTCAAGCTGAAGCATCTAATAAAACCATACTAAAAATACTAAAGAAGACCATTAATGAAGCCATTATAATTGGCATTTTCAGTTAAACCCAACTCTATGGGCCTATCAAACCAACATATGAATACCTACATGTGCTACACCATTTTCCTTGGTCTATGGATCAAAATTTGTCTTACCTATCGAGGTTGAAATCCCCTCATTGTGAATTGTGCTAATAGGCATGGTCACCAATGAAGAGTATCAGGTATACAGATTAAATGAGTTGAAGTTCCTAGGTGAAAGACATTTGAGCGTGTTAAACCATCTAAAGGTTTATCAAAATTGGTTCAAACAAAGATATGACAAAAAGATCAAGGACAAGAAATTTTAAGTTGGTGACTTGGTCCTCAAAGAGAATCAGAAGGTACAATTGAATCAAGATGAAAAAGGAAAATTTGAACCCAATTGGTTAGGCCCATTTATCATCACAACAACCTATGGTTCTGGAGCTTATCAGTTGGCTACTCCTGAAGGAGAACCCTTAGTTGAACCGTTGAACAACAACCACCTCAATAATTTTTACACATGAAACATGTCATAATACCCTAGGTAAAAGGGTGAAAATTCGAAAAAATTGAAAAGATAAAAAAAAAGAAAAAAAAATAAAAAAGACAAAAAAATAAAATAAAACAAAATAGCAAAAAAATCAAAAATCAAGAAAAAAATAGTAAAGAGAAATAAAATGTTATTTTAGTGAAAACCACTTTGTGGCACTTTTAGAACAAGTATCATAGTGGAAACCTAGCAAACATGCACTATGTTTGAATAAGACTTGCATTGTTATCTATTGGTACTATCTAAATCATCTACCCAATCATCTCATAATAAAACATGTGTCCAACCATGGCTTGATGAACGATTAAGTATTGAACTTTATTATACCGACAACATCCATGACCTAGAACAAGAAGTATCACACTGAAGTGGGGAAACTTCCCAAATCTAGACATGGATTAAATCCTTGTGTATCCCATCACAATCAAAAAACAACAAAATCCAAAACATCTAGAAAACATTGAACCAAAACATATCCTCTAGAACCAAAAGTGGAATATCAATCCAAGTTATCAACGTTGTTTAAAACTCCAAAAATAGTTATGCCTTGAGTCAATCGGTCAAACTACGTGGTCTTTGTGTGTACAACGTAGGCAAGGCTTAACAACTTCCGAGGCCCTAGGTTAGTTCCCATAGGTTTATATCATGCTTTCTTTCAACTTAGTCACAAAATACAAAATCCAAAACAATAGTTACAAAATATAAAATCCAAAAACTTTCACACAATAGAAAAGATAAAAAACATTCAAACCAAGTGAACTATGAGCCTCTACGTGTACAATGTAGGCAAGGATTATTGTATTTGATGAGTCCCTGAGGCCCTGGGTTAGTCCTCAAAAAATGAAATAAACATCTTTCAAATTAAGAAAAATAAAAAATATTTCTATCTCGACCATCATAATCAGCAATAAACCCTCCACCCATGATAAACAAATCATCATCTTCACCCTTTGACAAAACAAACAAACAAATAGAGAAAATGTCAAAAGCTAGAACTTTCAAGCAAACAATCACAAAGCTTTGATTACAAACAAACCATAACAAGGCCATAATATTAACTACCTATCTTTTTGACAATTCACCAACAACATCCTAAGATATGGCTTTATGGATCCATTCCTATGATAGACATGATCGACAAAAAATATGACAAGTGATACTGCAACTTTGTTTTATCTTTTAATAGTCTTATTTTTATAATTTAGTTTATTGACTCATCCCTAGGAACTCTTGAGGATGTCCACAAGGATTTAGAGAAGAACGAATGGGGGAAATTGACATCATTTCAGTTTGATGTTTGTGAGATGTTTTTTTAATACAAATGTTATCAATTTTCACCACAGTTCAATTGGTAGAGCTGAATTGTTTCATTTTAAAGTGAAAGTTCAGTTAGTTGATGCATTGTTTAAGATTGTTGTATTGCATCAGATTTATCAACTTTCAACTATGCAAGTGTTTTCAGTAAACATAATTTCAAGAGGTTTTTTCTCAGTGCTTTTTAGTAGAAATGAAGTACAAGACAAAATATACAAATGATTAATAATAATAATTGCTTTCATTTATTTCATGATGCTTATTCACATTACAATATTTCATTTGTTTGCAAGAACAAAATGAATTATATAAATTTGCATTTGAGATGCATTTCTTTTCAGAATGGAAAACAAGAAAAGAAATTAAAATGCCCCACACAAGCCATGGGAGTAACTGTAACAATAAATCATGAGAAGCATGCTACACTATTGAAGATGTAAGAAGGAAAGACACATAAGTATGAGCATAATCATCATTGCTTGTTGATGTTGGCGGATGTAGAAGTGGTGCACCATCCTTCATACTCAAGCTCCGATTGACCTATAAGAGAAATGAAAGGGTTGTTAGAGCTTTGATTATGAACATCCCTATATGAATCACCAACAATAATGTAGAATGTTGCTGATAATGCATTGAAAAAACTGAAGTTGAGAGAACAAGAGTTGAACAAAAGCAAAGAAGGAAACATCATAATAGTTTATTGTTTTATCTAACATTGTTTGTTTCCATGTGCAGGTATAGGAAAAGCTTTGTAGCTGATCATTTCATGAAGACCTAAAAGCATGTGGAGTAAAACGGGCTCCCACAAGGGTGGAACTCGACATGTTGCCCCTTAAACATACAAGTGGGTTGAGTGAGGAAATACAGTATCATGCTCATCTGAGCCATTCATAAAGGAGTGAAACAATTTTCAGTTATCAAAGCAATCATGGACATCATTCATCATAACGGTCAGATTTGAACAACGAAATGAAA
This sequence comes from Sequoiadendron giganteum, assembly GCA_007115665.2. Lineage (NCBI taxonomy): Eukaryota > Viridiplantae > Streptophyta > Pinopsida > Cupressales > Cupressaceae > Sequoiadendron > Sequoiadendron giganteum. The sequence continues at coordinate 315,983,982 of CM021105.1, forward strand.
ATTATAAATGAACAATGAGCTAGATTCATATACAAAATCAACTGAAGTGCATCAATTTCATACTAGAAAAAGTTTTAATACTGACAAATGATTGAATTTTGATTACATATGTTTTGTTCATGCTTATTCATGTTTTTTCATGGTGTTCTTTCTGGTACAACAAGTGTTTCATGTCATAAATGGTGATAGTGAACAGGCATACATATTAAATTTATGAAATTAAGCTACAAAATTGGAGAATTGAAAGCTATTTACAACAACTTCATTTAATCATAAAATGTATGAGGAGTGTTGAGCAGTAAATACATTGGCATTATCAAACCATTTGAGTATAGAGTATCATTCATCATAACGGTCAGATCTGAACAACGAAATGAAAATTATAAATGAACAATGAGCTAGATTCATATACAAAATCAACTGAAGTGCATCAATTTCATACTAGAAAAAGTTTTAATACTGACAAATGATTGAATTTTGATTACATATGTTTTGTTCATGCTTATTCATGTTTTTTCATGGTGTTCTTTCTGGTACAACAAGTGTTTCATGTCATAAATGGTGATAGTGAACAGGCATACATATTAAATTTATGAAATTAAGCTACAAAATTGGAGAATTGAAAGCTATTTACAACAACTTCATTAATCATAAAATGTATGAGGAGTGTTGAGCAGTAAATACATTGGCATTATCAAACCATTTGAGTATAGAGTATCAAAAGGAACATTTATGGGTGTGTTCAATATCAGTTTGCACACATAAGACAACGTTATGAGAAAACAACAATGTGTGATCAAAGTAAATGCAATGTGCAAGTAAAGCAAAAAGGTTGAATCTAGTTGTGAACTCATAAACATGGGAGGGAAAAATTGCTTGTTTTTATGAAGTTTTGAGCTGAGAAGGCATATTTTTTTCTAAAGCATTTAAGTGTATGAAATGGAGGATGACAAGCATCAAAGTAATCTATAGGTATGCCATGCTATTTGAATACCATTATGCAAAGTAAATAAGTAAAATGGAAGCATTTACATTTAGTGCACTTGAAGGATGAATGGAGTTTCTGTGTGTTTCATTGAATGCATGCAAAGGTCATTATCATGTTAATATTGGAACTGTGTGAGGTAGAAAACATATTTTGATAAGCAACTAAAGGCTCTGAGTGGTTTTTGAGCTTCATTTTGTTGTGCCTTTCAAGCAAACAGTGGAAAGAGCTTAGCTTGTTCTATTAAAAGTATTATCTAAGTAAGGTAAAGTTGTATTCTAAGAACAAGTAAACGATGTTATAAAAGGTGCAAAGACCAAGAATCAAGAGAATTTTCCTCTTAGAAGATGGAATACCCACATGATGTTCTCAACTTAAAATGCAGATTTCTTCTTTTACAGTTTACCCATTTGAGGGTTTTTGACAAAAAACACAAAATGTATGGATTTTTTTCAAAATATAGAGTACGCATATGAGGGTTTGAGTGAGGAATGAAAATACAAATGAGAAAGCCATGTTTTGAGCTCATGTTTAGCTTTGGAGCTCTCACGAAATTCAAATAGAGAATATACATGTCGCGGCCTAAAGAAGTTTTTACTCATGATATATTTGTCAACTCACAGAAAGGTAAAAACCCATTTGAGTTTCTATCAAAATCTCAAAATATGATACAAACAATGTATAAAATGCAAGATTTATTTGTTAAAATTCATTGCAAGCCTTTTTAAGCTCACGACCTGTGCAATGGCTTGCAAAATTTTAAATGGAAATCATTTTCTACATGGAAAAGCTTTCATAAGCTTTCATTTCAAGAGGGAAATAAAGACAGAGATAAAAATCATCATCATGCGCCTATAGAAGAACAAATAAGCCAGCAGTCGAGCTCTCATAATGGAGGCCAAGAATGAGCAAAAATAAAGCATAGGAAATTGGAGGCACAAAGATAGTAAAAATTAAAAAAAAATATGCATGACCACGGCCTTGAAGGTCAAATTTGCTTCAAAATAAATGAGGAAAAGCCACGAAATGTCTTGGGAATGACTTACCATCATTTGTAGAAGTAGAATCGAGCTACAGAGGCTCGAATGATGAGCTTCAAGCTAAACCCCTAACTCCATGATGGCAGCTAGATGCAGAGCTTCCTCTTTGAAATCACAAGTGCAAAATGATGTGAATTGAGGGTTTTCTTTTGGTTTTGTTTTCATTTTCCCTAATTCAAGTTTGGGCTTATCACCATGAGTTAAGTTTAATGCCTACATTTTATCATTTGATAATATTTTCATGCCCTAGGTCGAGCTTTTGGAGATTTCACTTGACTTCATAAGTCTAAGGATTTAGTTTTAGGTTTTGATTTATTTTTCAAAGTCACAATGCCTAAGGAATTTTATTTTAATGTCAATACCTATGCCTTAGAGAGTAATAAAATGCCTTAGTTGATTTTCAATTGATTTTGTAGAAATCAATTAGAATGCAATGTTAAAAATTGCCTATATTTTTATGATTTTTTGAGAAAAATCAAAATGTAATGGAGAGATAAGGTTTGTATTATTGTTGCAAAGATTTTTAAATCTTTATTGAAAAAAAATAAATGAAATGGAGAGATCCAAAACTGCAATTATCTTGTAAAGCGGAGATAAAACAATATTTGATAAATTGTTTTATTCTTTTTGCTATTTTTAGAAGTTTGTAAAGCTGAGAAGTTTGACTTTTCCTTGGGCGAAATTGAGTTGCATGGGATGGAGATAAGTTGTTCTTTCTTATTTTAAAGCAGAATAGACCTATTTTGAGGTGCTTTTTGGGATAGACATGCAAGAAGTGTGAGTTTTCCACTTTTGTTACACATTTTGGAGCAGTTTTGGGGGATTTTTTCTATGCTTTCTTCTAGAGCTCGGATTAGGGTTTTGGAAGAGTTTTATTTTTAGGAGAAAAACTTAGAGTTTTTTGCAGTTCGGAACATTGTTTCTTTCTCTCTTGTTCATGTAGAGAGTTTTGTAAGCAATTTTGCACTCAGATTTTGAGAGTTTCACTCTTTCATTCAATAAAACAATAGAGTTTCCTTTCTCACTTCTTGTTTATGCTTTGCAAACAGTAATTTGATGTGTCTTGTGATTCAAATATGTGGAATCCTTGTCTTGTCTTACTATTGTTAAGTGATTTGCAGGATTTGCATGATAATTAAGGTTGTGCATTGTGTTTATTTTAAACCTTTGCACAAATCACTTTTGGATTATATGTGTTGTGAGGTTGTGAGAATTGGGTTTTAAAGAGGTGGTAAGAGTGAGTTATTGTCAGAATCTCCTTACTATTGGTTAAACCATTTTAGGTGATAGAATTTCAGTCTTATGTTTAAATCCAATTATTCTTCTTCTCTTTACTCAAAAAATTATTTAGAATAAAAAATATCATTTGAAGAACTAGCCCGCTTTGGAGATTCCTTCTTCATTTAGATCAACAACATATGAAGAAGATTTTCATGTGTCAACAGATAGTTAGGTTTTCTGCAAATTTAGCATAGGGTGCATATCTGATTGATAACATTTTTTAGCACGCCCGATGGGACTCTGAAAGTTAATTTCAGAGAAGTTTTCAACCTTTTAAATTAGTGTTTGGTGTATGCAACAGTTTTATTTAGCCTTTTGGAAGCCTTTTCCAATATACCTGGCAACTCCATGTTTCTGATTTTGCATGTAGACATAGTGCAACCTGCGCATGAGAAAAATACATACTAGATCAAGTTCTTTTCCATTTGATTACCTGTAGCTGTCCCCACCATGAAGGAGAGGCATAACAACAAAAATATTATTTGATACACTAGGGAGGTTAGCATCAACACCTCTAGTTCTCAACTCTATAGTCCTATCACTAGGAAGTCTTATTCCTGTAGCACAAGCACCACTGATGGCAAGACAATAGGCTTCTGCACCTTTTAATGGGGGCAACTCATTAAATATTGCATATTATGATGATATTCCAGCAATAGCTTTCAAGAGCCTGCCATACTTTATCGGAGAAGACCAAACTACCTTCGTTGAACATATTTGAGATGTGGCCACCTTGTGCTAAGTTCACAGCATCACTCAAGAGAGCGTAGCATTGAGACTCTTGGTTGCGTTACTCAAGGTAAAATAACTGCAATGGTTCAAAGGTCTCACGATGAACTCAATCGCCACATGGGATGCATTAGGAGATGGCTTGTACCAACATTTTATTGACAAGTCAGATCATCTATCCTTATTAGAATAGCTAAGCATGATCAAGAGATCGTCGCATGAGCACTTGGTTGATTTCAACTACTGATTCCAAAGGACCTAGGACATAATTCCTTTAACGATAAAACCTTTACCAGATCATGCTTTTCTATTTTTCTTAAAAGCCTCAAATAGCAATATTTCAGTTATGACCCAATCTATGGGTGGTCACACACTCCCTAATGCTTTTGACATCACCATTAGAGCAGAAAACTGCCTCATTCAAGCTGGGGAAATTTCCCCTAGGCCTCTTATGAACTTGTTTCCTAAAATCCAATTCCCTACGCCCACATATTTACCACCCCTAGTTGTTGTTCCCCCTATTACAACAATAGGTTATCAGACCGCAGCCCAAGAAATTGTTGTTCCAGCCCAAACAAAAGAATTTTAGGAGATCAAAAATATACTAAAGACCTTTGTAAATGATCTCATGAGTATTAAAAAGCAAGTTGGCCAAGAACATAAGCCTTACCAAGCCCCGTATTAGTAGAATCAGTAGAACAGGCCAGCCTTCCAAAATGAATATCAAGGCCAAGGGAAAAAATTTAACCCGAGACCGTTTCAGCCCTACAACCTGAATGTTGACAATTCATCAAAGGAACTTGTACCACAAAATAGCATTGCCCAATATTGTGATTGGTGTTATCCATGCAATCAACCCCATAACCAGTTAGCATATGTGAATGACATGAGAAATTAGGCCTTAATGGTCCAAAAAAACTATGTTGGTTCAAAGAATATTCCAAGCCAGAATCAGGAACAACAAGAAAGTTTCAAAGTTGCTTTGCCAAACTGGCAGATTTCTGGATTTTGTGGCATGAATGGTCCAGATCAACTAATTCCCCTATTTCAGCCAATACCAGATCTAAAAAGAGGGCTATGGATTTGGGGTAGCAAGTTGGAAACATACAACAACAACAACCTACTAAGGACAAGCAGCCTATTTCTTTATCAAATGTTACTGTTGCAGGACAACCTAAGGTGAAGATTCTGTAAAGAGGCCAAGAGGTACCTGTTAGGGAGCAGCCCAAGACACAAACACAACCTTTGCAGAAAGGAAGCGATGCTGCTATGACTTGTTACGAATTTGTCGCTACAACTCAATTGGTGGAGTTGGTTTACATATTGTTTTTTTTCAAAAGTGAAAATACAGTTATTTCTGCATATGCTTGAGTGTTGTTTGCACCTTATTTATTATTTATCAAGTGGTAGTTATGCAGGTGTTTTGAGAAAACTTAATTTCAGAAGTATCATGCATGTTTTTGCAAAAATCAAATGGAGTACAAAACTGAATATACAAATGATAAAGCATAACAAAGTGCTTTCATTTATTTTATGAAATGATTCACATTGCCTATGTTCATTAAATTGCAAGAATACAAATGATGGTATAGCTTTGCATTTTAATGCTTTTCTTTCAGAATGGAAGTGAAAGAACAAAATTGAATATCCACACAATTCGTGGTTTTAGCTAATTCTACTCATTGCGAAAAGTAAATTCTATAGCTGAAGGTAAAAATGAAATGAGAAGCAAATACCAGAAGACATATCCATCATTTCATGTTTCTTCATCTTCGGCTGAGACGCTGCTACTTGCTCCATCCTGCCTCTGCTCCTGAGTGTGCCTGCAAGAGATTGAGAGGGGTATCAATTGAGAGCTCCGGATATGAGTTGTACTACAAGCTCTACCAATAGACATATAATTTACTCTTCGAAATGCATAGAATCAACTAAAGGAAGGAACATAAGCATGAACTGAAAAGAGAAAACATCATCATCATACTTTTTTTTATGCTAACATTGTTTGTTTCCTTGTGCAGGTATAGGAAAATTCATGTAGCTGATTATCATTTGAAGACCAGGCATGTGGAGAAAAATGGGCTCCCACAAGGGTAGAGCTCGGCATGCTGCCCCTTATACATTAAAAGTGGGCTGAGAAGGAAAATGAAAATATCATGCTCTTCTGAGCTTTACAACTTAAGGAGTAATCAAATTACCATGCATTTATTACAATCAAATCAACGTATTGAAGTGAAAATTGCAAATGGATGATAATTTGACAACTTGTTTCAGCTGAAAGCTATCAATCTATCATGTTTTTTCTGAAAAAGTTTGGTACTACTATCATAATATTGTTTTGTTGTTTAAAGTATGTTCACATAAGTGTTGTTTCATATTTTTTCTATTTTGGAGCAGCAATGTTCTATCTCATAATGATGATAGTGAACGGGCATACATATGCCTCATCAACAAAATTTTAAGAAATAATGGAAGTATCTGTAGGAGCTTCAAGTTCTCATATGCATTATGCATGAAGAGTGCCAGGTATAGAGACCAAGAATATGTAAGGACATACAATCATGAGAAGAGCTTTAGTTTTCAAGCATCAGAATATGCTTTCAAAGAGTATTTGATAACAATTTGATTAAGCAGAAGACATTCCTAGAATGGACAAAGTTTTAAAGAGTTTAAGCTGAGCAACATAAGTGAAATGGGGAGTTACGGTGAACAAGAAGTTTGCAAAATAAAAAAGGCTCAAAAGCATGGAGAAGTTTATATGTCATGTCTTGAGAGTTCCAGAGATTACAATTACATACATCTAATGCCTTCACGAAATGCAACAAGGGTTTCTTCATAAACACTTTTCTATAAGAGGTTAGAAGTTCAAAGCCCACCTAGGATTTCATTTCAGTTTTTAGCAGAGTTGAGGAATTAAGCTAATAAAGTGGAAATGCAAGATAAAAGAAGTAACTAGAAATAAAATGTAGCAAGGATCATAAATACTCATTTTCAGAAAATGAAAGAAAGTAGCCAAAGCCAAAATGAAGTTTGCACAAGAATTTCAAATACCCGTATGTGTTTTATCTCAGAAGTGCTATTATAAGATGCCACGAAAGGATATCTAAACAAAAAAGCAGTTTTCTTTCATTCTTCAGAATACCCACATTGGGTTTTTGACAAAAGTGTAGTAGATTTCACATGCATGAAGCCCATGTGAGAATTTTAATGCAAAAATACATTTTCTTCAAAATATCAAATACCCACATTCAGGCCGTTGTCAACGTACAGTTTTCTCATTATTTCCTGAGTACCCATTTGAACATGTTAAACACAAATGCAGATTTACTTAGTTTCTACCATTTTCGGGGATACCCACATGGGGTTTTTTGCATTTAAATGTAGAATAAGCACCCATTTGTGCTTTCATGGCGTGACCTGGGTAGTGGTCTGTATTTTTTGTTACTCAAAATAGCATCATAGTTGTATGTTTAATATTTTGAGAGATTTTCATTTATATAAAATATAGAGATATACAATGCAGATTTCTTCATAAAATTATTATCAAGAGCATGAAATGGTGCGGCCTGTGTGATGACCTACAATTTTACAAGAATAGAAGTGATATTTTGCAGAGATAAAACTTTCAGAAGTGTTAGTTTGGATAGAAGAAGGATAGAAATAACAAGTCAAACACAAAAAAATGGAACCAAAAGTCAAGGCTCGAGAAGAGAAGCCACGGCCTTAAGAGGCTATTCTGTTTTACAAAACAGTGGGAAGAGCCATCAAAAGACCATGAAGTTGACTTACCACGAGTTGCAGAGGGGTCAACCAAAATGGAGAAGAAACGTGGAGTTCCCAAGCTACAAATCGAGCATGTTCATGGTGGCCAGTGAGTAGAAAAGCACATAATACAAGGAATGCATCAAATAATTATCTCATAGCTGCGACCAGTGAGGCCTTTTTCTTCATTAAAAGGAGAAATGGATGAAATAAAATGACAAGTCAAACTTACCATGAGCAGCAGGGGCTGAATCTGGTGGAGAAGCAAGGATAAAAGAGCTCAAATGGGGTCTCAAAGTTCAAACCCTAAGTATGGTGGCGCCTCTTGCAAAATTCACTCTCAAAACCAAAACATGAAATGAAATGATTTTTAGGTTTTTCCTTTTGGTTTACTATCAACCCTAATTCGACTTAGGGGATGCATGCATATGCCTTAATAATTAAGTCTTTTTACCTTGGGTTGAGCCTTATGGAGAAGTTTCATATTATTTTTTTGCCTAAGTCTTTAGGCTTGTCCATGGGAGATGTTTTTATGACTTAGGGCTTTAGGGTGTTATGTCAATAATGGCTTAGTTAAAATGGATGATAGTAGAGACCTTAGATTTTAATTGATTTAGAGGGGGATCAATTAAAAGTAAATTTGAATTCCTTTTTATGAATTAGGGTTTTATTTTTAAGGAGTATGTCTTAGGTATTTTATTTTTTAATTATTTTTAAAAGAAAAATAATTAAATGTGTATTAGAAGGGCATATTATTTTTATGATTTTAACAAGAAAAATCAGAGTTGTATTGGAGTAATAAGGGTATTACTTTTGAAAAGTTTTTCAATCTTTAATCACAAAAATAGGGCAAGTTGCAAGACTGCATGTCGTATAGCAAGAATAAAACAATGCTTTATAAATTGTTTTATTTCTTTGCTATTTTTAGCAGTTGGATATTGAATTTTCCTCTTGTTCGGATTTCAGATTCCTGTTGGAGAGATAAGGTGTTTTCTTTGCTTTAAAAGTAGATTTTTCCTATTTTTAGAGGCCTGACAATATGTACATGCAAAAAGTGAGACTTTTCTGCTTTTGTGTTGACTTCTTGGACAGTTTTTGATACCTTTTCTTGAAATTTTTTCCAGAGCTTGGATTAGGGTTTTTGAGGGATATATGTTTGAAGAAAACTTAGGGTTTTCTAGTTCAGATTCTAGTTTCTTGCTCTTACACATTTTTGAGCTTGTAAACTTCTTTGTACTCAGTTTTAAGATTTTGGCATACTCCTATAGTTGAATAAAACAACATTCCTTCTTCTCATTTCTAGGTGTACTTGCAGTTTCAGTTTGATGTTATGTTGTGATTTCTATTTATAGAGTCCTTGTTATGTCCTAAGACTATAATTTTGATGTAGAAAAGTCCAAAGATATAGGTTGCATGTTGTAATTGAAATCAAATCTTCATGCAAAGCATTTATGTGTAATTGTTCACGAGAGGTTGTGAGATTTTGTTGTTTTCTGGAAGCTCTTTGTGAGGGAAAAACCAGAGTCATCATTAGGTTATTATCAAGTCCTGAAAATCATTTTCAGTCATAGATTTTAATTTCAGCTATCCTCTATCCCTTTTCCAAAAAAAATATATTTTAGAATAGGATCATCATACGAAGAACCAGCTCACTCTGGAGATTCTCTTTTCACATATATTGCCCACATCTGAAAAGAGTTTCCATGTTTCAACAGATAGTCTGATTTTTGCAAATCTGACAAAGGGTGCATATCTAATTGCTAACAATTTTTGGCACGCCTAGTGGGACTCTGAAAATCAGTTTCTGAGAATTTTTTTAATGTTTTAAAGTTGTTGTTTGGTGTATGCAGCAAGTTTTCCATCCTTTTAGAGGCTCATTTCAATATACCTGGCGACTCCAATTTATAATTTTTCATGCAGACTTAGTGCAGCCCGTGCATGAGAAAAGTACAAACCACATCAAGTGTTGCAACTTTCTGATATCGACAAATGTCCCCACCACAAAGAGGAGGCAGAACAACAATGAGGTTGTTTGAAACACCTGCGTGGTCAAAATCAACACCTCCTATTTTCAGCTCTTTGGTCTTATCACCAAGAATACCATTTCCAATATCAAAAGCACCGCAAATGGCAATGCCAAGGCAACACCCATTTACACCTTTTAATGGAGGCAGTCCATTAGACATTTCTCAACATGACGACATCCCATTTGCAGCCCTTAGGATCCTGTTGTTTTTCACTGGAGAGGATCACACAACACCGGTGGAGCACATTCGTGACATGGCTACCTTATGCTCGGTTCACAATATCACGCAAGAGAATGTTGCATTAAGACTCTTGGCTGCATCACTCAATGGGAAAGCATTGCAATGGTTCAAAGGTCTCATAGCCAACTCAATTGCGACATGGGATGCATTAGGTAATGGTATGTACTAGTTTTTTGTTGATAAATTTGATAATTTGTCCCTGTTAGAGAAATTGAGCATTATTCAGAGAGCGCCACATGAGCACTTGGCTGATTTCAACTACCGATTTCAGAGAACCTGGAACAAAATTCTTGCAATGGTAAAGCTTTACCTTCTCATGCTTTTTTGTTTTACTTAAAAGCTTTGAATAGTAAGATTTCAGTCATGACCTAATCTATGGGTGGGAATACGCTCCCTAATGCGTATGACATCACCATTAGAGCCGAGAATTGTCTCGTCCAAGCTGGGGATATAGACCCTAGACCTCCTATGCCATTGTTTCCTGAAATACAGCCACCTACCTACTACTTTACCTCCCTTAGCTACTGTTCCTGTTGTCCTAGCAATAGGTTATCAGACCACAACCCAAAAAATTGCTGCTCCAGCCCAAAACCAAGTTATTCAGGAGATTAAAAGTATACGCGAGACCTTCAGAAATGACCTTTTGAGCATTAAAAAGCAAGTAGGTCATGAAATTAAACCTTATCAAGCCACTTATCAGCAGAACCAGCCTAATAGGCCTTCTTTTTAGAATGATTATTAGGGCCAAAAGAGAAGTTTTAACCCAAGACCATTCTAGCCATACAACCCAAACGCGGCTAGTTCGTCAAAGGAACTCGTGCCTCAAAATAATATTGCCCAAGATTGCGATTGGTGTTATCGATGCAATCAACCCCATAGCCAATCAACATGTGCTAATGGCATGAGAAATTAGGCCTTAATGGTCCAAAATAGTTATGCAGGTTTAGAAAGTGTTCCAAATCAAAGTCCAGAACAACAAGAAATCTTTGAGGTTGCTTTGTCGAACTGGCAAAGTTCTGAATTTTGTGTCATGAACGGTTAGGATCAGCAAGATTCTCCTGTCGTAGCCAACATGAGATCGAAAAAAATAACAATGGATTTGGGACAACAAGCTAGAAGTTCACAACAACCTACGAAGGATAAGCAACCTGTTTCTACACCCAATACTAATGCTGCAGCGCAACCCAAGGTGCAATTTTTGTAAAGGGGTCAAGAGATACCTGGCAAGGAACAGTCATAGATGCAATCACAACCTTTATAGAAAGGAAGCGATACTACTGCCACAAAAAACTAGCAAAAGGTAACTTTTTTTTATTTCAACGTGGTTGAACATATTAAGAAAGCTACCGTCAATATGTCAGTTATGGATGGATTGCATATTTTGGGTCAAAAGAGTTTGTTGCAGGATGCTTTAGCAGAGCTTTCTGTTTCTAATAATAATTAAAAGAATGCCAAAGTTGTGCTCACTAATAGCTCGAAAGTTAAAAGTGAGCAAAAAAATAAAGAGGTAAAGCCTCCTCTATTTTATTTGAGTCTGATCATTGGAGATAAATTAGTGCATAACTACATGGTTGATTATGGTGCAAGTAGCTTTGTTATGCCTAAAATCTTAGTTGATGTGTTAGGTCTTGTTTATGAACCCAATTCTCAGAAGGGTGTAGTTTAGTTGGATGGGTCTGCTATTAAGACTACTAGTATAGTAAAAAAATTAGCTCTTACCTTGCATGCATCCCCTAGTTTTGCGGTTCATCAGGATATACATGTAATTGATTTACCACCTCACTTTTCTATTTGCCTCTCAAGGAATTTTACAGCCAAGTTAGGGGTTTCTTGTCATCTGATTGGTCTCATTTGTTTTTTAGAATAAGGTATGGTACGAAAGTAACCATAAAGTTTGAGCCTTTATCCAAAGACCATAATGAACCATATGTTCTAAGCCCAATAAACACTAAAATCTACGTCACCCCTGCACTAGAGGAGCAAACCATGACCTTAGACCACAACACCCATGTATAAAATATATATCTAGATGAATGGGAAGCCAAAGATCACGAGATTGATCTTTTCCAGCACACATATGAGATAGGATTACGGTTTTATATGATTCGTGAACCTGATTTTGATATGCCTAATCTGATTAAAAAGGAAGGACAACTTATAGAGCAGGAAAATGAACTTTGGAAGCTTTATTTTGATGGTTCAAGAGCAGTGTAGGTGTTGGTGGTGGGGCCATGCTAATTTCACCAGACGAAGATAAATATTATTCAACTTTTAGATTTGCATTCAGCTGTACAAATAATACAGTTGAATACAAAGCACTTGTACATGGCCTAGAATGAGTCCAAAAAAGAGGTATTAAATGCTTACGTGTTTATGGTGATTCTGAACTGGTAGTGAACCAAATCAGAAACATGAATGCTGCAAAAAATGATGTACTTAAAAAATATAAGCATCGTGTACGGGATTTGATTGAAGATTTTGATGCTTTTAATATCTATTCAGTTCCTAGAAATGAAAATAAGCATGCAGATAGGCTCACTGCCATAGGAGCTCAATTTTATATTCCAAATGAAATTCACAAAGTAGAGGCACGTCAATATGTAAAGATAGTGGTTAGACCTTTTGTGCCTGACAATAATGTGAGTTGGCAAGTTTTTGACAGCATGAGAAAATTGTAAATTTTTTAATTGCTGAAGCTGAGTTTGCAGATGGAAACCAGCAAAAGTGGCAACAATAGTATGATAACTAGATTTTCCAGTTGAGGAACAACAAGCTACCAAAATTTTTGGTGACCTTGGAGTCCACATTCAACTCAGATGACCAAGTGTGGAAAGACAAGTGCAGCATGACTGTTAAAGAAGAACACTATGAAGCAATTGAAATCTTCAAAGGCAAGTTTCTCAAGCTGGGAAAGGTATGTAATAAAGAGGAACATCAAACATTTTTGCTTGGGAGTATAAGGATTTGAAAGGGTTTGATCCAGAACTAGCCCAACATACTATCGAATTAGAACCTGCTGCAAAACTAGTAAGGCAGAAGCAGAGGCCTCTTAATCCCAAATTAGAAAACCTTATGAAAGCTGAGCTAAATAAGTTAATTGAAAGTGGTATTATTAATCCCATCAAGCATATTTCTTGGGTGTCAAACCTAGTTCCAGCTAGGAAGAAAAGTGGGGAAATCAGATTGTGTGTCAATTTCTGAGATTTAAATAAATCGTCACTGAAATACCACTACCCACTCCCTTCCATGGAGAAAATTTTGTAGGTAGTTTCCGGTTCTGACAGATTTTCTTTGCTAGATGGTTACTCAGATTGCAACCAGATTCTAGTAAAGCAACAAGATCAATTCAAAAATACATTCACAACTAAGTGGGGCATGATGCCCTACAAAAGGATGCCTTTCGGCTTATCCAACGTTGGAGAAACTTTTCAGCGAGCGATGGACATGGCCTTTCATGGCCTCATGAACAAGTTTGTTCTGGTATATTTAGATGATATTACTCTTTTTTCCAAAAATGCTAAGGAACATCTTGATCATTTAGAATATATTTTTCAGAGATGCAGAGAGTTCAAAGTGTCTCTCAATCCAAAGAAGTGTATATTTTTTGTACATGAAGGTAAGCTCCTTGGACACGTTATTTCAAAGCAAGGTATTTCCATAGACTCTGAAAGAATCTCTACAATTCATGAATTTCCATTGCCGGCTCACAAGAAAGGCTTGCAAAGCTTTCTTGGAAGAATATTTTTTTTGAGGAGGTTCATACCAAAAATTGCAGCTTTGCTGCAACCTCTCACTTCTATGCTTAAAAAGAATATGCCCTTCACTTGGACCAAGGAAGGTAAAAGAAGCTTTGATCAAGTCAAAGAATCTCTCATAGCTGCCCCTACCCTCATTAATCCAAAGTACAATAGAGATTTCATTCTTTATGCATTCAGAGGAGTTGATACTATTTCTGCTATGCTTTGCCAGCAAAATGATGAAGGTTTGGAGCAACCTGTAGCATTTTTCAGCGAGGTATTACATGATTATGAGGTAAAGTATTCCTTTATCGAAAAGCATGTTTTTGCTATTGTAAGAAGCCTAAAAAAGTTCAGACATATGTTGTTAAATAGTAAAATTCACTTGCTGGTTGCACATTCAACTGTTAAAGATTTCTTGTTGAACCATGAAATTAATGATAAGCGTGCTGGTTGGATAACCAAGGTTATGGAGTTTGATATTGATATTAAAACAACCAAGCTTGTCAGAGGAGAGGGTTTGTCTGAACAGATTGTAGAAAACACAGCGGGCAGCAACTTAGAAGAAACTGAAAAGGTTGGTATAGTGCTAAACAATGATGATGCAATTGTTGTTCCAATTCCTGCTATTACCTGGGTGCAACAAATGATGCATTATTTGCAAACTGGTGAGTATCCTGAAGGTTTAGACAGAGAAAAAAAGGAGGTATTACAGATTACTGTCTATTCCTTTTGCAATTATTGATGGCATTCTGTATAGAAGATATTTTCAAGGTGTTTTATTAAGGTGTATTGAGCCTGACCGAGTTGATAAGCTTTTAACAGAATTTCATGATGGGCCTTCAGGAGGCCACTTTGGTGCAAGAACAACAACACTGAAAATTATGTGGACTGGTTATTATTGGCCAAATCTATTCAAGGATGCTATTGCTTGGGTCCGAAAATGTGAAAAGTGTGTTATGTTTTCAGGAAAACAGAAGCTTGTAGTGTTGCCTCTGCATCTGCATCTGATTCAAGTGGAACAACCCTTTGCTAAGTGGGGCTTATATTTTATTGGGCCAATCAACCTACCTTCGAGCGTGGGTCATAACTGGATCCTTACTGTAATGGATTACTTTACTAAATGGACCGAAGCTGTTTCTTTGAAAGAAGCAAATGAGACTTTTGTGCTTAATTTCTATCAAGACTTAGTATCAAGATTTGGTACTCCAGATTCAATAATTTCTAACAATGGTTAGGCATGTATTGGTTTAAGGATTTCTAATTGCTCAGTTAGAAATAAAATTTATTTGAATACATCTTCTAACTATTATCTGCAGGGAAATGGGTAGGCAGAATCTACAAATAAAAATCTGATTTGGATAATCAAGAAGACAGTGGAGGATAATCAATCAACATGGCATGAAAAGCTTAAGTTAGCCCTTTGGGCTGATAGGGTGACTCCTAAAAGGGCCACTGGTTATTCTCCTTATGTACTTGCTTATGGAAAATAGGCTAAGTTGCCTATTTCTATTGAATTGCCAACCTTAAGTTATGTTAAAGAGCTGGAATTACTGAATGAGCAGCCTCTTGAAGTGAGGTTTGCACAACTGGTAGAGCTTGAGGAAACTAGAAGGGAAGGATTAAGACAATTTAAGATACATGAAGCTCAGATGAAGAGCTCTTTTGATAAGAAGGCAAGACCACGATAGTTCATTATTGGTGATTTGGTCTTCAAATGGAATGAATATAAGAGCGAACCTCGACGACATTCCAAATTCGATGCAATTTACAATGGGCCTTATGTGATCACGGAATGCAAAGAACACAACGCCTTCCAACTTTCTAAATTGGCTGGAGAGGTGTTGTCTATCCCAGTTAATGGGATCCACCTCAAGCGTTGCCTCTAAGATAGGTTCTATCTTGTAAATAAGTAGAGTATTTTTTCCAAATAATTGGGTTACGCACATTTCTTTTTAGTATTTTTTCTTTCCCTAAACGCTGTTGCGCATGTTCCGTTGGCCATCGGGGCCTGTTAGTTTTCTTTTTGCATTGTTTCATTTTGTTTTGCTGCTGTTTGGAGTGTTTCTATCCAAAGTTTTGAGTTTCATGAAGGGGCAGATTTGACTCTATGCCCAATGGAGTTTTCAAAGGCATATGATCTATGCTTAGTTGGCAAGCATCTAGCGGAAATCATGAAAATGTTACCAATTTTTCGCTACAGCTCAATTGGTGGAGTTGGTTTAGATAATGTTATATTTGAAAGTGAAAATATAGTTATTTTTGAATATGCTTGTGTGTTGTTTCCACCTTATTTATTATTTATCAAGTGGCAGTTATGCAGGTGTTTTGAGTAAACTTAATTTTAGAAGTATCATTCATGTTTTTTGCAAAAATCAAATGGAGTACATAACTGAATATACAAATGATAAAGCATAGCAGAGTGCTTTCATTTATTTTATGAAATTATTCACATTACATATCTTCATTCAATTATAAGAATACAAATGATGGTACAACTTTGCATTTTAATGCTTTTCTTTTAGAATGGAAGTGAAATAACACAATTGAATATCCACACAAGCCGTGGTTTTAGCTAATTTGACTCATTGCGTAAATTAAATTCTACAGCTAAAGGTAAAAAAGAAATGAGAAGCAGATAGCAGAATACATATCCATCATTGCCTATGTCTTCATCTTTGGTTGAGACGTTGTTGCTTGCTTTGTCCTACCTCCGCTCCTAAGTGTTCCTGCAAGAGATTGAGAGGGGTGTCAATCAAGAGCTCCAGATATGAGTTGTACTACAAGCTCTACCAACAAACATATAATTTACTCTTCAAAATGCATAGAATCAACTAAAGGAAGGAACAAAAGCATGAACTGAAAAGAGAAAACATCATCATCATACTTTGTTTTTATGCTAACATTGTTTGTTTCCTTATGCAGGTATAGGAAAATTCATGTAGCTGATTATCATTTGAAGACCAAGCATGTGGGGAAAAATGGGCTCCCACAAGGGTAGAGCTCGGCATGCTGCCCCTTATACATTAAAAGTGGGCTGAGAAGGAAAATGCAAACATCATGCTCTTCTGAGCTTTACAACTTAAGGAGTAATCAAATTACCATGCATTTATTATAATCAAATCAACGTATTGAAGTGAAAATTGCAAATGGATGATAATTTGATGACTTGTTTCAGCTGAAAGCTATCAATCTATCATGTTTTTTTCTGACAAAGTTTGGTACTGCTGTCATAATATTGTTTTGTTGTTTAAAGTTTGTTGACATAAATGTTGTTTCATATTTTTTTGTTTTGGAGCAGCAATGTTCTATCTCATAATGATGATAGTGAATAGGCATACATATGCCTCATCAAAAAAAAATTTAGAAATAATGGAAGTATCTGTAGGAGCTTCAAGTTCTCATATGCATTATGCATGAAGAGTGCCAGGTATAGAGACCAAGAATATGTAAGGATAGACAAACATGAGAAGAGCTTTAGTTTTCAAGCATCAGAATATGCTTTCAAAGAGTACTTGATAACAATTTGATTAAGCAGAATACATTCCCAGAATGGACAAAGTTTTAAAGAGTTTAAGCTGAGCAACATAAGTGAAATGGGGAGTTACGGTGAACAAGAAGTTTCCAAAATAAACAAGGCTCACAAATCATGGAGAAGTTTATATGTCATGTCCTGAGAGTTCTATATATTACAATTACATATATCTTATGCCTTCACAAAATGCACAAGAGTTTGTTCATAGACACTTTTGTATAAGAGGTTAGAAGTTCAAAGCCCACCTAGGGTTTCACTTCAGTTATTAGCAGAGTTGAGGAATTAAGCTCATAAAGTGGAAATGCAAGATAAAATAAGTAACTGGAAATAAAATGGAGCAAGGATCATACTCATTTTCAGAAAATGAAAGAAAGTAGCCAGAGCCAAAATGAAGTTTGCAAAGGAATTTCAAATACCCGTATGTGTTTTATCTCAGAAGTGCTATTATAAGATGCCATGAAAGGATTTCTAAACAAAAATGAAGTTTTCTTTCATTCTTCAAAATACCCACATTGGGATTTAAGTTTTAAGTACAAATTCTACAATTTTCAGGAGTACCCACATTAGGTTTTTGACAAAAGTGCAGTAGATTTGAAATGTAGGAAGCCCATGTGAGAATTCTAATGCAAAAATACATTTTCTTCAAAATATCAAATACCCACTTTCCAGCTGTTGTTAATGTATAGTTTTCTCATTATTTCCTGAGTACCCATTTGAACATGTTAAACACAAATGCATATTTACTTAGTTTCTACCATTTTCGGGGATACCCACATGAGGTTTTTTGCATTTAAATACAAAATAAGCACCCATTTGTGATTTCATGGCATGGCCTAGGTAGTGGTCTGTATTTTTTGTTACTCAAAATAGCATCATAGTCCTATGTTTAAGCTTTTGAGAGCTTTTCATTTATATAAACTATAGAGATATACAATGCAGATTTCTTGATAAAATCATTATCAAGAGCATGAAATGGTGTGGCCTGTGTGATGACCTGCAAGTTTACAAGAATAGAAGTGATCTTTTGTAGAGATAAAACTTTTAGAAGTTTTAGTTTGGATAGAAGGAGGATAGAAATAACAAGTCAAACACAAAACAATGGAACCAGAAGTCAAGGTTGGAGAAGAGAGGCCGCAGCCTTAAGAGGCTATTCTGGTTTACAAAACAGTGGGAAGAGCCATCAAAAGACTATGAAGTCGACTTACCACAAGTTGCAGAGGGGTCAACCAAAATGGAGAAGAAACGTGGAGTTCCCAAGCTGCAGATCGAGCATGTTCATGGTGGCCAGTGAGTAGAAAAGCACATAATACAAGGAATGCATCAGATAATTATCTCATAGCCGTGGCCAGTGAGGCATTTTTCTTCATTAAAAGGAGAAATGGATCAAATAAAATGACAAGTCGAACTTACCATGAGCAGTAGGGGCCGAATCTGGTGGAGAAGCAAGGAGAAAAGAGCTCGAATGGGGTCTCAAAGTTCAAACCCTAAGTATGGTGGTGCCTCTTGCAGAATTCACTCTCAAAACCAAAACATGAAATGAAATGATTTTTAGGTTTTGGCTTTTGGTTTTACTATCAACCCTAATTCGACTTAGGGGATGCATGCATATGCCTTAATAATTAAGTCTTTTTACCTTGGGTCGAGCCTTATGGAGAGGTTTCATATTATGTTTTTGCCTAAGTCTTTAGGCTTGTCCATGGGAGATGTTTTTATGACTTAGGGCTTTAGGGTGTTATGTCAATAATGGCTTAGTTAAAATGGATGATAGTAGAGACCTTAGATTTTAATTGATTTAGAGGGGGATCAATTAAAATTAAATTTGAAGTCTTTGTTATGAATTAGGGTTTTATTTTTAAGGAGTATGTCTTAGGTATTTTATTTTTTAATTGTTTTTTAAAGAAAAATAATTAAATGTGTATTAGAAGGGCATATTATTTTTATGATTTTAACAAGAAAAATAAGAGTTGTATTGGAGTAATAAGGGTATTATTTTTGTAAAGGTTTTCAATCTTTAATCACAAAAATAGGGCAAGTTGCAAGACTGCATGTTGTAAAGCAAGAATAAAACAATGCTTTATAAAAAAAATTATTTCTTTGCTATTTTAGCAGTTGGATATTGACTTTTCCTCTTGGTCGGATTTGAGATTCCTACTGGAGAGATAAGGTGTTTTCTTTGCTTTAAAAGCATATTTTGCCTATTTTTAGAGGATTGACAATATGTACATGCAAAAAGTGAGACTTTTCTGCTTTTGTGTTGACTTCTTGGACAGTTTTTTATACCTTTTCTTGAGCTTTTTTCTAGAGCTAGGATTAGGGTTTTTGAGGGATATATCTTTGAAGAAAACTTAGGGTTTTCTAGTTCAGATTCTATTTTCTTTCTCTTACACATTTTTGAGCTTGTAAACTTCTTTGTACTCAATTTTTCAGATTTTGGCATACTCCTACAGTTGAATAAAACATCATTCATTCTTCTCTTTTTCGGGTCTACTTGCAGTTTCAGTTAGATGTTATGTTGTGATTTTTGTTTACAGAGTCCTTGTTATGTCCTAAGACTATAATTTTGATGTAGAAAAGTCCAAAGATACAGGTTGCATGTTGTATTTGAAATCAAATCTTCATGCAAATCATTTAAGTGTAATTGTTCATGAGAGGTTGTGAGATTTTGTTGTTTTTTGGAAGCTCTTTTTGAGGAAAAAACCAGAGTCATCATTAGGTTATTATCAAGTCCTAAAAATCATTTTTAGTCATATATTTTAATTTCAGTTATCCTCTATCTCTTTTCCCAAAAAAAAAATTCTTTTAGAATAGGATCATCATACGGAGAACTAGCTCACTCTGGAGATTCTCTTTTCACATAGATTGCCCACATCTGGAAAGAGTTTCCATGTTTCAACAGATAGTTTGATTTTTGCAAATCTGACAAAGGGTGCATATCTGATTGCCAACAATTTTTGGCATGCCCGGTGGGACTCTGAAAATCAGTTTCAGAGAATTTTTTCAATGTTTTAAAGTTGTTGTTTGGTGTATGTTGTTAATTGGATGGATCTGCTATCAAAACTGCTAGTATAATTAAGAACTCGGCCCTTACTTTGCATGCATCCCAAAATTTTGCAATCCATTAGGATATATATGTTATTGATTTGCCACCGCATTTTTCCATTTGCCTCTCAACAGATTTTACAGCCAAACTAGTTGGTTTCTTATCTTTTGATTGGTCCCATTTGTTCTTTAGAACAAGATATGGTACAAAAGTAACCATAAAGTCTGAGCCTCTAGCGAAAGACCATATCGAGCCATATGTTTCGAGTCCTATAAACGCTAACCTCTACATCACCCCTGTACTGGAGGATAAAACCATGACCTTAGACCACAACATCCCTATAGAAAATATGAATCTAGATGAATGAGAAGTCGAAGATCATGAGCTTGATCTTTTCTAGCACACATATGAGATAGGATTAGTGGTTTATATGATTTGTGAACCTTATTTTGTTATCCCTAATCTATTTAAAGAGGAAGAGCAACCTGCAGAGAAGGTAAATAAGCTTTGGAAGCTTTATTTTGATGGCTCAAGGAGTAGTGTAGGCATTGGTGGTGGAGCCATGCTGATTTTACCAGAAGGAAACAAACATTATTTAGCCTTCAGGTTTGCTTCAACTGTACAAATAATACAACTGAATATGAAGCGCTGGTGCATGGCCTAGAATGGGCCTGAAAGAGAGGTATTAAATGTTGATGTGTTTATGGTGATTCAAAATTAATAGTGAATCAGGTTAGAAATATGAATGATGAAAAGAATGATTCACTTAAAAAGTATAAGCATCGAGTCTGGGATTTGATAGAAAATTTTGATGCTTTTAACATCCTTTCAATTCCTAGAAATGTAAATAAACATGCAGATAGGCTCGCTGCCATAGGAGCCCAATTTGATATTCCAAATCAAATCCACAAGGTAGAGGCACCTAAGTATGTGAAAATTATGGTCAAACCTTCTGTACCTGACAATAATGTGAGTTGGCAGGTTTTTGACAACGATGAAAAGATTGTGAGCTTCTTAATTGTTGAAGTTGAGTTCATTGATTGGAATGAACAAACATGGCAGCAACAGTATGATAATCAGATTGTGCAGCTAAAGACAAAAAAGCTGCCAAGGGGTTTGGTCACATTATAATATATCTTCAATTCAGATGACCAAGCAAGAAAAGATAAAAATAACATGATTTTCAAGGAAGAACACTATGAGGCAATCAAGATTTTCAAAGGTAAAATGCTCAAGTTGGGAAAGGTATGTAATAAAGAGGAACAACAAGCTTTCATTATGTTATGTCAAGAATTCAGTGATTTTTTTTCTTGGGAGTACAAAGATTTAAAAGGTTTTGATCTAGAACTAGCCCATCATACTATCGAACTAAAGCCTAGTGCAAAGCCTATAAGGCAAAAGAAGAGACCCCTTAATCTTAAGTTAGAGCACCTTATGAAGGCTGAATTGAATAAGTTAGTTGAGAGTGGCATTATTTTTCCTATTAAGCATACATCTTTGATATCTAACTTAGTTCCAGTTAGGAAGAAAAGTGGGGAAATTAGATTGTGTGTTGATTTCCGAGATTTAAATAAAGTGCCCCTGAAGGATCACTATCCACTCCCTTCCATGGAATAGATTTTGCAAGTAGTTTCTAGTTATGACAGATTTTCTTTGTTGGATGGCTATTCAGGGTATAACCAGATTCTAGTGAAGCAGGAAGACCAGTTCAAAACAACATTCACAACTAAATGGGGCACCATGCCCTATAAAAAGATGTCTTTCATCTTATCCAACACTGGAGAAACATTTCAGTGAGCGATGGACATGGATTTCCACGACCTCATGAATAAGTTTGTTCTAGTATATTTAGATGATATTACTATTTTTTCTAGAAATGTTAATGAGAATTTTGAGCATTTAAAATAGATTTTTCAGAGATGCGGAGAGTTTGGAGTATCTCTCAATCCAAAAAAGTGTATTTTTTTTGTACACGAAGGTAAGCTCCTTGGACATTTTGTCTCAAAGCAAGGTATTTCTATAGACCCTGAGAGAGTCTCTGCTATTCTTGAGTTACCATTACCAGCTCACAAGAAAGGCTTACAAAGCTTTCTTGGGAGGATTAATTTCGTAAGAAGATTCATACCCAATATTGTAGCTTTGCTACAACCTCTCACTATTATGCTTAAGAAGAATATGCCTTTCAGTTGGACCAGAGAAGGTAAGATGAGATTTGAGCAGATAAAGGAAGCCTTTACAACTGCCCCTACCCTCATTAATCCAAACTATGACAAAGATTTCATTATTTATGCTTTTGGAGGGGTTGATACTATTTTAGCTATGTTGTGCTAGCAAAATGATGAAGGTTTGGAGTAGCCTGTAGAATTTTTCAACCAGGTATTACACGATTATGAGGTAAAATATTCTTTCATTGAAAAGCATGTTTTTGCTATTGTGAGAAGCCTCAAAAAATTTAGGCATATGTTATCCAATAACATAATTCAGTTATTAGTTGCTCATTCTATTGTTAAGGACTTCTTACTTAACTGTGATATCAATGATAAATGTCTGGGTTGGATAACCAAGGTGATGGAGTTTGATATTGACATTAAGGTAACTAAGATTGTTAGAGGCAAGGGTTTGTGTGAACAGATTGTAGAAAATACAGTGGGCAACAACTTAAAAGAAGCTGAAAGCATTGATATAGTACTAAATAATGATGATGTAGTTGTTGTTTCAGTTCTCGCTGCTACTTGGATGCTGAAAATGATACATTATTTGTAGACTAGTGAGTGCCCCGAAGGCTTGGGTAGAGCGAAAAGAAGGTACTATAGATTACAAGACATTCATTTTTCAATTATTGATGGTATTCTTTATAAGAGAGATTTTTAGGGTATTTTATTAAGATGCATCGAGCCTGATCAAGTTGACAAGTTGTTAGGAGAATTTCATGATGGGCCTTCAGGAGGCCACTTTACTGCAAGAACAATAGCCTTGAAAATCATGTTGTCTGGTTATTATTGGTTAGATCTATTTAAAGATGCAATTTCTTGGGTCTGAAGATGTGAACAGTGTGCTTTTTTTTCTAGAAAATAGAGGCTTGCAGCCCTGCCTCTGCATCTAATTCAAGTGGAGCAACCATTTTCCAAATGGGGTTTAGAATTTATTGGACCAATCAACCTACCTTCAAGCGTAGGTCATAATTGGATCCTTACTACAACGGATTACTTCAGTAAGTGGACCAAAGTTGTTGCTTTGAAAGAAGCAAACGAGACTTTTGTACTTAATTTTTATCAAGACTTAGTGTCAAGATTTGGTACTCCAAATTCAATAATTTCTAACAATGGTTTAGCCTTTATTGGTTTGAGGATTTCTGACTGGTTAGTTAGGAATAACATTTTTCTGAACACATCTTCTAATTATTATCTGCAGGGTAATGGGTAGGTAGAATCTACAAACAAGAATCTGATTTGGATAATCAAGAAGACAGTTGAAGACAATCAACAAACATGGCATGAAAAGCTTAAGTTAGCCCTTTTGACTGATAGGGTGACTCCAAAAAGAGCCATTGGTTTTTCTCCCTATGTACTTGCTTATGGAAAAGAAGCTAAGTTACCTATTTCCATTGAATTACCAACTTTGAGTTTTGTTAAAGAACTAGAATTGTTGAATGAACAGCCTCTCGAAGTGAGATTTGCACAGTTGATAGAGCTCGAGGAAACGAGAAAAGAAGCATTAAGGCAACTTGAAATTTATCAATCTCAAATGAAGAGCTCTTTTGATAAAAAGGAAAGGCCATGAGAGTTCATCATTGGTGATTTAGTCTTTAAATGGAATGAATATAATAGTAAACCTAGACGACATTCCAACTTTGATACAATTTGGGACGGGCCTTATGTGATCATGGAGTGCAAGGAACACAACACTTTCCAACTTTCTAAGTTGACTAGAGAGGTGTTGTTTATCCCAGTTAATGGGATCCACCTCAAGCATTGCCTCTAAGATAAGTATTGTTTTGTAAATAGTAGAGTAGTTGTTGCAAATAAGTTCTTTACACACATTTCATTTCAGTTGTTTTTGCTTTCCCTAAGCGTTGTTGCGCATGTTTTGGTTCGCCATTAGGGCCTGTTAGTTTTCTTTTAGTATTGTTTGTTTTTGCTTTGTTTCTATTTGGAGTGTTACTATTCAATTTTCTGAGTTTCTTGATTGGGCAGATTTGACTCCATGCCCAATGGAGTATTTAAAGGCAACTGATCTAATACTTAGTAGGCAAGCATTTAGCATAAATCACCTAAACGTTACCAATTTTCACCATAGTTCAATTGGTAAAGCTGACTTGTTTCATTTTAAAGTGAAAGTTTAGTTAGTTGATGCATTGTTTAAGATTGTTGTATTGCATTAGATTTATCAACTTTCAACTATGCAAGTGTTTTCAGTAAACAAAATTTCAAGAAGTTCTTGCTCAGTGCTTTGTAGTACAAATGAAGTACAAGACAAAATATACAAATGATTAAGCATAAAAATTGCTTTAATTTATTTCATGATGCTTATTCACATTACAATATTTCATTTGTTTGCAAGAAAAAAATGAATTATACAAATTTGCATTTGAGATGCATTTCTTTTCAGAATGGAAAACAAGAAAAGAAATTAAAATTCCCCACACAAGTCGTGGGAGTAATTGTAACAATAGATCATGAGAAGCATGCTACACTATTAAAGATGTAAAAAGGAAAGACACATAAGTATGAGCATAATCATCATTTCTTGTTGTTGTTGGCCGATGCAGAAGTGGTGCACCATTCTTTGTCCTCAAGCTCCGATTGACCTGTAAGAGAAATGAAAGGGTTGTTAGAGCTTTGATTATGAACATCCCTATATGAATCACCAAAAATAATGTAGAATGCTACTGATAATGCATTGAAATAGTTAAAGTTGAGATAACATGAGTTGAACATAAGCAAAGAAGGAAACATCATAATAGTATATTGTTTTATCTAACATTGTTTGTTTCCATGTGCAAGTATAGGAAAAGATTTGTAGTTGATCATTTCATGGAGACATAAAATAATGTGGAGTAAAATGGGCTCCCACAAGGGTAGAGCTCGGCATGTTGCCTCTTAAACATACAGGTGGGTTGAGTGAGGAAATACAATATCATGCTCATCTGAGCCATTCATAAAGGAGTGAAACAATTTTTAGTTATCAAAGAAATCAAGGACATCGTTCACTCATAATAGTAAAATCTGAACAATGAAATTAAAATTACAAGTGAACAATGAGCTAGATTCATATACAGAATCAACTGAACTGCATCAATTTCATACTGGAAAAAAAATTAATACTGACAAATGATTGCATTTTTCTGCCATACGTTTTGTTCATGCTTATTCATGTTGTTTCATGGTGTTCTTTCTGATACAACAAGATTTTCATGTCATAAATGGTGATAGTGAATAGGCATACATATAAAATTTATGAAATCAAGCTGCAGAAATGGAGAATTGAAAGCTATTTACAATAGCTTCATTTAATCATAAAATTTATGAGGAGTGCTAAGCAGTAAATACACTGGCATTATCAAGCCATTTGATTACAGAGTATCAAAAGGAACATTTATGGGTGTGTTCAATATCAATTTGCACACATAAGACATCGTTATGAATAAACAACAATGAGTGATCAAAGTAAATGCAATGTGCAAGTAAAGCAGAAAGGTCAAATCTGGTTGTGAACTCATAAAAATGGGAGGGAAACATTGCTTGTTTTTATGAAGTTTTGAGCTGAGAAGGCATTTTTTTTTTGAAGCATTTAATTGTATGAAATGGAGGATGACAAGCATCAAAGTAATCTACAGGTATGCCATGCTAGCTGAATACCATTATGCAAAGTAAATAAGTAAAATGGAAGCATTTACATACAGTACACTTGAAGGATGAATGGAGTTTATGTGTGTTTCATTGAATGCATGAAAAGGTCATTATCATGTTAACATTGGAACTGTGTGAGTTAGAAAACATATTTTGATAACAAACCAAATGCTCTGAGTGGTTTTTGAGCTTCATTGTATTGTGCCTTTCAAGCAAACAGTGGAAAGAGCTTAGCTTGTTCTATTAAAAGTATTCTCTAAGTAGGGTAAAGATGCATTCTAAGAACAAATAAATGAAGTTACAGCAGTGCAAAGAACAAGAATCAAGAGTATATTCCTCTTAGAAGATGGAATACCCACATGATGTTCTCAACTTAAAATGCAGATTTCTTCTTTTACAGTTTACCCATTTGAGGGTTTTTGATAGAAAACACAAAATGTATAGATTTCTTTCAAAATACAGAGTACCTATATGAGGGTTTGAGTGAGGAATGAAAATACAAAGGAGAAAGCCATGTTTTGAGCTCATGTTTAGCTTTGGAGCTCTCAAGAAATGCAAATAGAGAATATACATGTCGCGGCCTGTAGAAGTTTTTACTCATGATATATTTATCAACTCACAGAAAGGTAAAAACCCATTTGAGTTTCCATCCAAATCTCAAAATCTAAGACAAACAATGTATAAAATGCAAGATTTCTTTGTTAAAATTCATTGGAAGCCTTTTTAAGCTTGTGATCTGTGCAATGGCCTACAAAATTTTAAATGGAAATCATTTTCTATATGGAAAAGCTTTCATAAGCTTTCATTTCAAGAGGGAAATAAAGACAGAGATAAAACTCACCATCATGTGCCTGTAGAAGAACAAATAATCTTGGGGATGAGCTCTCATAATGGCGGCCAAGAAGGAGCAGAAATAAAGCACAGGCAAATGGAGGCATGAAGATAGTAAAAATCAGAAAAATATGTGCATGGTTGCAGCCTTGAAGGTCAAATTTGCTTCAAAATGAATGAGGAAAACCCACGAAATGTCTTGGGAATGACTTACCATCATTTGTAGAAGTAGAATTGAGCTACAAAGGCTCGAATGATGAGCTTCAAGTTGAAGCCCTAACTCCATGATGGTGGCTAGATGCAGAGCTTCCTCTTTGAAATCACAAGCGCAAAATGATGTGAATTTAGGGTTTTCTTTTGGTTTTGTTTTCATTTTCCCTAATTTGAGTTTGGGCTTATCACCATGAGTTAAGTTTAATGCCTTCATTTTATCATTTGATAATATTTTCATGCCCTAGGTCGAGCTTTTGGAGATTTCACTTGACTTCATAAGTCTAAGGATTTAGTTTTAGATTTTGATTTATTTTTCAAAGTCACAATGCCTAAGGCATTCTATTTTAATGTCAATACATATGCCTTAGAGAGTAATAAAATGCCTTAGTTTATTTTCAATTGATTTTGTAGAAATCAATTAGAATGCAATGTTAAAAATTGCCTATATTTTTATGATTTTTTGAGAAAAATCAAAATGTAATGGAGAGATAAGGTTTGTAATAGTGTTGCAAATATTTTTTAAATATTTATTGCAAAAAAAAAATCAAATGGAGAGATCCAAAACTGTAATTATCTTGTAAAGCAGAGATAAAACAATATTTTATAAATTATTTTATTCTTTTTGCTATTTTTAGCAGTTTGTAAAGCTGAGAAGTTTGACTTTTCCTTGGGCGAAATTGAGTTGCATGGGATGGATATAAGCTGTTATTTTTGCTTTTAAAGCATAATAGACCTATTTTTAGGTGCTTTTTGGGATAGACATGCAAGAAGTGTGAGTTTTCCACTTTTGTTACACATTTTGGAGCAGTTTTGGGGGCTTTTTTCTAGGCTTTCTTCTTGAGCTCGGGTTAGGGTTTTGGAAGAGTTTTATTTTTAGGAGAAAAACTTAGGGCTTTTTGCAGTTCAGATCATTGTTTCTTCCTCTCTTGTTCATGTAGAGAGTTTTGTAAGTAGTTTTGTATTCAGATTTTGAGAGTTGCACACTCATTCAATAAAATAGCAGATTTTCCTTTCTCACTTCTTGTTTATGCTTTGCAAACAGTAATTTGATGTGTCTTGTGATTCAAATCTATGGAATCCTTGTCTTGTCTTACTATATTGTTAAGTGATTTGTAGGATTTTCATGCTAATTCAGGTTGTCCATTGTGTTTATTTTAAACATTTGCACAAATCACTTTTGGATTATATGTTTTGTGAGGTTGTGAGAATCAGGTTTTAAAGAGGTGGTGAGAGTGAGTTATTGTCAGAATCTCCTTAATGTTGGTTAAACCATTTTAGGTGATAGAATTTTAGTCTTAAGTTTAAATCCAGTTATTCTATTTTTCCTTGCTTAAAAAAATATTTAGAATAGAAACTGTCATTCAGAGAACCAACTCACTCTAGAGATTCCTTCTTCATTCAGATCACTCACATCTGAATAAGGTTTCCATATGTCAACATATAGTTAATATTTTTGAAAATTTAGCATAGGGTGCATATCTGATTGATAACAACTACCATGGTGAATACTAGCTTTATTGAGTGTATGGAAGTTGTGTTGAAACAACTCGTGAAGTAGTTCAATGTTAGGTATTTCATACCTCTCTATGTAAATGGTCTGAATATTTTTAACACAACCCAAATATATACTTTAAACAAAGTTTTTGTATGTCTAGTATGAGCAAGAATATTCTTTGTATGTCAAGTCAAAGTCCATGCAATGGATACAAAGTCACCTTGGTTATTAATACCTTGGTGCATCGTATCTATTTTCTACATCAAACAGGATTGTTCAAAATGCAAAGCCTCCAAGAAAAGTGAAAGCAATACTCATCAATACTAAATACATCAAATTTCTATCCATCATCAAATATTTCTTTTAGCTAACATCCATCTTGCATCATAATATTATTAGTAGCATCTCCATCCTACATACACAATGTTGTCAATACATATCCTGATGATAATAAATCAATGAAAACATCATGTATCATGTATAGTCAGCATAAATCTTGTTGGAAAATGGTCAGCACTCCCCTTGGGATTTGTGACATGGACTAACTACCTCCCATGGATCCGTTAACTCTGGCAGTTGTATCAGGCATTAAAAGGTCGATCTTTTAGTGCAACAACAAATGTGGGCCAACAAGTGGTATCAGAGCACTCCCCTTAGGATTCATGAGATGGACTAACTGCCTCTCGTGAATCCATTAACTCTAACAGTTGTATCGGGCATTAAGAGGTCAATCTTTTGGTGCAATGGTAACTATGGGCCAACAAATCCATCATATATCAACATCATCACATATATCAAAAAAATCGTTAAAACGGTATATTTATCATCCATCATAAAACATCATATGATATTAAATTTGATCAATCCATCTATCCACATCATATGCACACATCAGAAAAGTACAAAAACATGTATAAGCATACACCATCATACATCATCATCCACAAATCACATATAATGAAGCCAAATCAAAGCATGCATATCTCATATATATCATCATCAAAAATAGGAATGTCATGATACATCATCACTGAAACAAGTATGATAGGATAATATAAAAAATACATATATACGAGGCCTCGACTGAGCCGATGAATATATATACAAAATCATGTCTAAAAAGTCTCTGAATAACAACATCATAAAGATAAAGTACATATATGACACTCCTCAGCAAGAAGAGGACTCTAAAGACCAAGCTGTGGACCACCATTTGGATATGATTGTCTAACAGACTGCCCACTTGACTTAACACCACCACCTGCAACACTAGGCTCTTTGAATCTCGGTCATTGTTGGGCTTGAGGAATAAAAGAATCATATAGAGTATAGTAATATGTAGCCCCCTGTAATAAATGATGCTGCTCAGTATGAAGATTGTCACACTTTGTCCTCATACTATCCCTCTCTATGGTAACAACCTACAACTGTGTCTCGATATGATGCCCAATCTCTATATCTTGCTCTGCTCTGAATCCATGTCGCTCCTATTGAGTAGTGTATCTCTCTGCTATCAATGTGGAAATTTGTACCTCCACGACCTGTCACTGCCCTATCTTTGTAGCTAACTATGCACCTCCATCCCTAGGTGGTGGAGGGGACCTGGAACCTGTCCCCAATTCGGCTACATCTTGTCACCTTGATCATCTTGTTGGGCCCTACCAAGCTACTTTTCTATAATATTGAGGTGTTGTCTCTCTCATCACTGACTTGCGATGCCTGATATTTCTACTATGAGATCACCACTAGGATATGTGAATCTGAAAGGATCACGTTGTGCCCATCACTAATAAAAATTGCGAGTGGTATCCAAATCTGCTAAACCCACTGGCCAACCCCATCCGACTGGGGCAAGAGCTTTGAATGTAGCAATAAAATCTCAGTCAACATATAGACCCCATAATCAGACCTCTTTGGTGGTCCAACCAAATCGAGCCTCATAGGTGTCTAGAAAGCGACCATTGTCTCTCTCCAAACTACCTGCATACCTTGTTAGGAAGATACCTCTCCAAAAGAGATTGAGTGTGACAAATCAACCATCTAGTCTGTTGGTAGTGTACTAGCTACTCCTAATCATTAGAGCATGCCTCATAATCCATATAGGGTCTCCATACAAAACTTGGCATGTCATCATGAAGTACATGAAGTCGATAGGAAAGTTTTCCAGGTAATGTATAATGTAGAAAATCTCCATAGTGATATGAGTATGGATCTCCAACAATACGATATAGTATACCATCTGGCTGAGTCACTGAGATGTACACCTAGGCCCATACATGTAGAATAGAAACACTGGCGGGAATAGATTTCCCACCCCAATATACAACCTCATGCATATCTTTGTATAGGTGGGTGAAGAGACATGGACCCCATGTGTATCTAGTCCCATGCTTGAACATCTGCTCAATTCATATCCCCATCCTATAGGAAATGGATGGCCTCGCCTATTAGGAACAACGAGCCCCGATGCCAAACCACAAAGAATAAGGGAAATGGGATCGACATTGCCAATAAAATCATATAAGTCTATCTCTGACTGTCGAACTTCCAACCGTCACACCCCAAAAACATGATGTATAGCATGGGTGCCTCAACTAACATGATAGGTAACCAACTCTCTGTGAATGGGTAGACAAAGGATCCTCAACACATCCTCAAGCTTAATGGTGGCCTCCCTAGTAGGTAAATGGAAGGGAAAAGTCTCAAAACACCACCTCTTCGTGAGTGCAGTCATCATTGTGCTATGACATCAGATGGGGGCATGTAAAAAATATGTCATAACCTGACCACATCTAGAATATCTCTCTATAACACATTGAAACAAACAATCAAATCAAATAGATCCCAGGGTTGTTGCTCCCTTGAATGAAGTGAATTAAGGACCACCTACAATCATTCAACCCATGATGTTAGAGATTTTCTCTGAACATGCAAAACAAATTGAAAATGATGAATAAATTAACTTAGGGATCAAAAAGGTCAAAAACAAAGATTTTCTAGCAAAAGCGGTAAATTTTTTAAGAAAAGTGCTAGAAACAGGAAGGAGCGATGAATTTCTTGTCAAAAGTGAGTGAAAATAGTAAAAGCACAAGGTTTCAAAAGTGCAAAGTTTTGCAAAAGCACCAAACTAAAACAAAGGCGACCAAAATGAAACATAGCATTCAAACGAATAAAATTTAATCAAAAACAAATTACAAAGGTGTTAACTTAGGTCAAAATAAAAAAAATAAGGAAAGTGTGGAAGAACAAAGAAAAAGAGAGTTTTCTATAGGGTCACAAGCGTTGAAACCGGTGCAAAAGCACTAAAATCCTAAAACTTGTGCTATTGACTAGTTTGACTTTGTGCATTAATTACGAAAACATGGAAATATGAAAAAAAAAATCGAGAGAGTACATATTGGGGCACCAACGCCTGCAGGTTGTCCAAACTTTTGAACTAAGTCCGCATGATGTGGGGCTCCCCGAATCAACACCATAGATCCTCGACAACTGACAAAACACGAAAAATCAGAGACAAGAATCATCTATAGGCTCAAAGTGCAAATGAGGTAATTAGAACTCTAATTACCTACTTTAACCCTCAAAAACCCTATTTTTTTCTTAGAAAACATTTCTGAGTTAAAATTAGGACTTCCCAAGAATATTTGAACGAGCAAGGAAAGACCTATAGACCTAATTTTTTGCTCTTTATGCATCTTAACTGAAATAGAACAATTTCGTGAGCCTGACCTCAAATTGAAAACTTTTAGCCAACCTCTTGAGGGGGCAACACAAAATCCTACCATCATTTCACTGACCGTTGGGGCACAGTGGGGCATATAATTTCTTTCAAAACTTGATCGTAACATCAGAATCTTTGAAACAAAGCAACCAGTACTTTGTCTCAAAGAGGGGCAAAATTTAGACATGTAAAATTGACCTAACACTTATCGCACACCTTAAATGGCATTCTCACATCATCAACATAATTATTATTGAATATCACTGAATTTCACATCAATAGCATCAAGAACCTTAAATTCCTCTATTAATTGAATAGTACAACATTATTTAATTAATTCATGTTTTCATCATTTGCAACGAATTAAATAAATTTCATTTATTTAATAAAGTCCTAAAAACCTAATTTTTGCTATTAATTAAATAAAAGAACATTATTTAATTAATTCACTTTTTCATCCATTTCGACCAATTAAATAAATTTCATTTATATAATAAAGTCCTAATCTAACTTTATTTCTCCTTATTAATTAAATAATGTCAATTATTTAATTATGTCGCTAATTAACCATATTCCCCTAAATTAATTAAATTATTAAAAAAATAATATAATTATGTCACTTTCCCTCCAAGTTTGAATAATTGAATAAAACTATTCAAAACATCATCAAAAATCAAATAAAACTAATGCAACTTTATTTGCAAAAGTCAAACTTGATTTGCACGTTCAACTCCAAAATGAATGAATTAATTAAATCAATTAATTAATCATTCTCAGCCAGTTTCTTGATTGAGAAAATTATGAATCGTTGATTGGTCAATCTAATTCTTGACCGATCAATCTAAATCCCTGACTAATCAATCTATTGCCTGACTGATCAATCTTTTTCCCGACTGATCAATCTATTTCCCAACTGCCCAATATATTCCTCAATCACACTAATTACGTAATCTATTTGCACAAATTATGCCCATCTAAATCATCTCAACATCTTTCGACCATCGATCAAGATATTCTACTATGCAATCCTGATCGTTTATTTCAAATCACAATTTCTATATAACAAACCTCTTTCCTCACAAAAAAAGGATCAAAGAATCAACCTATTTTGTACAATGAAGTACTGCCAAGATCC
Source organism: Sequoiadendron giganteum (assembly GCA_007115665.2). Taxonomy (NCBI): domain Eukaryota; kingdom Viridiplantae; phylum Streptophyta; class Pinopsida; order Cupressales; family Cupressaceae; genus Sequoiadendron; species Sequoiadendron giganteum. The sequence continues at coordinate 316,017,599 of CM021105.1, forward strand.
TAATCAACATTGACAAACCTTGAACCAATATCTTCGATCAACACACACATTCATCAAAGCTCTCACAACACAACTATGGAAGCTTCACATTGATACAAGCAACCACATCTTTGCAAATACACTCTGACACGAGATGGGTAACGATTTAGTATAGTGAATTCAATTATTCTCATGTTATTTCATTTACATTTTCTTGAATTTAATGTTCTTAATTATTCATTTTTTGAGTGAAGGAATAGATCTAGATTCTTCTTTTGATTAGATTATTTTCTATTTCATTGCAATTATCTTGTTTAGACTATCAGATTTTCCCCCTCACACACACCCAAATCCTTCATAGTAAATGGATTTGCTAATTTCTACTTAATTTCATTAATATGTTGCATGTTAGACCCAACAACAAGTATGTCATCAACATAAAGCAACAAGATAATATATTTGTCATTACCTAATGTCTTAAAATAAACACAATAATTAGAATGACATCTTTTGTAACCTTGTTCAACCATAAAACTATCAATTTTCAAATACCATTTCTAAGGTGCTTTCTTTAGGCCATACAAACTCTTCTTTAACTTGCACACAAATTCCTCATTACCCTTGACCACATATCCCTTTGGTTGTTTCATGTATATTTCCTCTTCCAAATCCACATGGAGAAATGTTGTTTTCACATCTAGTTGTTCAAGATGCAAGTCTTCTATAGCCACAAGACTTAGAATAGTTCTAATAAAAGTTGTCTTTACAACCGGAGAAAATATTTCATCAAAATCTATACCTTTTTTCTATGCAAAATCTTTTACCATAATTCTAGCCTTATATCTTTTCTTGCCTCCTTCTTCCTTCAACCTGTAAACCCATTTATTTGGAAATGCTCTTTTACCTGCAAGAAATTGGACTAAGTCCCAAGTCTGATTTTGTAGCAAGGAATTGATTTACTCTTTCATACCTAGCTCGCATTGCTTTTTGGTATCTACTTGCATTGCATCTTCATAACCTTTAGATTCACCAAAATCAGTTAATAATATAGAATATAATGATGGAGAAAATATTTTTGGAGGTCTAGTTATCCTTGTAGAACATCTAACACTTGTAAGAGTTTGTAGGATAACTTGTTGTTATTGAGCATCAGGTACCACTAGAATTTTATTTCCTAGAACCTCATCCAACACCACATATTCCTTTTTGGCTTATTCATGCTTCTTTTTCTCTAGCCGATCCTTATACATGACCTCATTGAATATAACATCTATGTTCCTAATTATTTTATGATTTTCATAATCCCATAACCGATAACCAAATTAATCTACTCCATATCCAAGAAAGGTACATTCTTTAGACTTAGCCTCATGCTTGGTTCTATTTTCAATATCAACATGGACAAGAGCTTCACAACCAAAGGTTTTAAAAAAGGAATAGTTTACCCTTTTACCCATCCATGCCTCCTTTGGAATGCCACCATCCAAAGGATTTGAAGGTCCCATGTTTATTAAATAAAAAACGGTATGTACAACATCTACCCAAAAGTGTAAGGGTAGTCCAACATGCAATCTCATGCTTCTTGCATACTCCATAATGGTCATATTCATCCTCTCAGACACACCATTTTTTTGTGGGGTTCCAGGAACCTTTTTTTTCCTATGGATTCCATTGTATGAACAAAAAAATTTAAATTCTCTACTGCAATAATCGCCTCCATTATTAGATCTGGAACAGTTCAACTTTTTTCCTGTCTCATTCTCAACCAAAGCTTTCCACTTTTTAAAAGTTTCAAAAACTTCTAATTTTTGTTTTAGGAAATACACCCTTGTCTTCCTAGTTGTATCATCAATAAAAGTAACATGATAACAAGATCCACCAAGAGAAGATACTTGAGTCCGTCCCCATACATCTGAATGCACAAGCTCTAATTTCTCGCTGTTCTTCTCTTTCCCAACTTTAAGAAATCAGACTCTTTTCTATTTTTCATAAACAATTTTTTTGCAAAACTCCAAGTCAATCTTCTTCAGACCTGGTAGAAATTTTCTTGAGTGAAGGATCTTCAACCCTTTCTCACTCATGTTCCCAAGTAGCAAGTGTTATAATTGTCTCAGTAGCAGCTATTTCTATAGCAACTAAGGTAGAATAAGTATTACCAGTACAAAAATACAATGTGCCTAACTTTTCACCTTTAGCTAGTACTAATTTACCTTTAGTGACCTTCCAAACATTGTTTGAAAAGGTAATTATGCAACCTTCACTACCTATTTGTCCTACAAAAACTAAATTCCTTCTCAAATTTGGAACATGCCTTACCTCCTGTAGCAATTGTGAACATAAATTTCCACGAGCTCCCTCTGGGTGGTTTTTTATTTTTGCTAAGTACTAGCCCATGCCCCATCTATTTGAACTTCATCAAGCTCTTTTTTGCAAAATCTTTGTCCAACTACTGCCACATGTCCACCAGGTTCTCTCTATAGGGATTTCTCCCTTCACTCTTCTAATTGCTCTCGCCATGCTTCCACACGTCAGCAATTCACATATTCAAAACACACTTCCCTTTGTTTTTCTATCGAGCCCCGACCACTTGCCACATAGCATCGATCCACGTACACTTTTTGGTGGACCCCTTTGACAACATTGTTTATGAAGGATATCTCCATGTGTCTTGACTGCGCAGGTATTCATTGCAAGAGGGGAGGAATGAACCACGAGATCTAACCTGTCACCATGTGTCTCTAATGGGACTTCATCGAGAATAATTAGGGATGAAGCAAAAAGCCTCGCCAAGATTGCCACGTGTTCTAACTACCTTCATGGATTAGCAACACATGTCAGCACTATGTTCTGCTAGGACCACTGCCATCATTCACAAGGGATGAATTTGGTTTCTAAGCGACCACATTCCATGTTCGAAATATTTTCTGTTGCAGTGGCCAAGGGAAATAATTGCTTTGATATCTTTGCTCATGATTCAAAATCTTTTATGTTATCGGCCCACCAGGCAGTGGGATTTTTTATCTATAAATACCGCTTCTTCTTTCAAAGAAGGGGTTTAGAACTGACAAGAAAATTTGTGGAAAGACACCAAGACTCTTGTATTATTTTAGCTTATTGTATAAGATTCGCAAACTATGCCATTGTTCGACCTTTTTGTTTCTTGACTATTTGATAATGTTTTATACTGTTCCATTATTGTATCGAGTAATTTATTTGTAGACTTCTATAATTTCAATATAAGCTTGTTGATTCAAAACATGTCTTTGAATCTTCTTTTCAATAAATGTATGGAAGCTATTTTATGTCATTGAGTAAATTATTTTAATTTCCATTTTAATTTTGTTATTCTAGGACATAGCAGATTGATGAACGACCCTTAAATCATATGTAACAAATAGTTTTATCATGCTCATATCTACTTCTTAGTGTATCACCGTAGATTATATTTCATTTTACATTTGTTTCCTTCTACACTTTTCAACCCCCCCAATTACAAAAGAAGTTAGCTTCTTTAAAAACTCGGAGGTCACTTAGTTTAGCGCAATAGGTCTCCCCTTCAATTGAGTTTCCCATAAGCCTGTTACCTTGTCAATTTTTGGCATCAACAGTTTCTTTTTTCTAGCATGCCCAATGGGACTTCTTTAATGTACCTAAATCTAAAGTGGGTGTATGAGCCATCGGCCTGTTACTAGATCCCAAAAAGCTAATAACCCTAGTTTGTTAGTGTCTCCATTAGGAACAGTACAAGTTGGAACCCATATAGTGAACATTCAACCCCCTTTGTTAACCATGTTGCCAATTGCTAACAGAAATAATGTGGCATGGGATGTTGGAAGCCCCCCTTATAGCACCAGTAGCACCCATCGTCTAGGCCCCTATCTGTGTCTCTACTTTAAAAGATATACCTAAATTTACAGGGGATGGCTCAAGAACACCATCTAAACATTTGCAAGATGTGATAGATGTGTGTTTGGTACATGGTTTTACTGATCAAAATATAGCGCTAAGGTTGCTTGCACCCTCTTTTAGGGCAAGGTGCTAGACTGGTACCACACTCTGCAAGCTAACACTATCGGTACCTAGGATCAGCTCAGAGATCCTTTCTATGATATATTTCTAAATGATGGAGATCGGTCTTCACTCTACCATCAGTTGGTGACCATAAAGTAGGATTCTCATGAACCCATGACTGATTTTAATGCCTAGTTTCATACAACTTGGCAAAGAATTCAGGATGCTATCCAGCCACCAGACGAGTTGGCATTCATGTTCTACCTAAAAGCCATCAATATTGACATCTCTATAATGATCTAGTCTCTTGGTAGAACCAATTTACCAGATGTGTACAACATCGTGGTCAAAGCAAAGAACAACTTAATTGATGTCGAAAAGCTACTGCCTCGATCTATTATGCCAATAATTTTAGTTACATCAATTCCCACCCAGGAAATAATATATACCAGTGTGCCTGATCCTTCCTAATCTATGTATACATATCTGAGCACACCGCAAAATGTTGCTTCCATGTCTAATTCTTCAAAAGAAGAGATGAGCGACATAAAATAATTGTTACGGAACCTAGCAAATCAAGTAACTAATATCAAGTGCAACCATGTGGCACCTCCAAGACCAACCTACAAAAATTATTGAGGGAGACCCTCCTACCAACAGAATCAGTACCAAGGAGGTATGTGCATGAATCCGTAGGCCCAAGAAACTAATCAAATAGTGCTAATGCATACCCCGCTGGGAGTTGTTTAGCCAAGTATGAGCCAAGAGCTGACTACAGGGTAGAACAACCTCGCCAAAGATATCAATCCCTAGTGCTTCCCCTATAGTAATGAGCATATACCCTAAAATTATCCACGTGGGAATTTCAAATAGAAGGTGGAAGAACAATGCAACCAAGGTATAGCGTCAAGTTCATAAGGTTATATATATGCCTCTCCACAAATGGAAAATGTGGTACTTCGTGCTCAAATGCAAGAAATGTCCTTGGAACAAGAAAATGACATAGCTCCTGACCACGCCCTCTTCTCATGGATGGAAGGAGAAGAGGCGGTATTCACATACGAGGCATTCACCTCGGAGACCCCACAAGTGCAATCTGATTACAACACTCATTCAAAGAGGAGACTCATGGGCGAACTAGTCACTCTGCAGCCTCCAAGTGCGTCCAACCAAACTCCTAGTTCTTCCACAGTTGCTCCACAACTACAGCTGCACAAGGATATTGGTAAAATTAGAGCTAAGGAATCAAAGCCTTCAAATCCACTACCATGCAATGTGGTGGAACAATTGAAAAAATCTTCTGCTAACATATCCCTTTAGGATATCTTAGCTATTCCATAGCAAAATTCATTGCTGCAAAACGCCCTCCGAGAAGATGCAGCTATAGAATCAACAGAGAAATTTCTCAAAGAAAAGGTTGTTGGCCCATCACCTCCAGCCAAAGTTCTCACAAATAGTACAAATGAGACCTCTACTAAAGTTAAAGAGAAGCCAAAACCCAAGCCCTTTTTCCTAACTCTTATTGTGGGAAATAAATTATTGCATAACACCATGATCGACTTAGGTGCTAGCACCATAGTAATGCCCAAGCAGAAAGATGAAGCCTTAGGACTTAGCTATGAACCTTTATAAAGGGGGTTATGTAGCTTGATGGGAAAAAATTTGAAACCATATGTGTCATCAAAGACCTCCCCTTGACCTTATTTGCCTGCCCAAGCATCATAGTTCCGCAAGATACTGTGATCATAGATGTTCCTCCCATGTTCAGTCTTTGCCTATCTTGAGAATTCACTTCAAAACTAGGTGCGTATCTTTATTTGGATTGGTATCACCTGATACTAAGGACCAAGCACAGAGCTAAAATGAAAATAGTGTCTGAATCTTTTCATTCAGAACATGTGGATGATGAAGCCATGATCAACTTTGAGGCTGCTCATACCTCTTTCACTAAAGAAACATATGGTATCGAGCTACTTGAGGATGAGAAGGTAACTAGAGACTGGACCAATCAAGAAGAGGTCCTCTTGAGCAAATACATAGATGATGATCCTTTTAGTAACTATCATGCTACCAGATTGGGCACCTATGTCATCTATGATGTGGATCAAGAGATCCCAAAGGTGGTAAAGGACCATGTGGTTGATCAAGCCTCAGAGCTATGGAAATTGCACTTTGATGGTGCTAGGATATGTTTGACATCTCCAACCAATGAGGAGATTCTCTGGTCTTTTTGCTTCTAGTTTTCTTGTTCGAACAAAGAAGCTGAATATGAAGGCCTAGTGAAAATTATGAGCCTTGCAGAGCAAATGGGTGTCAAACAAATAATGGTGTTCAGAGACTTCAAGCTGATAATTAATCAAGTTTGAAACATCTCTGCGGCAAAGAATGTCCACATGCTGTTTTATAGACACAGGGTCTAGGACCTGATTGAAATATTTGAAGCCTTCAATATTCAAGTAATTCATAGGGAGTTGAATTCAACTACAGATTGTATGGCGACAATAGGATCTCAATTCGATCCTATCTCCAACTTGATAAAAAATATACACTTTGTGCAAGTGGTTGTCCGACCCTTCATTACAAATAATGATAAAATTTGGCAAGTGTTCGAAAGTGATGAACACATTTCCTCATTCATCCAACAATCAAGAAAAAAAATGATCAGCTTCAGCCAAAAATTGAAGAAGCATATGAAGGGAAAACCATTCAGTTAAGATCTAACAAACTTTTGAAGCACCTAGTTACTCTCAAAAATTTGTTCAACTATGATGATGTAAGAAATGGTAAGAGGAAGTTTGTAGTGGACAAAAGTGACTATGCAGACCTTCACGTCGTAAATGGAAGAAAGCTAAAGGTCGGAAAAGAAGTTTCGTAGCATGACAAAGACAGACTCACGCACTTTTTTGAAAAGTATGAAGGATTAGTGGCCTGGTTGTATGATGAAATTAGGGGATATGATCTTGACATCATCCAACATACAATAGAGCTAACAGAAGGTGTGAAACTAGTCTACCAAATACAAATTCCAGTAAATCTAAAGATTAAAGCCTTAATGGCACAAGAGCTGACAAAGCTAATTTAGTCCCATATCATCTTCTTGATCAAACACAACACATGGGTATCTAACTTGGTTCCAATATGAAAGAAGAGTGGATATATCCACCTATGTGTTTTTTTTTGGGACCTAAACAGAGCATCCCTAAAGTACCACTACCCGCTGCCCTTTATTGAGTCAATCTTGCTAACAGTGGTAGGATCGAAAATGCTTTCTCTATTGAATGACTTTTCAGGTTACAATCAGATCTGATTCTAAGAGGATTGACATAAGATGATGTTCACTACCAAGTGGGGGACATTTGCATATTCAAAGATGCCTTTTGGCCTTTCAAATGTTGGAGCCACTTTCTAGCAAGCAATGGATATTGCTTTCAAAGAACTAATTAACAAGATTATCTTAATCTACTTGGATGATCTAACGATGTTCTCTAAATCAAAAGATGACCATTTTGATCATCTAGAGATGGTTTTTATAAAATTCCAGGAGTTTGGGGTGTCCCTGAACCCGAAAAAATGTATTTTCGGAGTGCCTTAGGGAAAATTATTGGGGCATGTAGTGTCCAAAGATGGTAATGCTATATATCCAGATCAAGTAAAATCAATCAAGGAGTTGCCACTGCTGGTCAACAAAAAGGGAGTTCAGTCCTTCCTAGGGAAGGTGAATTTTGTGAGAAATTTCATTTCAAACTTTGCAGGGTTGATAAGGCCAATCACCCTTATGCTAAGAAAATATCAGCCATTCAAGTGGATGAAGGAGGCCAGATAATCCTTTGAGAAGGTCAAACAAGCCATTATTTCAGCCCCTATATTAATAAATCTTGACCTATCAAAGGATTTTATCATGTATGTTTTCAGTAGTTGATCTAGTATAGCTACGGTCCTAACCCAGAAGGATGATGAAGGAAAAGGGGAGCATCTGATAGCCTTCCATTCTCGCACTTTGAAATACTATGAGAAAAGGTATAACTTTGTTGAAAGATAAGCATTGTGTCAAAGGTATCAAGAAATTTTTACACCTTATCTCTTATAGAAAGGTGGATGTATTTGTAGCACATTTTAGTGTGCATGAATACATAATGGAAGGAAAAATCACTGAGAAAAGGGCCAACTAGATAACAAAGATCCTAGAGTGTTAGGTAGAGGGTTGTGTGAATATCTGGCATCAGACAACGAAGCACCAATGGAAGAAGAGCAGCCCAAAGAAATCTTACTCAATGAACCTGAGTCTAAAATTTGTTGATTGGTGGACAGAATGAGATTTATGCAGATAGGTAAATATTCGGTAAACCTTCCCTCTCAGAAGAGAATATTTTACAGAATGCAGAACAACAGATACGTGCTAATTGAGGGAGTTCTCTTCAAGAGGAATTTCAATGGTGTACTCCTACCATGTGTAAATCAATAGCAGTCACAAAAGATCCTAAAATTATTTGATAGCAACCTAGTAGGTGGGCACTTCTCCATGAAGACAACTTCCATTAAAATTATGAGCGCGGGGTATTTTTGGTCCACATTGTTCAACAACTCATATGATTTGGTCAAAAGATGCAAGGAATGCCAATTCTTTGAAGGAAGAAGAAAAAATTTGGCCATGTCGTTCAACCCAATAGTAGCGAACGAGCCTTTTGCACAATGGGGATTGGATTTCATTAGAATGATTAACCCCACGTTGAGTGTTGGCCACAAGTGGATTCTCATAGCCACCAACTATTTCACCCAATGGACCGAGGCTATTCCCTTGAAGAATTCAAGAGAAGCAGAGATTGTGAATTTCCTTGAGGAAATAGTTACAAGGTTCGGCCCACTTAAGACTATCATCTTCGATAATGCAAAATATTTCTTGGGGACTAAGGTATGTCAGTTCACATTTAAATATGGAATATTCCTAAAGACCTCTTCCAATTATTACCTACAAGGAAATAGACTGGCTCAGTCCACTAATAAGAACTTAGTCTGACTCATCAAAAGGATCGGTTCAAAACATCAGAAGGAATGGCATCAGAATCTTCAGACAACACTCTGGGCAGACTGCATAACCCCTAAGCAGGTCTTGAAGACTTCATCATACAAATTAGTGTATTGGAAGGAGGCACTATTGCCCATCTCTATGGATATTCCAACATTGCAATTACTCAAATCTTTAGAGATTGAGCAAAACGGAGCTATGGAGGTGCACCTAGCAAAACTGATGGAAGTTCAAGAAAAAAGGGGAAAGGATCTAACGGCTATGTGCAACCGTCAATAGGTGGTTAAAAATTGGTTTGATAAAAAGACCTTTGACCCAGGTCTTAAATGTGGAGACTTAATGCTTAAGTTCAACGAAAGGGCTGCAAAGCCTGGCCAGCATGGAAAATTTGATAGCCTATGAGAAGGCCCTTTCCGCATTATTAAGTGCAAACAACACAAAACTTTCGAACTTAAAAGTATCGATAAAGAAGCACTGGGGATTCCCATTAATAGAATCCACCTTAAATTATTTAATTAAAGCTTAGTAATTATTTCCCCCATGTAAAATATGCACTTACTATATAGTTTTCTTTTTCGTTCTTCAGTTTGGCCAATCTTTCCACTAGTTTAGAGAAATGAAAGCAACCATATGTGGAGAATTGAAATTTCAAAACAACCTTAGATAAATAAAAGCAACCCATATATGGAATTGAAAAGATATTTAGAAAGTAGAGAGAAAGGAAACTCATGATGAAAAGTTGCAGAATTAAAAGAGACAAGAGTTTTAGAATATAAGTTTTATATTCATTCACAGTATTATATACTTTGAGATTACATGTTCAAAATGGCTTTGGGGCCATACTTTCAAAATTATATCTATATATTGTGTAGTTTATATATATATATATACTATAAAGTCCTTTTTCTAGGCATATTTACAAAAATAGAGAAAAGTATTGACTATTCAGGAAGGAGTATTGTTGGCAGTAGCAATAGGATTATTGCTATTGACAGAGTTGTCATCATCAGCAACAGTAGGGATTGGAGCAGTGGTATCATCAACAACACCAACAATGATTGGCGAAGGGAACACAAGGTTCTTGAAGTCTATGTACCAATCGACGTCGTAAAATAGCACCATGTTATTGTAGTGCAATAGGAAGTGACATGCAAAGGTGGCCCTCTGACGGTGCTCAACTTGTGAAAGAACCTGAAACCCACTCAAAAATGGCACCCACGACACCATGACATCCTCTTCGATATGTTTATGCAAGTCGCTTGCTACAGGGAGGCCCAGGCCATATACGACATTTGTCACAACTTCCTTGAGGCCACCAAGATACTTCTTCAGAAAGATTTGGAGTGTCAAATGCATAATCATATCCTTTGGTATCTGTATGTCAAGAAGGGAAGCAAAAAACTGAGAGCAGATATCTATGTTCACTCAATATTTATCTTTGTATTCAATACAATCCCTTCCCAGAACCCACTTCATGGCTATGATAGCTAGTGAATGCTTATTTTTGGTCATTCTTTTTAGTCATCTACTCAAAATCTCTCCCTGAAATGTTTTTTGGGACTTGTTGCAAACTAGCCTAATGAGAGTATTCATGGTACTAATCTCTACACAACTACCTAAGTCTAGCTCTATGCAAATGCTAATTCTAGCTAATCGCCTAGTACTAATTATTTCAAATTGCTAAGTGTGAATTCACTATTGCTAAAGGGTCTATTTATAGAAATGTTTAAGGTACCTAGGTGCCATAAGCATGATTCTAATCGAGTGTTAACTCAAAAATCCCACCAAGGGCCAGCTCAAAATTCCCACCCAATTGCACCTGCAGGTACAAATTGTTAAGTGCAAGATTAAGGAGCGGTAATTAATTAGCGCAAGTTGGTGGTAGTCCCAAGCGATCGTCTATACGGCCAAGAGCTGAGGTGTCATGATATAGGCATTTTCAAACTCCAAGGCATAATGCAAATATTTTCAAGTACTCATTACATCTTTGGCTTAATTATTCCTTTTGGGATATTAACTACCAAAACATGTAAAAGGTTCATAGGCTTTTAATCACCAGCTCAATTTCCTTGGAAAATTATGCCAAAGGACGTGATCACTAATGCCATTATGAATTCTTATCTTTTCAAAAGGGCAAGTAGTTCATTCTGCATGGGCAAGAAAGCTAGTGGTACATGCTGATTTTAATGTGAAAAGGCAATCATTGTCTACTGTGTTAAAGAAAAAATTTAAAGAAAAAGTTGTGTTGCATACAAAATTTAAATAGTGCAAAAAGCTTCCTAAGTTTGTGAAAGAATTTTTAAATGCAGAATTGTTGAGAAAACCCAAGCATGATGCAAAATAGTAGCAAAGTAGCTAAGTGCAAAGAAATAGCTATAGGGGATTTGCTGCTTGGGTGTGGGTTGAACCTTAAATGAAAGGCGAGAATTCATCTGGATTTTCATTTATTCTAGAGCCTTGCATAGTGTTATAGGTTCCATTCATACCAGACCAGTGTGCTTTCTGAGAAGGAGCTTGTAAACAATGGAAGCAGCCCAAAGTTCTCAAATAGAAATGCAAAGCGAAGAAACACAAAGTTTTTTTGACGCCATGCGTGCAACACCTGCCGCCTATATCTTTGAAGATGTCTCTTACACTTCACTTTGGATACCCGAGAATCCAGTGTGGGTAAATACAAAGGTCGTAGAAAATTAAAAAACCCATAGATATCGAAGCCGAATAAAGGAAATATGGGATAACATTCACAATCCCATCCTCGAAAAGAACCCTAAGAATCTTAGGGAGTGGCCTATTGGAGGATGAAGATAAATAGCCACCTAGATTCTTTGGTGTAGAAGTGTTGGTTCAATGGGCTTCCATAGTATATGGTCCTATTTGTGCACTACTTCCTGGAGCTAGTCAACGAGGCCATTAAGCATTTCAGACCGATTACCAACACCATCGAGGGCTGGGAGCTGAGATTTAATATATGTGTAGAAGTTGTCTAGGACATGCTATACATCCCTGAATGAGGCTCCAAAGTGGACAAGATGGAGTCATTCACTTCGACAAGGGGGAGAAAATATGGAAAACTAGAGAATTGGCTCTAGATTTTTATAACAAAGAAACCAAAAGGGCCAAGGAAGATCAGAAAAACCCACCACAAATTTTGATGACGCACAAAGCTTTCCCATAGACCTACAGGATGCCTTCTCAATGATGGCATTTTTTTGTAGCCTAGACACTGAAAAATATGTTCAAGAATTTTAACTGGGCTTGGGGTTCCAGTTGCACAAGCAACATTCCATTTTCTGGTATGACTTCGCAGAATTCATCGTCGAGCAGATGCTGAGCCAGATAGGGGAATACATAACACAACATAGGTTCAGGTTTCCTTCTTTCCTCACCCATATGTTTTTGCATCAAAACCCTGAATTCTTGAAAAAACATGTGAGGTTGGCTATTTTTTATGAAAATCAACAAAGAAGGCTAGTTTCTATATGGACTCCTCTCTGCAACTTATGATTATTATGCATTTTCAAATTATTTCTTGACTTTGATTTTGCAATATTTGAGTGAGGATGGTGGTATTACTAGCTCAACTTAGACTAGACAAAGTTTATGCAAAATTTCACTCCAAAATGCGACTGGTTTCTAGGTGAGGATTTCACATTCATTCAAATGTGAAACTTTACCAGGGAACCATTCCATCTTTCGACATGTCTCACAAATCGGGTTCTGGTCCTCGAAATGTTTCGACAAGTATCAATTATTGACTTCACTTTTTGCAGAGGACTAGCCAAGAAGAGAGGATTTTTCTCCTACTCGCTAAGCTTTAAAACAATGATTATGGCCAAGAAGAAAATGCATGAACTACTAGAGGAAAAGGTAGCTCATCTGGGGCTGGTATGGATTTGTGAAAAATGGAATTACAACCTTGACAATGACTTACCAAATGAATATGTCAAGGTAATGCACAACCCCCAAAATTACTGGGAGAAGCAAAAAAATCCATTGAAGGATGTGGATGACCTATTGGTGGACCTAGTTCATATCCCATCCAAAGGTAGTCAGCCTGCATGGCTCAGGTTCTACTTCCAGTCAAGAAAATATAGTGAGAAGCATCCAATTGGTGCTACTCTTCGCAATAATTTGACAAGGAATTTCAACTCGAGTGAAGAAAATATTAGGTATTTCTAGATTTACCGATAAGAAATCCAACACCCTAATGCCCCTTATGAGAGTGTAGAGTCGGATGAGAGGTTTGATAAATTATGGAATGATGAGCATCCTGATTCCGATGTAAGTGATGATGAAGATACCAACCTAGAGGAGGTTGAAACACATATTGATGAAGGAAAGGAGAAGAAAATGGAAGTTCAGATGAGCTCGGCGTAGCCAAAGGAGAAAGTGATGAAGCAACCTATCAAGGTTTCTACAAATGTGTGGGTGAACATATCATGTCTGAGGGATTCACTAACTCGCACCTGGACCGCAAAAAGAACTAGAACAACCCAACAGCAAAATTCAGAGGCTATAAACGTGGAAGACTCACCACCCATCAAATGACAATGCATAGAGGAAGCTTCTGGAGAGGGTTTGCAAGAGCCTGAGGCAAGCCAAGAGCCCATAACAAGCCAAGGATTGCAATCATCTGCACCGTAGGTATTTCTCATTCCCTCTTCTTTTGCTTCATAATCTTTAGTTTCTCTTGTTGTGTCCACAGTGCCCTCACTTCGGATGTCGGCCATTCCTTTTTTGCTTCTACTACAATGGTCACTGGAGGCTTCTTACAATTCTCCCAAACGAGGCCATTTGCATTTACCCCTTCGTGGACCTTTCCACCTTTTTCCTTAGCCCAATCCATGTTGACTATCACTTCACATTTCTCCTCCACGGTCGCCATTGATACCCCTCTTGCTACTACTGTGTCAACCCTGACCCAGTCTGCCTAGTAGATGGAATCCACCATGACTTCGCTTCAGCCACCACTTCCCTTAAGTCCTCTTGTTGGTTCATAAACTAGGATCTGTCATATTCCTCCTTTGTCCCCATAAATAGTCAATATTTTGATGAAGAAATCACCCAAAGCCACTACCCTCTCATTCCCTTTTGCTCTTCCTCCTGGTGCATCTTTCACAGGTGGACTCATTCGGTTGCCAACATAATTTTTGTCAGAGATTGATAAAATAAAGTAGGCATGGGCTATCAAGACCTAGAAGCAAAAGGCCAAGGATGCTAAAAAGCTGGTAGAGCCAAAGGTATAGACTATTTACAATGAGGCTCAGTAATTGCTGCATTTTGCAACCATGTACCCAACCATCATCAAACCACAAGGAGAGATGAAGCTCGATGATTACAACCTATATGCCATGGGACTCAATTTGAGCATAGCCCGATTGCAAGAAAAATTTTAGCTCATGGAGGAGACGCAATAGGTGGTGACCACCGAATTCCTCAAATCTGGTCGCCAGTTGAAGAAGAGAGAAGAGGAGCTGAGAATTTTCAAGGAGAGATTTGATGTCCTACTAGGAAAGGATAAAGTGAGGGATGCAAAATTTGAGCGCTTATCACAGCAAGTGAAGACAGAGCAAGCTAAACTCTGAGAGGAACTCACAAAGTTCCAATTCTTTGATCCCAACCTGATCACTAAGCTATAGTGAAAAATCAAGAATACCAGGACCAGCTAGCCCGGGCAGAGCAGGTGATGCAATGAAAAAATGATTTTAACCATCAACGCACTCAAATAGAACAACAGATGTTACAGAAAAATGCATAATTTGAGGCCCGACGGAGTCAATTGGAGAATGAAGTCTAGGAAATGAAGTCTTCCCTTGAGAGGGAAGCAACAAACAAAGAATGGGCCAAAGAAAATTGGCTTGTAGAATCAAGAACCCTATAGGGGAAACTCTCCATAGTGAACCAAAGGATTACAGAGCTAACACATAATATTGGATTAAGGGATGCAGAAATTAGCATTTTGAAGAGCTCTGCCCAACCTCCTGCTTAGTTAGACTTCCTTGTAGTGGCCCAACAATTGTATATCTCATACTGGGAAAAGTTCAATGCCTTCTGCCTGAACCTCCAACCGACACTCCAATTCATGGCAGAGGTAAAAAGTTTAGGCAGGGAAGTTCATAGAACGATTGAGCAGTTCCTACAATCCATCACAGAAAACGTTCTTGAGGTGAAAAAATTGTTGGATAAGCTATACATAGTTTGGGATGAAGACTTAGCAAGTGCAGGGATCGGTGACCAAAAATCTGCTACCAAAATAATGAATAGGTTCATCCACTGCCACACAACCATCCTCCACACTATCAAGTGTGATGCCACATTGGACCAAATCATGAATAGCATGTGGGAAAGGTTCTCCTAGCTAAAGCAAATGGGCTTACCTTCCTCATTTATTTTAGATGAATTGGTGGCCATAAATAGAAGATTGCGGTGAAGATTGAAGAGAAGCAACGAGATGCATCCACTTTTTAGAGCTTCAGTCAACCCCTTACTATAGAAGATATTGAGGGCATCACCCATTTGATAGCATGGTTGCTCTTCCAACACGAGTCCTGGGCCAGTATATCCATGACGCTATCATATAGAGAAATGATCAATCTGCACAGAACGTAAGAGAATATATATGACATATCGACGCCATCTAAGGTCAACTGGCTACCTCTGAATACTGCTCTCTCCAAGCTTTGATTGCATTGCCCAATGGAATGGAATCTAGTCTATGAACTAGAAAATTTTGTGTTCCTTCTTTCGCAGGTGAAACACCCCTGGTAGTAGCCAAAAGCTATGAACATAAATTTACTCAAGCCCCCTCCAGGTGGTTTTTATTTTTGCTAAGTACTGGCCCACACCCCATCTGTTTGAACTTCATCGGGTTCTTTTTTGCAAAAGCTTCATTCGATTCCTACCACATTTTCGCTAGGCACTCTCCGTAGGGATTTCTCCCTTCACTCTTCTAATAGCTCCTGCCATGCTTCCACGTGTCAGCAATTTTTATATTTGAAAGATTCTTCCCTTTGCTTTTCTATCGGTCCTTGACCACTTTCCACGTAGCATCGATCCGTGTACACTTTTTGGTAGACCCCATCGATAGCACTGTTTGTGAAGGATATCTCCACGTGTCTTCACAATGTAGGTTTTCATCACAAGAGGGAAGGAATGAACCATGGGCTTCGAACTGTCACCACATGTCTCTTCTAGGACTTCATCAAGAAGAAGTAGGGAGCAAGCAACAAGCCTCACCAAGATTTCCATTTGTTCTAATTGCCTTCGTGGATTAGCAACACATGTCATCACTATATTCTGTTGGGACCACTGTCATCATTCACAAGGGATGCATCTAGTTTTTAAGTGACCATGTTCCATTTTCAGAATCTTTTATGTTGTAGCAGCCAAGGGAAATCATTGCTCTAATATATTCGCTCATGATTCATAATATTTTTTGTTATCGTCCCGCTAGGTGGTGAGATTTTTTATCTATAAATACTACTTCTGCTTTCGAAGAAGGGATTCAGAACTGACATGAAAATTTGTGGAAAGACACCAGGCCTCTTGTATTGTTTTAGCTTATTGTATAAGATTCATAGACTATGCCATTGTTCGGCCTTTCTGTTTCTTGACTATTTGATAAAGCTTTATACTGTGTCGTTATTGTATCACAGATTTCTGTAATTTAAATACAAGCTTGCTGATTTAGACCTTGTCTTTGACTCTTCTTTTTAGTAAATGTAAGGAAGTTATTTTATGTCATTGAGTAAATTATTCAGATTTCCATTTTGATTTATGTTATTCTAGGACATAGAAGATTGTTGAACGACCCTTAAATCTTATTTAACAGATAGGTTTATTGTGCTCATATCTACTTCTTGGTGCATCGCCTTAGATTATATTTCATTTTACATTTTTTTCCCTATACCCTTTTCAATCCCCCAATTACAGAAGAAGATGGCTTCTTTAAAATCCTAGAGGTCACTCAGTTTAGCGCAATAGGTCCCCCCTTCAACTTAGTTTCCCATAAGGCTGTTACCTTGTCAATTTTTGGCATCAACAAAAACCATTCATTTCCATTCTGCAACTTTATTTTTATCTTTTCTTTTTCGAAAATTTGATAGGGTTCATTATCACCCAAATATACCTGTCCAAAATCACCTTGAACATAATCTACAAAATATTTCCTATACGGTGTGGCATGAAATGAAGCCCCTAAATCTATTACCCAAGAATCATTAGCATTATCTAAACACAGAATTAAAGCATCCTGCAATTTATTACTTGCAACTTTAGCTTCCTTATTGTCATCAAGTTGTTTGTCTCCTTGTTTTCCCTTTTGAGACCAACAATCCTTCTTTAAGTTTATTGGCTTTCCACAGTGATAGCAATCCATTCTTTCTCTGGATTTAGATATACCTTTCTTTGACTTCCCTTGTGACTTCCCACGATTTGTTTGGATTTTTCCTCTCTCCTTTGTTCTTCACCTATTCTCTATAGTCAAAGCATTACCTGATGTTGAACTCTCACCTGTTCTTTTTTGTCGCATTTCCTCGCTAAGGATAACACCAACAACATCATCAAATTTCAATGTATTTGAACCAAAGATAGAGTTACTTGCAACCATTACCAATCTATTCTATTTTTCTTGCAAAGAACATAAAACCAAGAAAGCCCTCAACTCTTCATCAAAATTCACTTTTATAGAAGTTGACTGGTAATCATATTAAACTCATTCAAATGATTTTTCACAGATCCACCTTCAATCATTTTCAGATTAAACAAATGCTTCATGAGAAATACCTTATTTGAGGCTAAGGGTTTTTAACACAATTTAGCCAAATATTTCATCAAATCCTCTATTATCTTTTCTTTTGTTATATTGAACACCACAGATGGTGTAGAGCACAACCGAATGGTCCCCAGTTCCTTTCTATCTAGAATCGCTCATTCTTCATAAGACATCACAACATCTTTCTTTTCTTTTCCTTGTAACAATCGCCATAGATCCTTTTGATACAAATAATATTCCATTTTCATCTTCCATAATTGATAATTCTAGCCATTAAACTTCTCAACCTTGAATTTTCCTTATTCTATTGTTCAAACCCAAATCTAGAGGTTTCCTACCAATTGACCAAAAAACATGCAGCTCTAATACCAGTTGTTTGGGTTAGGTAGATCAGAGCAATAAATATTAGCAATTATATGTAGATCAAATAACCTAGAAATAACAATGAAGAATAACACAAAAAATGACCAACACAAAATTTTAACGTGGTTCACCCAAAATGGGCTACATCCACAGAAACTCAACCTTCCAATGATTTTATCCAACATAAAATAGTTTACAATCTCGTGAATGTCATGTCATAACTTTTTAGTTTTTTTTAGGTTGAGATTTATTATCCAAGTTGTCATATATATTGTTGTCATTCCCTTTTTTCAAAAACTAGATAAAATATTGATTGCTTATGGAGACATCAAAGTTTGAGAATCAGAGTTATCATTTAACACTTTTCAAGGATTTGTCAAAGATCAGAGATTGAGTATGTCATTTCAATCATGTCAGAAGTTGTTGAGCATCAAGGTTCAGAGATACCACATGACCCATGCCAAGGAATTTTCAGATGTTGGGTTTGTTGCTCGACACATACCTAAGATCTATCAGAGGTCAAGGATTGAGATTTTGTCCCAATGCATGCCAAGGACCTATCAGAGGTCAAGGTTTGGGGTTGTTGCTCGACTCATGCCAAGGAGCTATTAGAGGTTAAGGATCAAGGTTGTTGCCTGTCACATCCTAAGCATCTATTAGAGGTCAGGGATTGGGGTTGTTGCTCCATACATGCCAAGTAGCTATCAAAGGTTGAGGATTGAGGTTGTGGCCCAATGCATTCCAAGTTGGAAGGAAGGAGACTCTCCAAACCTCTATCAAAAAAGTGTGTAAAACCTATAAGGTTGACCTATGATGTAGCATGTAGAATTCAAATTTTGGCCTTGATTCCATTTTGGGTCTAGGCTAACTAGTTTTATCTTTTGGGTTGGTAGCATATGAAACTAGAAAATCATTTCAATTGTAATTATCAAGTTATGTCATGGTATATTTTGGGCACTTTATGTTCAAGTAATCTTTTATGGAAGAAAACCCGTAGGAAACTGTCATCAATGGATGAAAACCCATTGATTGTTAGAATCAAAAGATGAAAACCTTTTGGCTCCTCTTGAGGGAATTCTCACTCAAGAAGTGAATTGGAGCTTCAAGTTTACAATATAGTTCAGTCTTCTTGTGAGTGCATCATTTTTTATAGATTTGTAAGTGTTTTTTATTGTTGTTGTAATGAGTGTCATAACAATCCTTTGGTTGTAGAGATTTGATCATAATCAATATCAATTGTTGTTGTGAGTGAATGAAATATTGAAACTAAAAAATAAAGACAATACAAAGCAAAGTACCTATTTCAACATTCAACAATCACCTTTAATAGAGTGTGAGCACAATAAATCAAATCAAATGAGAATGCCTAAATAATAATTCATCCACAAAGCCTCATCTTACTCCATTATTTTTTTATGCTTCAAATTATGATATGTGGATTGTTCTTCTTAGAATAACCTTGTAATCAGAACTGAGTGTAATGATAGCATGAATGTTATCAGATAATTATGGATTGTTTTATGGCTTGGAAGATGGTTGATTTATAGTGGATAGAAGAATTAATGTGAAGAAGAAAATTTGATGAATTAATTAAATAATCAAATTTTATTTAATTAATGTTGATGATGAAAATGATGATTATTTAAATAATTAAAAAATATTTAATTTATACGATAATAGGAAGAATATAACCCGCAAATAAGAAAAAAAATGAAGTGAGCAAAGCAACAAATCAGATCATGGGCAGATGTTGCAGACAAGGAATGGCCTACAATGGATGTAGGAGGTCACCAATGGGAAAATCAGAGTAGAGGCGGAAATGGGTCCGAGGGAGAAGAATGGGAACCACACAAGTAGCACCGAGCCAAAGGATATGAAGGATGTAGTCCAAACAATAGGAGAGGAAATGTGGGTGGGAAATTTTATGGAGGTGAGGAAGCCAATCAAATAGATGATCAATGCAAGACTTGGTCAAATAATGGTTGGCGATGACACCAAAGTGATCAGGGTGGAAATGGAGTGGGGAGGAAATGGTCATATGAACAAGGGTATGCCAATAGAAGGTATACAACCAAGTGGCAGGAACAAGATCAAAATGAAAAGGAGAAAAGACGAGAATGGTTTGGGAGGCATAAAAAAGTAGTGATAAATTGAATGGAGAACCTATGGATTCATGGAAAAAACATGAACCGTGGGGGAGTGAATGATTCCTCAATGATCATGGACATGAAGGGCTCAACCCTAACTAGAATTCTTGGAGGAGGTTCCCACAACAAGGATCAAAGTGGGATCATCAAAATTGGAAAGAGAGTAAACAAGGTAAGAATAATTTAACCCATGAAAATCCTTTGGAAATATGCATTTCCTTTTTTTGGGATAATGTAAACTTGGAGCAATCAATTATTCATCAAATGGGGAGGGGGGGGACTTGGCCAGCAATCTCGAAACTCAATCAATGGTGCGAGAAAAACTAGGGAAGTGTAGGAAAAATATCTTTGACTAATGGCTTCTTCTTAATTGAGTGCCCTAATAGATAAATCAAGAGGTAGATAATCAATAATGGCCCTTACATTATGAACAAGACTAACTTCTTCATTAAAAATTGGGTACCAAATTTTGATCCCCTAAAGTAAACAATCGAGGAAACTAGGACTTGGGTAAGATTATAGAATCTCTCGTCAAAATATTGGGATTTGGAAACCCTAAGGACTATAGGGAATAAGTTTGGCTCCTTTGTAGAGGTGGATGGAGACTTGATAGATAGGGATTATGAGATGTATGCAGGGATGTTCATTATCATTAAACCAAACCATACATTACCGAAGGAGATAGAAATTAGAACAGAACAAGGAATATGGAGGCAAAATGTTGAATGGGAAGATGAGTTGAAACTGTGCCCAAAGTTTTGATCAAAAGTGCATAAGGGGCAAGAGTTTTTGAAGGGGATTGAACTAGAGGGGAATGGAAAATGAATTGAGGGAGAAGCACCAAAGCAGAAGGAAAAGATAGTGCAAAATACCACCAAAAGAGAGGGCGACATGAAGCACCTCAGGAAGAAGTAGTGTTGAGGGTAGAGCAAGGGGGACCACTACAATTATATGAGGTCATCAAAGAGCCAAATGTGGTAGATGAAGGAATTGTTTGAGAGGATGGAGAAAAGAAGTGGAAGAAGACCCAATAGAAGATGGGTTATAAGAAATAGAGGAAGCCTAGAAGAGGGATAAGGAATTAGTAGAGCTCCTTGATAAGGGATTCAAGCTCCTAGAAAATGAGAAGGGTGATCTGCTAGTGGAAGAAAATATGAATTTAGAAGAGCTATCTTCAGACTCAAAATTTTTGAGTGAGTATGAAGAAGTAGAAGAGGGCAATATTCGAGAAGAAAGAATGTTGGATCAATCTCAATCGAGGATAAAGAATTTGAAAACTATATAGAAAGGGAAAAGAGGAAGAAAAACTAACGAGAAAAGATTAGAAATTTAGGAAATACAAAGGGTTAGATGAAATTAAGGTCAAGGAAGGGAGTGTCCCTTACTAGGTCACCATGAGGGAAATAACATATGATGTTAGGGGCATTAATACCCCTAACAAAAATACATGATCAAGCATCAAATTTTTCAATCTATGATAGATTTGGTTTTACTACAAGAAGCAAAATTGGCGGAGGAAGAGGGATCTGATTTGATAAAGTACTGGAAATAATGGGAAGGATCATTTGAATCAATAAGAGGGTCCTTAGTAGAATTGGGAGCTAAATGGAATCCCTATAGGTTGAAAGGGGAACAACTGATAGTAAACCAACATTGGCAATTCTTAAAATTGTAGGCTTTGAATGTGAATGAGGTATTTTATGTGGTGAATGTATATGGGCTTCTGGAGACCAACAAAAAGGAGGTATGGAACCAGATTAGGGGTTTAATGCAAAAGGAGAATGGAAGGAAAATTATGGTGGAAGGGGAATTCAATGCCATAATTAGTAGGGAAGAAAAGAAGGGTGGCTTGCCACACCTCTCACAAGTTTAGGTGGATTTTAAAGATTTCATAAAGGAGAATATGTTGTGAGATGTGGCACCAAAGAATGACATATTCACATGGATGAATCATCAAAAATACTTCTCAAATATGTTTGAAAGACTTGAGATTCTTATTGGTTGGGAATTGGGATTCACTAGAAATGGTATATGAAACAAGTATATTATGGTGGATAGGTTTTGACCATTTCCCAATGCAACTATCATTCTTCCTAGACAAGGTGTTGAACTAGTGTCCTTTTAAATTAGAGAATATGTGGTTCAAAGATCAAGGATGGGATGCAAGTAAAGGACTTTGAGTTGGAAAGAACCCTGAAATTAGAGTATATAGAAGTATTAGCAAGAGAGGAAGTGTTTTTGGAGGTAGTTCAACCAAGGGAGACATGGTTGAAAGATGGGAAAAAAAATATGAATAGTTTTCAACATTACTCCAAGGTTAGAAGAAGGAGAAATAGGATATCAAAAATCTCAAATGGGGTGGGGGTACTGCTTTAGACGGGCGAGGAAATCAATAAGGAAGTAATCATTTTTTTTGAAAATCTACTTAAAAAGGAGAATCTGGTGAACCAAGAGGAATATGATAGATTTCTAAGAAACATCCTAACATTGTTAAAACTAGAAGATAATAAATGGATCCTTAAAGAGGTAACAAAGGAAGAAGTATGAAAGGTGACATTTCAACTAAACTCAGACAAAGCTCTTGGCCTTGATGGCTTCTTGATTGACTTGTATTAGAACTATTGGGATATAATTGGCAAGGACCTGACTCAACCTGTGAAAGAATCAAGGAACAAAGAAGTTATGCTAAGAGAAATGAAGCACACCTTTCTAGCCTTAATACCAAAGACAAGAATGGCCAAATCCATTGGTGATTATCACCCAATCTCATTATGCAATACAATGTACAAGATTGTCACCAAACTCTTGGCCACGAGAATGAAATACATTATAAGAGACATAATTTTAGAATAGCAGAGCGGATTCATGTTGAGGAGGTCCATGGTGGAGGGGATCATGGTAGCTCATGAAACCATTCACTCAATTAGAAAATAGATATCAAAGAGCATGATAATTAAATTAGATATCCAAAAATCCTATGATCAAGTAGACTTGAAGTTTCTTCTTGAGGTAATGGAGAAGTATGGCTTCAGTACAAAGTGGATACAATAGATCAAAGAATGTACTGATTACCCAAAGGTCTCTATCTTGTTCAATGGATCACCCCAAGGCTTCTTCCAAACTAAGAGAGGCTTAAGGTAGGGGTATCATATTTCCCCATTCCTTTTCACCATTATGGTGGAGGCCGAGAGGAGGAATATCAAAGAAAAAAAGAGGTTGGGCCATTGGAATAGAATTAAGATTGTTCCAAGAGTTGAGGATATTACCCATCAAATAGTTTGCAGATGACACAACGTTATTTGGGAAGGAATGTAGAAGAGAGGCCAAAGTGGTCAAAGGTGTCCTTGATGACTACTACAAAGTATCAGGACAAAGTATAAATTGGAAAAAGTCATAGGTTTTTTATTTAATATCCACCCAAGTATTCAAAGGGGTGTGGCGAGAATCCTAGACATGAGAAGTGCCAAACTTCTCGAGAAATTCTTGGAGATTTCATTATTTATGGGAATTAACCAGAAATGGCTATAGGAATCACTAGTGAATAGTTTTAGATAAAAAATGGAGACATGAAAAGGTAAATGATTATCATCAGCAGGAAGAATTTTGATGTTGAAGGTAGTTGTATCTGTGATTCCAATTTAGTCCACGAATTGCCTAAAATTACCAAAGAAAGTGGAGGAAGGATTAGACTAGATTATGTGAAGTTTCTTTTTGAGTGGGGTGGTGAAAGATAGGAAGTTCTCATTGGTAGCTTGGAACAAGATATATAATCCAAAGCAAGAAGGAGGGGTAGGTCTCAAATAGATGGTCATGATGAACTTGGAAATGGGGGAAAAGATGGTATGGGACATGTATAGAAAGTGAGATAAAAAAATGGGTGAGGATTCTTCAAAGTAAATATATGGACCCTAAGGACCTGACTAGGATTCTCTCAATAATAGGTACACTCAGAGACCCGATAATATGGAAATTTATTTTCGAATGCAGATATATTATCACCAAACATGTGATGTGGGACATTAAGGATGGTTGTAGTGCCTTATTCTAGCATGATTCTTGGGACGTTCATGATGTGTTGTCACGAGATGGATCATTGGAGGAGTTAAGAATGGGGAATGAAAGTTAGGGACTATAAGGAGTGGTATTGGAAAAATGGGATTGAATAGTGGAAGGGGAAATCTTTAAGGATATAGAGGCCTTGGGGAAGTAAATGCTAAAATTTCAAAAAATAATCAAAAGAAGGTAGATTATTATCAGATAGGAAGAAGACAACGTGAGGTGGTGCAGGGAAAATTCTAGAGAATATAGTGTGAAATTAGGGTATAAAATCAAGTAAAATGTAATAAGAAAAGAAGATTGGCTAGAACACTTATTTTGACATCGATCATGTCTCCCAAAGGTAGGAGTGTTTGCATGGTTATTTGTTTAAAAGAGAATTATAATAAAGGATAGGTTGACTAAAATGGAGATATAGGGTCCTAGCCAATGTTTTTTGTGTGAGAAGGTGGGTGAAGATGCAAACCATCTTCTTCTTGGATGCGAATATGCTAAATATTGTTGGAATCATATGATGTGTAGACTTGGATGGAAATACCCATTGTCAGAAGAAATCAAAATCCTATTTTTCATGTGGTTTAACATCCACAAAAAGGCTTTCTTTCATAGTATATGGAAAGTGATACCATTTATCATAATTTTGGAGTTGTGGAAGGAGCACAACAAAAGGATATTTCAAGATAAAGCAATGCCCAAAGAACAACTAGAAAGAAAAACGGAAGTAGCAATAATAGAGGTAGTAAAAAATATGGCATGAAATCAAAAGTTAAAAAGGAATGAATTCTCAAGTTGGGATGGAGAGATTCAGAAGGCATGGTCAGGGCTGGTGGTTCCCCCTATTAGTGCGGCTCAATGCTCGATGATCTTATTACTAATCCTAGGCTAGGGGTGGTATGGAAACCACCAAACGAAGATTGGGTGAAAGTGAACTTTGATGGAGCGACAAGAGGTAATCCAGGGGAGTGTGGAGTAGGATGTGTGATCAAGGATAATAAGGTTTCAATATTGGTGGAGGGATCAATTTACCTGGCTAGGAACCAATAACAAAGATGAATTTAGAGCAACATTAATAGGCCTTCAATGTGCAGTCAAGGAGAAAATAAATAAAGTTCACTTAGAAGGACACTCCCTAATAATGATCAATGTGATTCAATAAGGCTGGATGCCAAAATGAAAACTAAGAAAATGGATAAATCCAATATTGCAAATGTTAAGCATTTTTTAAGAATACAAAATATCACACATATATAGAGATGGAAACGTGGTGGTTGATGACTTGGCATAGAAGGCAATTGAGTCTCGCATGGCAGTTTAACCATATTATCATGAGTTGACCATAAATAGAGTATCCATCATTAAAATGTGGTTGAAGGATAGCATGACATCATTAAAAGATGGTTGAAGGATTGCATGACATCATCAAAAGGTGGTTGAAGGTATTCAAAGGTGAAGTTTAATGATTTGTGGGAGACCAGAATATGTTAATAAAAGATCAGCATTATAAGATTTTTCTAGAGCATTCTTAAAAGTTGGCAAAAGGAGATGGAAACACTTGTGATATTTGATGTCCAATGCAAGTAGATGTCCTTTTAAGGGGACATAACAAAGAAGAGGCTAGGGCATATCTTAAAAACCAGGCATGACCTCATTCTCCATGTAGTAAAAATGGTGCTAAGGCAATATTTTCTAAAGATGAGCCATAAATATAGGGTGAATACATATATCCATTAGATTTTTGGTGTCTATTCTAAATTCTAAAGAAAGCAAGGAAATGTTGAAGGCTTTGTGTAGGCATTGGTATACAATAAGTTTTTGGGTGGTTTGGAAGATGTGTTGAAAAATGTTGAGGGGGAGAAAGGGGTGTCGCTCCCCAAGAATTAATACATCATTCACAGAAGGGGTTGACTGTTAGGGTGCTACCCTCTCATATTCACAAATGACCCTTCTGAGCTTCCAAAAATTTGAACGGGAGTATGAAAGAGCATTCAGTTTTTGAAATGCATCCTTAACCTAGAATCAAAAATAGGATTCATTTGGCTCTAGTAATACATTAGAGAAGAGAATTTAGTGGATGAGGATGGCATTGTGAAGTGGGTGGAGACTATGGAAGTCAAAAAATTAGAGGAGGGTGAGGTAGGCATGGTCGAGATGGATAGCATCAAGGAAGGATAAGATTGATAGTGGATAGTAAAGAAGAAGAGGCAGGTGAGATGGTAAAGTAGGGTTATACCAGTTTCATTTTTAATTTCTATCGTGAATGTAGCCAATTTTTTGGCTAAGCTGGGTATATTATAGATAGGTAGTATTAGGGGCTTCAGTGGTGAGCTAGTAGTAGTAGATAGGTGAGCATGGAATCTATACATGGGCATGTATGCTCAATTTTGTAAAAAAATATAGGGTTTGAAATGGCCAAGACCATTTAATTGTTGTAATGTATATATTATTTTTGAAGTTTAATAAATGGGTGCAACCCCCTTACGATGATTGAATCAATAAAAAAATATTAATTTATGTTTATGATGGAAAATAATGAATTAATTAAATAATTAAAATTATTTACTTAATGGATGATGTATTAACTTAATCATTTAATAAATATTTGATGAGAAATAATGAGGTGATGAGACAAAATGCGTTAGTCATTTTTTAGGAGTCTATATTTTTCCCCTCTTTGAAACAATGTTTATTGTGTTATTTTGGAGACATAATTTTGGTACAAAAAAATAGTTTGTGACATGCCCTAGTGGACCCCAATGAACTAAAAGAGAGATGTAGGGTGCCCACTTGAGAGATCACCCAAGAAAAATAATTTTTTGATTGAACACTCAATAGGAAGAATAGGCTAGGTGTAGTGAATCAAGGATGAAAAATAGAGTTGGGTGGGGAGAAATGAGGAGAAAGGGGTGATGCGATGGAAATTATGTAGAAAAATAAAGTTTGGGGTGAATATTAGGGTTTTGGGGGATATATATAGGAGTAGGGGGTCATTTCTCCTCATTTGCACTCTCTTAAGTTTAAATATTCAAAGCCTCTAGAGTGTGAAGCAGCTTAAGAGATGGTAGGCATTCTAGTGGTAAGTCATCAAGTGTAGAATGTGTGGGTCTTTGGGCGGCCAGTCAAGTCACATTTGGTAGTTTGTATTTAGCTTTTAGGCCCTTGGGGTAGATTTGTGTGCAGTGAATGTAGGTAGAAGTAGGAAAAATCAAATACACCGCCAAACTAAAATGGAAAATTTGATATGGGGTTTGGCACTTTTACAAAATTAGGTATAATTTAATAGGGTTTGGTGTATTTTTTATTTGTATAGGATTGAATTTTCACCTCTTATGTAAATTCCCCTTTCACATACCCTCACCTTATAAAATCAAATCCGAAGGAAAAATTCTACATCACTCATCCGAAATGCATCCACTTGGCACATGTTTCGTGTGTCAATGGGGGGATTTTCATTAAGGACACAAGCATGGCATGCGGATGTCTACAAAATGCACTACTGTCCCTAACAAATTCCTACCCTTGAGTTTATGATGACATTACAATCCTTATTAGGGATTCTTTGTAGTGCCTCTGTGCAACCAACTGACCCAAAAATAGCTTCATTCCCTCTCATTTTGGCCTTCAAGGGAATTCATTTCACACTCACTTCATCTTCTTCACATCCTTGAGAATTTTCATTCCATCTTCACACAATTCAAACAATCTACACAACTCCATCAAACATTGCAGTAGCTTGATACTCAATCAACTTCACTTTTGTACGTGTGAGACTACTATTAGCAATCAGATATGCACCCCGTCAGATTTTGCAAAAAAGAGACTATTTGTTGCAACATTGAAACTCTTTCCAGATGTGGGTGGTCTATAAGGAAAGATAATCTCCAGAGCGAGTTGGTTCTCCGTATAATGATCCTATTCTGAAACCTTCTTGGGAAAGGGATAGAGAGAAAAACCAAACTTAAAACTTATGACTTTGAAATGATTTTTAATATTGGATGATGAAATACTGACTATTCTGGATTTTCCTCACAAAAAGTACTCAAAAAACCAACAAAACTTCACAACCTCTCAAGAGAAATTTCTTACATAAGTACTTTGCATGAAGGTCTGTTCAAAACACAACATGCAACCTATATTTTTGCACTTTTCTGCATCAAACTACAACCTAGGACATAACAAGGATTTCTTAAACTGAAAATCACAAGAATAACATCAACTGAAATGTAAATGGACACAAAAAATGATGGGTAGGAATGTTGTTCTTTATTCATTGTAGGAGTATGCCAAAAATAATCCAGCTGAGTACAAAACCAGTTTCAGCTCAAAAATGTGTAAGAGCCAAAACAGACTGAACTAGAAAACCCTAAGTTTTCTCCAAAGATATATGTCTCAAACCCTAATCCGATCTCTTGAAAAAAGCTCAAGGAAAAGGTCCCAAAAACTATGCAACAAGTCACCATAAAAGTGGAAAGTTGCACTTTTTGCATGCATCAATTGTCAAGCCTCTAAAAAAAACAAAAAACTGCTTTTAAAGCAAGAAAAACACCTTATCTCTCCAACTAAAAACCCAATTACGGCCAAGAAGAAAAGTCAACCTTAACTACTAAAAATAGCAAGAAAACAAAGTAATTTATAAAGCATTGCTTTGCTTTTGCTTTACATGATGCAGTTTCTCTATTATTCCATTTTACAATTAAAATATTTAAAAAAAATCTTTTGCATATAACACCTTATATCTCCTTCACAAGCTTTTATTTTTCTATAAAAAATCATAAAAAATAATAATACTCCTCCTTACATATTTTCATTGTTTTCTCCAAAAACAATAAAAAATAAACTAAACCCTAGGTCTATTCTTAATCCTAAGGCATATTGACCTAGTGACCCTTCATGAATTTCATTTGATTTATATGCCTACGGCAAAACAGTTTAATTAATTTCTAAAAATTAATCAAAGATGTCTAAGGCATGAAATACTTTATCAAATAGCATAACGACTTAGGAAAAAGACTCCTAGTCAAATGGTCGACCTAAACCATGAATTAGATTTCGGCCACATAGAAGGCAAAAGACCCTAAATTCAAATTAGGGCAAGCATGACAAAACCAAGGTGAAACCCTAAAAGCACTTCATTTTGCATTTGACATTTCGAAAGAATGTTCTGCTAAGAGGAAATGCGTCACCATGCCTATGCTCAACCCTAGCTTGTGAAGGCTTTGGAAACTTCAAACTCTCCTCCATTCTGGTTGACTTTTCTCCACTCTCACTATATTCGGCTTCCAAGCAATGGTAAGTGTGACCTGTCATTTTTGATGCATTGTTCCTTGGTTCTTTTGATGAGAAATGGCCTCACGAGCCACAACTTATACTAAATATTTCTGATGCACTCCATGCATTATGTGCTTTCCTTTATTATTTGTGTTTGACTTGTCACTGGCCACCATGGGAGGCCTCGACCTACAACTTGGGAACTCCACATTTCTTCTCCACTTCGGTCGACACCTCTGCAACTTGGTAAGTTTGACCTCATGGTTTTTTGATAGCTCTTCTAACTGTATGAAAACAAATGACAGGCCATAAGGTCGTGGATTCTATTCATAGTTTCTTTCCTTGCTAAAATAAAAGCTCCAAAAGCTAATCTCTCAAAAAAAATGAATGCTACTTCTTTGAAATAAGATGGACCCATAGACTGGTCGTGCCTTGAAAGCCCATAAAGAGTGTTTGTAATATGTGTTTGTTCATTGTATTCTCCTGCAACTTCTCTTCATGAATGGGTTCGGCCCATTATAGCATGTGAATATTTGCATTTTGATGTAAACCCCTACATGCGTACCCTGATTCTAATAGAAAACGCATATTTGTCTTCTATTGAAAACCCTTGCATGGGTAAACTGGAAAATACACTATTTGTGTTTTATTTTTAAAACCCCCATATGGGTGAACTAAAAATGATGGTAAATCCGAATTCCTTGTGAAAACCCCATGTGGGTATCTCTGTATATGAATAAAAATCTGTTTTTTAGCAAAAATCTGTATGTGGGTATTTATAAATTATGTGTAGAAAATACCTTTCTGAATGTATTTTTTCTTTTCTATATGAACTCAACCATGGAAACACTGTGTAAATTCTGTTTTTGCGAAAAACCCTACCTAGGTGTATATTATTATGAGAGCACATATTTACCTTTTTTGTAACTGTTGAAAGCCCTCACACAGGTTCATGAGATTTCTGAAAATCTATCCTTTGTTTATATTTTCAATTATCAGCTCCATGTTGCTTCTTCCTTGCACACAGAAATATTCATGTATTTTATGCTCTATTTATTCTGGCAACAAACTCTTCATGAATTTACCTGTTCTTGACATAACCCCCATAACTTGCACTGTTCACTATCATTGTTAAAAGATAGGACACTGCTGTTCCAAAAATAGAAAAAATGAAACAACACTACAAAGTGAACAATCTTAAAAACAACAAAATAGTATTCGAAACAACAACTCGAAAGCATGATAGATTGATAACTTTTACTAGAACAAGCTATGTAATTAGCATTCTTTTAGCAATTTTCACTTCTATATGTTGATCTGATTAAGCGGATTAAACCCACTGTTCACCTGTAGCTTTCAAACAACAATTACATGATTGTTATGAATGCATATTTGGTTTAATGGCTTGATGGATAACTTGCTTTACCCTCTTAGTTGAACTTCCTTTCTTGATGACTATGATGATTGCAATTACTATCCCGACCCTCTTGTAACATATAAGCACAGCATGTCGGGCTCTACCCTTCTGGGAGCCCATTTTTCCCCACATGCTTGGTCTTTGAAGATAAACAGCTACATGGTTTTTCCTATACCTGCACAAGGAAACAAACAGTGTTAGTATAAAAACCAATATATCATGATCTTGTTGATGTTTCTCCTCCAGCTCACATCTTTGTACTTCCCTTGATTGTTTCAATGCATGATCAGTAGCATATTATATTATCGTTGATGGATCATATAGGTATATTCATAGTTGGAGCCTCTAACATCCCTCTCTTCCTTCCTATAGGTCAACGGAGCTTGAAGAAAGACAAATGGTGCACCACTTCTGCATCGGTCATCAACCAATCAAGCAATGATGATTATGTTTATACTTATGTGATGTTTTCCCTTTATGCATCTTCCATAGTGTAGTGTGTTGTTTATGATGCACTGTCACAGTCACATCCATGGCTTGTGTGGATATTTGATTTCATTCTTTCTTCTTTTCATTTGGAAAAGAAAAAAATGCATCTCAAAGCAAATTTGTACTAGCATTTATATTCTCGCAATCAAATGAAATGATGTAAATATGAATCACTTTATGAAATAAATGAAAGCATTTGAAAAAAATTATTATTTAATGCTCAGTCTTTTACTTCATCTAACTGTAAAGAATTAAATAACAAGTTCTAAAACTCTGATCCCTCTTTTCAAAGCATGGCTTTAACTTAATGAACTAAAAAAAAGTGCAAAACAACACTGAAGCATATTCAGAAATAACTGCATTTCACTTTTAAATATAACAACATTTAAATCAGCTCCACCATTTGAGTTGTAGTGAAATATTGGTAACATTTTGGCGATTTCCGCTGGATGCTTGCCAGCTAAGCATAGATTAGTTTCCTTTAAAAACTCCATTGGGTGCGGAGTCAAAACTACCCCTTCATGAACTCAAAAAATTGAAACAGCAACTCCAAAACAGCAGCAAAACAAAACAAACAAAGCTGAAAGAAAACTCACAAGCCCTGATGGCCAACAGAACAATGCACAATAACACTTAGGGAAATAAAACTATTGAAAATAAATGTGCATAACGCACTTATTTGTAACAACTACTCTAAACTACACTAACCAGCCATAGGATCTGGTCAAATGAAACCATTCACTGGTTGGGTGAAATAGTTTCCCTTTCTACAGAAAATTCGATGCTTTACATGATCTTGGACAACTAGATGAAAATTAACAATGGATAAAAAGGCATGAGATAGTTGTACCACACCTTGCAGAACGTATACAATCTTACTAACCTCCTCATATGGAATATAATCATTATTGGATCGAGGCAATGAAAAGACCTAAATTTGTTCTCCTTTAAATGCACTTTCGTGCTTGGGTTCAACCAAGATGGGAACCCTTTTGCTGGCCTCCAATCTAGCGATGTGTCTAATTGGACATCCTGATGTCAAGACAAAATTGAAACTATTTACTATGATGTCACTCTTGTCAACTATCCCACCAACCACAACTGCTTCCTGCCTTGGCTAAATCAGGCATTCAAACTCACGCTCCTCCACAACTGAGTTGTCATCATTTATTTGCACATGGATCAGTATGTTGTCTGAATGGATTTCAACACTTCACTCTTCAGAACTGGGCATGTGATTACTGTCGAAATTTAGCAGAGCAGAAACCTCTCTACAAGAGGAACAATCAGGATCCTGACATTCAAGCATAAAGCCACCTTGAACAGGTTGAATTTCCTCAGCTGGTAAGTTAGCGACCTGCATGTTGTCTTCAGCAAAAAATGGTAATTCATGAAATAAATCAGCTACAACTCATGAATCACCAACCATTCCTTGATTTGTAATTTGTAGTTCCTCAACTATAGCCTCCTCTTTCTTTTCTAGCAATTGTTCCCGATTTTCAAGCTCCTCCTCATCACTATACCAACTGGAGACCTCAAAATAATCTTCAATATTCTACTGCTCCAATGAAACAGACCCAACAGCAACCTTTTGTTGTGAAACAACTTCCTCTTCTTGAATGGGATGCTCCAGAACGACAGGAGCTACTTGGGCTTCGTGCCTTTGAAAATGAGCAAGTAGAAGCTTTGTTTATGCAGCTACCTCCCTCTCCCAATTCTCCTCAAACTGTATTATTTGGGCTTCCAACTCCTGCTCATGAAGATAGGTTTGATAATCCATCTCCTCCTATTGTTGATTATACCCTTGCTACTCTTGATCTCCTCCAACTATCTCATGTAGTCAAGCAACATGCTCTTTATACTTGCCATCTCCTCCTGTTGATAAATTAGGTTTCTTTGGCTCTCTATGTCACTCATTTCTCTTTCGAAGTTCAGTCTTATATCTTTGAGGCTCAAATCTTGAGTATCTTGGGGGTGAGTTCGAACATATGAGGGTTGAGACGAAAAATAAGCAGGGGTGGGTGGTGGGTGGGTGGTAATATTGGACATGTTTTTGAAAAGTCATAATATTGGAACCAGCAACATGATCATGGTATGGTGGATGATATGACACACTATCATGAAAAATTGACATATTATTCATTCATAAGCTGGAAAACCACAAAAGTTAGGTTTTTAAAACAAACCAGCACTTGATCTGCATGCAAAACCAAGAACGAATTCGCTAGGTATATTGAAAAGGCTGAGAAAAGTGTTGCATACACCAAACAACAAATTTAAAGAAATTAAACTTCTTTGAAACTGATTTCCAGGGTCCCACCGGGCGTGCCAAAAACTGTTAGCAATCAGATATGCACCCCGTCAAATTTTACAAAAATCAAACTATCTGTTACAACATTGAAACTCTTTCTAGACGTGGGTGGTCTATAAGGAAAGAGAATCTCAAGAGAGAGATGGTTCTCCGTATAATGATCCTATTCTAAAACCTTCTTGGGAAAGGGATAGAGAGAAAAATAGAACTTAAAACTTATGACTTTGAAATGATTTTTAATATTGGATGATGAAATACTGACTATTCTGGATTTTCCTCACAAACAGTACTCAAAAAACCAACAAAACTTTACAACCTCTCAAGAGCAATTTCTTACATAAGTACTTTGCACGAAGGTTTGTTCAAAACACAACATGCAACCTATATTTTTGCACTTTTCTGCATCAAACTACAACCTAGGACATAACAAGGATTTCTTAAACTGAAAATCACAAGAATAACATCAACTGAACTGTAAATGGACACAAAAAATGATAGGCAGGAATGTTGTTCTTTATTCACTGTAGGAGTATGCCAAAAATAATCCAACTGAGTACAAAAATAGTTTCAGCTCAAAAATGTGTAAGAGCCAAAACAGACTGAACTAGAAAACCCTAAGTTTTCTCCAAAGATATATGTCTCAAACCCTAATCCAATCTCTTGAAAAAATCTCAAGGAAAAGGTCCCAAAAAATGTGCAACAAGCCAGCATAAAAGTGGAAAGTCACACTTTTTGCATGCATCAACTGTAAATCCTTTAAAAAAACCAAAAACTGCTTTTACAGCAAGAAAAACACCTTATCTCTCCAACTGAAAACGCAATTCCGTCCAAGAAGGAAAGTCAACCTTAATTGCTAAAAATAGCAAGAAAACAAAGCAATTTATAAAGCATTGCTTTGCTTTTTCTTTACATGATGCAGTTTCTCTATTATTCCATTTTAAAATTAAAATATTTTTTAAAAATCTTTTGCATATAAACCTTATATCTCCTTCACAAGCTTTTATTTTTCTATAAAAAATCATAAAAAATAATAATACTCCTTACATATTTTCATTGTTTTCTCCAAAAACAATAAAAAAACAAACTAAACCCTAGGTCTATTCTTAATCCTAAGGCATATTGACCTAGTGACCCTTCATGAATTTCCTTTGATTTATATGCCTACGAAAAAATAGTTTAATTAATTTCTAAAAATTAATCAAAGATGTCTAAGGCATGAAATACTTTATCAAATAGCATAAAGACTTAGGAAAAAGACTCCTAGTCGAATGGTGGACGTAAACCATGAATGATATTTCGGCCACATAGAAGGCAAAAGACCCTAGATTCGAATTAGGGCAAGCATGACAAAACCAAGGTGAAACCCTAAAAGCACTTCATTTTTCATTTGAAATTTTGAAAGAATGTTCTGCTAAGAGGAAATTCGCCGCCATGCCTATGCTTGACCCTAGCTTGTGAAGGCTTTGGAAACTTCAGACTCTCCTCCATTTTGGTCGACATTTCTCCACTCTGACTATATTCGGCTTCCAAGCAATGGTAAGTGCGACTTGTCATTTTTGATGCATTGTTCCTTGGTTCTTTTGATGAGAATATGGCCTCACAGGCCATGACTTATACTACATCTTTCTGATGCACTCCATGCATTCTGTGATTTGCTTTATTATTTGTGTTTGACTTGTCACTGGCCGCCATGGGAGACCTTGACCTGGAGCTTGGGAACTCCACATTTCTTCTCCACTTTGGTCGACACCTCTGCAACTTGGTAAGTTCGACCTCATGGTTTTTTGTTAGCTCTTCTCACTGTTTGAAAATAAATGAGAGGCCATAAGGCCACAACTTCTATTCATAGTTGCTTTCCTTGCTAAAATAAAAGCTCCAGAAGCTAATCTCTCAAAAAAAATGAAAGCTACTTCTTTCAAATAAGATGGACCCATAGACTGGTCGTGCCTTGAAAGCCTAGAAAGAGTTTTTGTAATCTGCATTTGTTCACTATATTCTCCTACAACTTCTCTTCATGAATGGGTTTGACCCATTATAGCATGTGAATATTTGCATTTTGATGTAAACCCCTACATGCATACCCTGATTCTGATAGAAAACATATATTTGTCTTCTGTTGAAAACCCTTGTATGGGTAAACTAGAAAATACATTGTTTGTGTTCTATTTTTAAAACCCCCATATGAGTGAACTAAAAATGATGGTAAATCCGCATTCCTTGTGAAAACCCCATGTGGGTATCTCTATATATGAATAAAAATTTGTTTTTTAGCAAAAATTTGTATGTGGGTATTTATAAATTATGTGTAGAAAATACCTTTCTAAATGTATTTTTTCTTTTCTATATCAACTCAACCATGGAAACACTATGTAAATTATGTTTTTGTGAAAAACCCCACCTGGGTGTATAATATTATGAGAGCACATATTTACCTTTTTTGTAACTATTGAAAGCCCTCACACGGGTTCATGAGATTTCTGAAAATCTATCCTTTGTTTATATTTTCAATTGTCGTCTCCATGCTAATTCTTCCTTGCACACAAAAATCTTCATGTATTTTATTCTCTATTTATTCTAGCAACAAACTCTTCATGAATTTACCTATTCTCGACATAACCCCCATAACTTGCATTGTTCACTATCATTGTTAAAAGATAGGACAATGCTATTCCAAAAATAGAAAAAATGAAATAGCACTACAAAGCAAACAGTCTTAAAAACAACAAAATAGTATTTGAAACAACAACTCGAAAGCATGATAGATTGATAACTTTTACTAGAACAAGTTGTCTAATTAGCATTCTTTTTGCAATTTTCATTTCTATATGTTGATCTGATTAAGCGGATTAAACCCACTGTTCACCTGTAGCTTTCAGATAGCAATTACATGATTGTTATGAATGCGCAGTTGGTTTAATGGCTTGATGGATAACTTGCTTTACCCTCTTAGTTGAACTTCCTTTCTTGATGACTATGATGATTGCAATTACTATCCCGGCCCTCTTGTAACATATAAGGGCATCATGTCAGGCTCTACCCTTGTGGGAGCCCGTTTCTCCCTACATGCTTGGTCTTCGAAGATAAACAGCTACATGGTTTTTCCTATACCTGCACAAAGGAAACAAACAGTGTTAGCATAAAAAACAATATATTATGATCTTGTTGATGTTTCTCCTTCTACTTACTCTCTGTACTTCCCTTGATTGTTTCAATGCATGATCAGTAGCATATTATATTATCATTGATGGTTCATATAGGTATATTCATATTCAAAGCCTCTGACATCCCTCTCTTCCTTCCTACAGGTCAACGGAGCTCGAAGAAAGAAAAATGGTGCACCACTTTTGTGTCGGTCATCAACCAATCAGGCAATGATGATTATGTTTATACTTATGTGATTTTTTCCCTTTATGCATCTTCCATAGTGTAGTGTGTTGTTTATGATGCACTGTCACAGTCACATCCACAACTTGTGTGGATATTTGATTTCATTATTTCTGCTTTTCATTTGAAAAATAAAAAAATGCATCTCAATGCAAATTTGTACTAGCATTTGTATTCTCGCAATCAAATGAAATTTTGTAAATATGAATCACTTTATGAAATAAATGAAATCATTTGAAAATCTTTATTATTTAATGCTCGGTCCTGTACTTCATCTGACTGTAAAGCATTAAATAGCAAGTTCTGAAACTTTGGTCCCTCTTTTCAAAGCATGCTTGTAACTTAATGAACTAAAATAAAGTGCAAAACAACACTCAAGCATATTCAGAAATAATTGCATTTCACTTTTAAATATGACAGCATTTAAATCAGCTCCACCATTTGAGTTGTAGCGAAATATTGGTAACAACTACCATAGAAGTTGTGAGCTTGGAGTCTTGTGAGACCTCCCTTCATCACCGATGCAGATTTGGTGACTTTGTCAAGTTCATTTCTTTCATGCTCCCTTCATTGGCCTTGAGAGCCTTTGGGTGGAGGTGGTAACACTTCACTCTCCTTTTTTGGTTTGATAGAGTAGCATAGTATTCTTTTGTAGTGTTCAACAATCTCTCTTTCTCTTCTATTTCCTCTATCATACTTTCTACTCCATTTCTTTTCTAGCTGTTTGTGGAGGTGGAAACACCAAAGTGAGGGTTTGACTAAGGAAAACCCCTATACAACCCCAATAATTTTCCCTTCTTTCTTGTGTGTAGGTGAACATGTGCATGGAGATCACTAGAGAATTGATACTTCAATGAGTTAATATTCATCACCCTGGTTTTCATCTACTTAATTTATCATTTATGCATTTACTTTCATACTGTATCATTCTATTTATCTCATTAAAATTAGTTAGTTGGGTTGTCAATAGACTTCTGGCATTTTTCTTACTGTACTTTACATTTTTTGGCCGTACGGACACCAATGCACCAGAGAGACGCCAGAGTGCCACGTTATCATCCCAAATCCACACTATTGTCCTCAGACAAAGAGGTAAGTTAGGGAAGCCCTCCGATCTTAGCCCTTAGTGACCTGGAGCCTTGGTGTAGTTGGTCCCCTCTCTTACATTTTTGGTGAACCTAACATGAACCATTTTGGTTTTGTTTAGTAGTGTTGAAGGGTCATTTCCTCGTGTCCTTGAAGTGTTGTAGGTTTGAGTGTTGTGAGGTGTCTCACCTTACAACCTAACCTGCAAACCCTAGTAGGCGTAGTTGGAAGATTCTGTAGGCATTGTAGAACAAAGCCTTAGTTGGGTCACTGTCCAATTGCAAACCTTTGGGGGGCTTTGTGAGAGTATTGTTCAGTGTATGTGATGGCCTCCTTCCTACATCTCGCTATCCCCTCTGTGTAGCATGTGAGTAGTGGTCTAGGTATAATCTTCACCTCACAAGACCTATCAATGGGTTTTAATAGAGAGTCATCTCCTCTTTATATCCCTGCATGAATCAACGAAAATATTGTGACAAGTGTTCTTGTTGACCTGATGTGCCAAGTGAATGTGATTACTGAGGAGATTATGTTAATCAAATTCCTACATAAAGATGAGTATGATGCACCTAAAAGCACCATCCGTACACATAACGGTATTTACGTACCTCCCCTTGGTAGCATCACCTTGTCAGTCCTTGTAGGACCAAAGTTAGTGAACATGATTTTTGACATAATCACGGGGTTTGAACTTTACAGAGTGAAACTATTTATCCCCTGGTTAGTAGCTATGAATTTAGTTCCTTCAGTCGTACATAAATGTCTAAAATTTATTTATGAGGGTTCAATGCACGTAATCCATGACACTAGCTATAAATCATCAGTTATGTGTGGTAGCTATTCTCTAGATCACTTTTGGCCTGCACTTGTTGGTCTACTCCTGCCTAGGAAGGACCTATTGTACTGAACCTATGAGAAGTACAAGAAAGGGCACTTAACACCTAAGATGAGGTACCGTCAATCCCCTTATGTTGTCTTGCATAGGGCTTGTTTAAATGCTAACAGTGATGTCGCCATGGCATCTAGAAGGGAAGAAGAGAAGTGCTCTTGAGGTATCTCTTCCTCCTCTTTCATTGTATAGGTTGATGCTTCCTCTCGCCCTATTGTGGCATCATCGGATTCTTCTCCGCATTTATGGGAGAACCCTATGGTGCCTACTTGGTGAAATATCAAGTGTCATGTATTCAAATGTCCCATTCTACCCATTGTGCCTAGGCCCATTTGATATGGTAGAGGGAAGGGTCCCCACATGGAATCTTATGTCTTGGCCTTTGTGGCTTCCTACCACTCATCCTAAAGTAGTAAATGGGATGAGGTCTGTTGTCAAGGCGCAAGAGCTTACTCCCCCCGTTGTCTCTCAACCTCTTCCTCATTCTCCCATTCAAGAGTTTGTCCCTCCATCGGATATAGCTATGATGGACACCCCTTATGGCTGAGCAAGAGCCTTCTGTCCCATCTCAGCTCCTAGCCTCTAGCTCCGAGAGTTACATAAACTGCCTTGTGCATGAGTGCAAGCATCAGTGAAAGGCTCTAGCGCCTAAGCAGGCCGCTTTGTGGGGGAAGGAAGGGGAGTCGACCGCCCCTATTTTAGGGCCTCCTACTTTGTTCTCCTCTCCCATACCCTTTGCTTCTATTCAATTGATCTCAGTCCTGATTTCAACTTCTACAGTGAGTGTGAGCACCCCAGACCCTAAAAGTGTGTAGGTGTTTACCACTCCTTTGTTCAAGCCTCCTCTTTTGATGTCCCTTTCAGACATCCTGCCATTCCCAAACTCATGGACATGCCAAGCATCTTGGTGGTTTATGTCATTGTTTTCTCATCCTCCTTCATTCCTCTTGCCTCATCTGTGGAGAGTTCACATCCTTCGATGAAGCAGGAGGGGGAGGTTGGCCCTTCTAGCAATGGGGGCTGTAAGAGGATCCCACCTTCTTTAAAGGGTGGACCTACATTATCTTGTGTCATCCTAGTGACGGAACATGTTCCAGTTTCTCCTGAGTTCATCATTGCTCCTGAGTCACTTGGTGAGCTTAGGAGTGAATCGCATGTGTTGGCTTCCCCATCCATTGAGGTAACACATGGAACTCATGTGAAGTGCATGCTTAACTCTCTAGACAAGGCCTCAACCTTTTTAGTGATCTTCACAAAAATTTTGACCATTTCTCCAAAAGAGCAGTGCAGAGAAGACCTTGTGGGTCCTTCTTTCTTGGCCCTTGTTGTGAGAGGGTCAAAATCACCTCCCATTAACATTCCACCACTATAGGCTTGTTTTCCTTCCCCATATAATGATCTAGATGAACAAGAAGATGACCTCATCTTTACCTTTAGATTAGGTGTGTGTTTGTTGTGATGTGTTCCCCATGCTTGTGTTATGTGTTCCTAGATGATCCTTGTCACCCTTATAGGTGCTTGGATACAGGAGTGATTATGTGTCGTAAACTTCCTCTATTTATGGCATCATTCTTCCTTTGTTATGTGTCTTGATTTTCGGAAAATTGGGGATGATGCAAAGTGTTGGGGACATTTAGGCTTCCCTTCCA
Organism: Sequoiadendron giganteum; assembly: GCA_007115665.2. Classification (NCBI taxonomy): domain Eukaryota; kingdom Viridiplantae; phylum Streptophyta; class Pinopsida; order Cupressales; family Cupressaceae; genus Sequoiadendron; species Sequoiadendron giganteum. The sequence continues at coordinate 316,058,441 of CM021105.1, forward strand.
TGTTGACCCAATTTTTTATTTTTACTTTGTTTTCTCGTGCATTCTTCATATGGTCTGATAAAGTACGGGGTTCATGACAATTCATCTATATACTATTATTATATTTATATGTATTTATGAGTAGCTCTGACCCCAAAATATCAGATCGCCCCCGTGTCTTTTGTTTGTGATGTTTTTTTTAGTTTTACTGTCTTTCTCTCTTCTTTTCTTGAGTTGTGATGTTTTGGTGCCTATGTTTTTTCCCTTCTGTGTGCAACAACATTACCACGATGACATCTCGCTATGCCCCACCACAACATCACTCTCTTTTCATTCTTTCTTTTCTCTCCTTAAACTCTCATGTGCCTATGTGTTCAACATGCACCACCCTAAGGGGGGGCTACCATGTCAACTTCAATTTTTAGAAAACCCATTGATTGCCAACGAATATTTTCTCAAAAATCTTTGCAAACTTTTTCAAAAATTGCATTCTCAACTTGGACCTCCTAATGCAATGTGTTTCCTTCATCACGGGTTCACAAAGAAAGAACTTGAAGAAATTTCCTCCGAGGAGGGAGAATTTTTTCTTGTGGGAAAAGCCTCGAGCTTCCCCTCGCAAGGAGGCATTTTCTTCCTTTTGAAATCCTTGATGAAGTGAACACCTTTTGAAAGGATTCCTTGATGATGAATTGATTGGCAAAAAAATATTCTTTCACTTTCAAACATCGCGTCCCTTGAGTGGACCCATCTTCTTTTGAATGGTTCCCAAGGGACCCCTTTGAAATATTTTTTGACTTTTTGACTATCTGCTTGTTTGCCTATGTGGATGTTTTTTTGTTCTCTGACATGTTTTATCTATAGATTAACATGTTGCTTTGTAGGTGCGCTTGTGAAGCCACTTTCCAATCTGACTCGACGGAGTCCCCTTTCACTAGGCTTCCTTCATGAGAGAGAACTTGGGGCAATTCCTTCTTTGTAGGTCTACGGGCCTATGAAGCGCTTACATCCTACGGGATTTGTCCACCATTGGTCTAAAGGCCTTTGGTGTACTTTATGTAGCTTCATAGTTTTGTGGAGCTAAAAAGTCCTTTTATTCGAAGTCTCCTCAAGAGAGAGTACATGTGGATTCCTTTTCCTGACCTATGCTTTCAAGTTCGCTAGATCATGGTCTGCTTCCTTGACGGTTCAAGTTTACATCTCTAACTCTTCAATCTACTTTAATGAATGCTCATTGATATTTGCACTCGCTAAAGTGGGGGAAAAATGTATAGGATCGAATTTGCACCCCTTGTGTAAATTCCCCTTTCACATACCCTCACCTTAGAAAATAAAATCTGAAGGAAAAATTCTACATCACCCATCTGAAATGCATCCACTTAGCACATGTTTTATTTGTTGGTGGGGGAATTTTTCATCAAGGACATGAGCGTGGCATGTGGACGTCTACACGATGCATTTTAATCCTTGATAGATTCCTACCCTTAAGTTTATAGGGACATTACACTCCTCATTGGGGATGCTTTGTAACACCTCTATGCAACCAACCGACCTAAAAATGGCTTCATTCCCTCTCATTTTGGCCTTCAAAGGCATTCATTTCACACTCACTTCATCTTCTTCACATCCTTGAGTATTTTCATTCCATCAATCTACACAACTCCATTGAACATTGTGGTAGCTTGATACTCCATCAACTTCACTTTTGTATGTGTGAGGCTACCATAGAAGTTGCGATCTTGGAGTCTTGTGATACCTCCCTTCATCACTGTTGCGGTTGTGGTGAATTTTCAAAGTTTTTTGCTTTCATTTTGCCTTCATTGACCTTGATATCCTTTGGGTGGAGGTTATAACACTTCACTTCTCCTTTTTTGGTTTGATAGAGTAGCGTAGTATTCTTTTGTAGTGTTCAACAATCTCTCTTTCTCTTCTTTTTTCTTTTATCATACTTTCTACTCCATTTTTTTTCTCATTGTCTATGGAGTTGGAAACACCAAAGTGGGGTTTTGAGTGAGGCAAACCCCTATACAACCCCAAAAAATTTCCCTTCTTTCTTATGTGTAGGTGAACGTGTGCATGGAGCTCATTGGTGAACTGGCGCTTCAGTGAGTTAATATTCGTCAATTTGGTTTTCATCTACTTTATCATTCTATTTATCTCATTAAAATTAGTTAGCTAGGTTGTTAATAGGCTTCTGGCAGTTTTCTTACTGTACTTTACATTTTCTGGCCATATGGACGCTAGCGCGTCGTGTTGTCGTCACAGACCTGTGTTGTCATCCTTGGACAAAGAGCTATTTGAGGTGCAGTTTGGGCTTCAGAAACCAGCTCGTCTAGCCCCAATTAGATTTCTAGGCATGCAGAGTGATAGAAGCACTTGAGAGTTCTCTTCATTCTTGATCCTCATCCCAAAACATTTGTTAGAGATAAGTTAGGGCAGCCCTCCGCTCTCTACTCTCCATGTCCTGGAGCCTTGGTGTGGTTGGTCCCCCTCTCTTATAGTTATATTCCCATGTGTGATAGGTAGATTGATGCATTTATTATAAATGTGTAATTGAAGCCTAGATTGGTGCATGTGATAGTTAGATTGGCACATGTGATGTGTAGAGTGATTAAACTAAAAAATTAAGCCCCAAATGATGGCTAGGTTGCTGCAATTGATGAAATTGCACAATTGATAGGTAGGTGGGTGCTTTGTGATAGAAAATTTGTTCTTAGGGATTTCAAAGCTGATAATGCATATGTTTTTGTCGTAGGAGGATTTTGATTCTATCATGGCTCGAGAGCATCATCCTCGCACAATATCATTGAGGGTTCAACTCATGGATGTGGAGTAGGAGTTTCTCGGTACAATTGAATTATGGTACATCACTTACATACCCAAGATCATAGTGGATAGATCCATCATGACAACATTAGTCAAGAGATAGTATAGTGAGCATAGCACACTCATGTTTCCTACTAGTGAGATGAAGATTAATCTATAGGATGTATGGAGGATTCTACGAATTTCAATCCATGGTGAGGGGTGATCTATGATACTAAGATCAAGGAGAGTTCTTTGGAGAGGATTTTTATAATAGATGGCCTATGGATTGAGGATGGGGAACTTAATTTGAAGAGGGTAATAACCAGATTTGATTTTCTTCCAATAGTATTGATGGGTTTAGTTTATAACTAGTTTTCTTTATTAAGTTTATGCCTTTTATCATTTCAATCTGTCAAATTTCATAGACAATCCTAAGACTTATATCTTTTATACCTTTTATGCATATGAAACGATAATTTAGTATGTGGTAATAAATTATGACATGATGACATTTATATGTGTGAATGTAAGAATGTTCATGAAACTTAGTCTAATTCTATGCTTAATTTATGGTTATTAATTATGTGTGTGATTTAGAATGAAACTAACCTCTTGCAACCAGAATAACTATAACCCATAGTATAAGGACCACAAGCAATTGCAAGGGAGAAGCCAGAATGGCTAAAGTGTGAAAACTCCATAGAAAAACGGAGGTGACTATTGAATGGTCAACTATGAGTCACCACAAGCACATTGAATAAGATGATTGAAAGAAGGAGTATGTTTTGAGTAGGAGTAACCTATGATGTGACATTTCCTATAAAACAAATCTATCTAATTATGGTTAACCGTTAGGTCAGATTTCTAATCTAGTTTATCTTCTTCTACTTTTTCAATTATGGTTTTTTATTACAAGACTAAATCCTCTCCCTATTCTTGAGGGAGAGTGGACAAAAACATTATGTTTCTATTTTCAGTCCTAGGATGAATAAGACTCCTCGCAGACCCTATATAGTGGGATCTACTATGAGGAGGAAACATAGTTACTAATTAGTTATCTAGTTTTTTAGTGATCATTGTTAGTTTCCTATTATCAATTGAATAATGAAATTTTATTTCTGAATGAGAAATATTGATTAGATTCTTGTTAGAGTTTAGAGTTTGCATGCAATAAAGGAGTTAATTCAACATTATGATACATTGATTAAGTAGTAAGTGTTGATATATGTTGTGGAAGCAACAAATCAAGAAAGGGCCACTTAAGGTACTGATATCCACTTTGTTTTTAGTTATTAGATTATCTCATGCATTGTTGAATTAAATAGTTTCCAATTACATGCATGTAGAGTTCATGATTCTGTAATTGAATTAGATTATAAAGCTTATATTTTTGTCTCATAATTTTAGAATGATTAGTTGCACTTTAGTCTTAGAAGTCAGTATTCACAGTCTTAAGTGATAAGTACTTGTAGTACAAGCAATGGTTACTTTTATTTTCCTTGTTCTGCTAGTTAACGTTTTATTTCCTTTTCTAGATTTTACTGTTTTATGTACATGTGTAACCTATACTCGTTGATATAGGTTGTGTAGAGTCCATGAATTCACATACAATGTTAACACTATCATATTCTTAAAAATTACTAGTTGATAATTAAATTAAGCCTCTCATAGAAGAGGAATTGTTTAGTCAAGAATCCATCCTTTGAATTATGTGTCTACTTGTAACACCAAGTTAATCAAACATTATAGAGGCCCTACATTTTTGGCATAATTTTTGGGGATGGTGCTAATTTTAGGATTCTCCTATGTATTTCTAATTATTTTCAAGTTTTCCTAGTTTAATAATCTTGTTTTCAATATTAGGGTAAATAGGTTTTAAACGGTCAATACAACATGAGTTACTAACAATGTGTAGGAACTGTTGAACCACAAAGTTACAAACATTGCATGTGGAGGAAAAGAGAAGCTCTGAGAAGATTTATCCCTTCACAACTTGAAGCATTGCAGGATACTGGTGAACATAGTGAATAGAGTGAGGGTATTCCTAAAGAAGAATCATCCCTCACACTAGTACCTACACCAAAAATAGAGGATAATTCCCACACACACATCAGCATCATGGTTGATACAACAGTTGAAGATCCACCAGAGCATGTAATAGTTGAGTTCCTTATAGCCAACCAGGAGAGAGCTACTTCTTTAAAGAATATATTTCCTTCAACACTACCTATCTTCTATGGGTTGGTTATAGAGGACCTAGACACCTTTATTTTTGAGTTTGAAGTACTATGTCAAAGTTAATACTATACAGAAAATGCTCACATACTCAAATAATTTCCAACAACAATGAAAGATTCTACTCTAAGATGGTTCATGGCAATCGAAAGATATGTCGTTCCCAATTGAAACAAAATGAAGAAAAAATTCTTGGAGAAATACTTGGATTATTGTAGCGGCATAGATAGAAAGAGTGATGACATCTTTAGGATGTCACAAAAGGAAGATGAATCCTTTGGAAGACTATGTAGAGAGGTTTTTGTTCTACCTCAAGAAATCCCATAAAAAAAGACTCTTTGATGAATCCTTAAAATTGACATTCTTAAGAGTTAATGAGGACTGTATGGATGTACTTAACCTTATTGGGATAGGGGATATCTCATAGGAACCATTTAAGGAAATCTGCAAAGCGTGTAAGAACTATTCAAGGTCCTTCACCAAGAGGGTTAGAGGAGATAGGACATATTTCATCGCAAAATCAACCACTTGAGTCTCAAAGGTGGAGTGAAGAAATATTCTATCAAACATGAAGGAAGATATCATAAGTCACTTGTCTACACAATTAGACACCCTTCACATCAAGAAAAAGCAAGAGGAAGAAAAAGTTGCCCTCACAGTACTGCCCACACTATAGAAAAAAGAGGATCAATTGCAAGTACAAGAAGGTGGCCAATGTTTCTGAAGATAAGTAAGGATATCAATATTTCATGCACTAGAAGGTTAAGATGATCAAGTTTTCTACATACCTCAATGCAAACCATGGAAACTAAGACAAGGTATGGCCCAATATTGTTTGAGTTATAATATGTCATTTCCTAGTAACAATGCAATTTTTTTCTAGTTGGAACACTCAATCTTGGGCCAATATACAAAACCAACAATGTCCAATGCCTCAATCCAATTGGAGTCAACAAAAAAAAAACATGTGGCCACCTCAGAATTATCAAGGACCTAATTATAATTATTAGTGGCCACACCAACAAAATTAATGGCAACCTTAATTTCAAAGAGTTGAGAAGTGGCAAAATCAAAATCCCACTATCAACAGCCACAAAAACGTTTGCAGCCTCAACACCAAGCCATAATGCCAAACCATTCAACATTTGCACCAAATCCACCAGGAGCACCTCAATTCCTAGCAAAACCTACACCTAACACAAATAATAAGCCTATCCAATAGGCTTATGCTAATGACGCCATGCAATACCCCACCTATGGGGTTGAGGTGAGTGATGTACACCTCAAATTAGGGAAGATGTTATTTGGGCCTTCATCTCCTCATATCACTGAATTAATTGATGAGGGACCCCTAGCAGGGCCAATAGATAAACAATCTAAGGAACCTGAGTCAAATCGGGACAATCCACCAACAATGAGTATAGAGCCTCCATTACTTGAGAGACTAACAATCCAAAAACATCATTCACAAGTTGAAACTGATCTAATGGGATGGTTAAAGGATGTTTGCATCAAAATACCCATCATCCAAGCCATTAAGGAAGTACCTATTTATACCAAAATAGTGAGAAATTTGTGCCTCAAAAATCTAGAAAATAAATAAAAATACCCTTAGATTGTACATGTCTTAGGACAACTCGCAGACATTATGTTGGGAAACATAACTATCCCCAAGTATGTAGACCCTAGGAGCCTTGTAGTGGATGTCTAAATTAATGTTACTCTCATAAAAAACCACCTTAATTGACCTTGGGCTAGCCATTAATGTAATGACCAAAGGAACAATTAAATTATAACAAATAATGGAGCTTAGACCTACACCTATTATGCTACAGTTAGCAGATAGGTCTATAGTCAAGCTTGAGAGAGTCATAGAAGATTTGGTAATAGAATTGGACTCATGGGAGTACCCTGTAGACTTAATGGTGTTGCAGCCTAAATAAAATCTTGTAGGATATCCCCACATCTTAGGGATACCTTGACAACTACAGATAACTTTATGTTGAACACCCAAAATATTGACAAGGGGGTTAATCAATATTCTATATGACCAATTACTCATAAACCATCCAATTAACAAAGTATATCTAACTGTAGCAAGAAATGAAAGCATGAAAGGAATCATAAGATCTCATAACAAATGAACACAAATATTTTTATGTGGAAAACCCCAAAAGGTAAAAACCACAGTGAGGATTATCTCACAATATATTATAACCAGTTATAAAGATAATACATGGGCTCACTGCTAGGACACACTGTCCTTATAAGGCTCACAGACAATGATAGATACAAAAAGAAACATAATGGCTTCACAACCAGAGTTTGAACTGATACAAAGTGCACCTTCCTAGTGTTTAATTCCTTCTCTTTTAATCTCTGAACACAAAACACTCCTCACCTTAGAAATCACTCAATGCTTGCAACAATTTTTCACTTATTTTGATCTCACACATCTAAATTTGCATGTTCGCACAATATTAGATCTCTTACACATCATATCATATCATATCATGTAACATCTACCTTCTACCACTCAAAAACATCTCACATATATATCCAATTACATCTGCATACATTAATCAGGTTGTCCTAATTAGATGCAGCCCTAATTTAATTCAAAATAACTTTCCTAGCTTCATACACAATTTAAAAACATCTTTTCACTTTACCCAAACATGAAATTACTTTATTTAGGTCGACATGGACCTAAAATAGGTCCTACTAACATCCACAATATATAATTATCCTTTACAACACATAACATGTATTATGTCGACCAAGCATTAGATGTAATCACAAAATAAGCCAACTGATCACACACTAATCGATTCAAATGATCATATAAGTACACACCATCTGGAATATATATAATAATAACAACTATGAGCAGTCTCTCAGAAATTCTAAGACTGATTCTTAATACCAAAGAAATGCAAACTAGATTATATTTGTCCAATCACAATGTATATTCCAAAACTGAATGCTTAACATTTGTCATTTGTAACTTTCAACCTACTTACCCGAACATAGATCCATCTAATAGTAAGGAATAACTTATTATAACCTCTTGAGCTGAACTTGTTGCATGAGTAATTTTAGACCAAAAATGTCAGATTAAGGTTTACCATATTAGACAAAACTGTCAACAATTAATGTTGGCAAGAATGACAACACATTGAGGGGTTTCTTCTTCATTCTTTCAACAATCTCCCCCTTTTTCATTGATGTCAACATGTTCCAAAAATGAGTCTCCAAAATTCCTCTCCTTTCTTTTCAAAACTTCTCAAAAATTTGAAACTTCTCCCCCTTTAACATCAAGGACAAAGGGTGTGCCAGTAACATACTTGTAGACTTCAAAATTTGATGAAATGTACAGAAGACAATCTAAAATGTACTAAAAGTAACTGAAACAATAAAATAAATATTCATAGTAAATGTTCATCCAGAGGAGGAGGCACCTTCTATCTCTTTAATGATAGCTTTCTAGGAAGGTTTTACTTCAATCCAAAACTTTCTAGCTACAACAAGTGAGTTGTACAATGATTTCAACTTTATGATATTCTCCTCGCCATCTTCCAGAGTATTTGGGTTTGAGTTTATCTTTGCAAGTTTTTCATCTTCAGCAAGAGCACTTGATATTTTTAGGTGCTTACACTTCACCAAGTCTCCAAGTTGTCTAAATCATCTTATAACATCTTCTTTCTACCTTTGTAAGGTAAGAAACTTATTTTGCAAGTCTGAAATGGCATTCCAAGAGGCATAGTTTATATCTTTTGTAAGGTTATAAGCTTCGGAGGCTTTAGCTAATTGTGACTTTATTGAGTCCATTAGGTCCTTAATGCCTTGGGTGGCATCTGGTCACCTCATGGAATACAATAATAATGTCTGAGCTTCATCTTCACATTCCTTCACTTCTTTCAATCATTTCATCACCTTGCTATGGTATTTGCACACCTATCTTGAAGTTCAAGCAATCTCTTCTTAGCAATCCTTGACTCAAATTCTTTTATAGTCTACTCCTTTAGGCTAGAGGTATACTCCCTGAGTGAATTAACCAAAAACTTTAAATTCTCAATAGGTGTTAGAGAATTATCAATAGTGGTACTAAGGGTAGCATCTTGTAGTGCCTTGATGACATCATTGATTAGTTCAATCCCCTTTTGATGAGTCTGTATAATCTCCCTTCTTTTGGAGGTAAGAAAAGTATCTTTGTGTTCCATCCTTTGAATAGGTGAGATCTTATTTAGATCTACAAAGCCTTGTTGTGACAGGAGCTGAATCAACTGGGAAGGATGACTGATTGAATCCTTATTTGTCTTGTCAGAAAACCCTTGAGTGTATTACCGGAGGATTCTCTAGATGACTTTGATGGCTCCATGGTCTTTTGGGATTCTTCTTCATTTCTTTCAACTTTAGTTTCATCTTGATTCTCTTCTTTCTCTTCTTCTTCCTTTTCGGAGGGTTTTTCCTATTCTTTATCTTTATTTTCATCCTCCTTTTTATCCTCATCCTATGTCTTATCATTGTTGTTTTCTTCTTTACCTTTTTCTTCTTCTTCATTTTTATTTTCTTCACCTTTATTTTCAGTATCCTAATTCTTCTTGTCATGGTGGTCTTCTACATTATCATTGGCATTATTTTGGTCTTCATTATTTTCATTGGTTGTATTCTTAGTATCTTCTAGAGGAATGAATGTCTTCGGGGAAGAATTTGCATTATCTACCAATGGTGGAGAGATATTCACATTCTTTGTGTCATAAAATAATGGATTTTCCTTTGCATTTGAACATTTCCATCTTCTGAAACTACTTTGAAAATAGGTAAATTGGTAATTTGAGGGATATTTTCCTCAACAACAGTAACCTTTGCACTAACATGCTCCTTTCCTTGAGCTATTCCATATGATGAAGCTGGAATCATCCCAAAGTTTTCTGTAATATCTCTAATTTTTTTCACTGTATCTTGTTTTATCTTTTCTGCTAGGTCCTCTTCTCTTTCCATAAGTATGGTTACTCTTTGTTTAACCCTAAAATCTTTGGTATACACTTCAATTAGTGTGGATTTGTCATTTTCAGATAAACAGGATCCAATTTTCTCTAGAGCGTCGAATTTTATCTTATCTTCCTTTTTAATAGCCTCATGCCTTCTTTCCATCAATGCATTCCACACAGTTGTAGGCACTATGTCTTGAATGTTGTTTATGTATGCCTCTAGAATGATAATATACTCAGTGATTACTTCAATGATTTTTTTCTGACCTTCTTCATCCATTTCTTCATATAACTTTGTAGTGGCTTCTAACAAATTTTCATGATTCAACATATTGTTAACAAGAACATCTACTTTCATAGGAGAGTTAATACTTAGTGGAGGATTTTTTATCTTCTTCTTCTTCTGCTCCTCAGGTTTCTTATGGATGTGAACTGTAAAAGCCTCCTTTTCTTTTTCCATATCTTCTTCTTCCGTAGTGTCTACAATATCAAACTTAGGTTTCTTTGTTCCAATGCTAGCCTCTTGTGAGGCACCTTCACCACTTGTAGTAGCACTACTTCTCCTCTTCCTTGTAAGTTATGATTCTTCCTCTAACCCAAGTTCAATTTCTTCTTCTACCACAACACTTAGGTTTCTTTCCCTGGATGCCTTATTCTTCTTCCTTATACCAGAGATAGCAGGGGGTGCTACCATAGGTACATCCTTTCTCTTTGAGGTTTGGGTGTTAGGTCTAGAGGGTGCAGACACATTAACTGTTACTAGAGCATTGGGATCCACCTTCTTCCCTTTAACGACATATGTAGTAGTAGGTTTTGGAAGTGTGGAGATAGGACTGGAAATTGATCTTCCTAATCTATGTGGTTCAGAGGATTCACCAGCTATACCAGCTACTTTGGCATCCCTCTCTATAGCAATTTCTCTTAATATATCAACTTTGCCTTTTGAAATTCCATGCAATTCAAAGTATTGTTCTACCTTTTTGTTCACTCTTTTAGCTCTTGCAGGTGTGGAGGTCTCCAAGTGCACCTTAGCTTATTTCTCTTCATATGTGTCATGCCTTGGAAAGGAGTTCTTAGGACTATTTAAAAATAACTCAATATATCTCTCAGCCTCATCTTCAGAAATATCATATCCAAGAGGCTCAATCTATATTTTTTTGGGCTCTATTATACATTCATCAGTGAATACAAGAAAAGTTATATCATTTACATACTTCTCCACTAAAATTTTAGGAATTCTTTTTCTGTCATTCATGTTCTTTTGGAATACTGTAAAAAAGTATTCAATGCATTATCCTATTCTTTATAGTCTCCAATGTTGTGTAAATAATAAAAAACTTGGTGTGCCACCAGTTTGCTTCTGTCCCTCACAATGTCACTTCTTTCGGGTAGCTCCCTCAAAAAGTAGAATAACAAGCATACAATCAATGTTCTGAATTTGAAGGCATAATTCTTCATTGTAGTTTGATTCAAGTTCTCCAAAATTTGTTGTTGAAGCAACTCACATAAATCATAATCTTTCTCGTTTACTACTATATCATGGGCAACATAGATTGTAGGTGCAGATATTGAGTTCTCCCTGTTGGTAAAGTAGATTTTGTGTCCAATCATAATTGATGCATACTTCCCAGTAGGATTGGTGATAGTCTTGGTTGTTAGTCCTCTTCTGTCAAATGTAGCACCACTTAGCTACATAACCATATCATTCTTTACAAACTTTAACACCGGTACAGATCCAATATCATACAACCCAGTTATTGTCTTGATCACTTCTTTTGAAATAAGTCTAGGCATATTTATCCACATAAATTTTTCATGCATTCTGCTCAGGGCTATCCTCACATATTTCTCATCCAAATGACTGCTAAAGTTAGGGCACCAATTCCAAATGTCTAACTTCTTTCACACTAGGTTTACATACTCTGGTTTTTCAAAAAATTCATCTCCAGTAATTTCATCAAGCCATTGAGTTTTAAGTATTTGGTGATCATACTCTTCCAATTTTCCATGTATATAGGTCCTAGTGTCTTTAATGGGCAAAAAATTAATTGGGATTTTTTAAAATGCATCGTCGAGGTCGTTGTCAAAAACTTTCCATGAAAACCTCTAAAAATTTGGTCTCAGTCTCTCCATGATGATGAATATAGTTGGGGTGTCCATTATATCCTTAATTATATCTCAAATACTTATAAAATTACTACTATTTCAAACCCACAAGGCACATATAGCTATAAATACCTTTTATGCACACGATGAAATCTGGGGTTTGAACCGCTTTGCTTCAAATCACCTTCAACTCTTCTTGAATTTTCTCTACTTTCTTCCAAATGCGTAAGAATGATTAGAATCGACTTAGAATTTCACTTTATACCTTTTCGATCTACCCTAATTTCAATTTCAAAAAGTTGCTAAACACTTCATTGATACACTGTAAACCCTAAAATGCTCTGCAATTCTTCAGATTTGCATATTTCTTCCGACTTCTTTTTTAGAAGCTTGAGCTTGCCATATTACACCATATATATTCATGTCACTCATTGACACTCCATTTTTTCAGGGGGTTAGATTATTTTTTCCTTGGTCTCCCTAAGCCCATGCTTAGGTTTATTTTCTAGGGGAATTATATGTACTAGAGGGAATGACAAATACATTTGATTCATCTTTGTTCTCAAGTTCCTCTTTCTTTCTCCAAATTTTCTCCATTTTCTTCTTCACTTCAGTAGTATCAATTTTCTTTGTAGTCTCATTCATCTATCCTAGATTAGTCTTCCTTCAACTCTTGCTTCTGCAAAATCTTGAAATGTATTCAGGTTTGTTGCAATTGTAGCATACAATATTTTTTTGACCAAACCGACTTTGGTTCAATCTTCATTTCCATTGGTTAGCCTTATGTCCAAATACATTACATGTATAATAGTAGCCATGGAAAGATTGAAGAATTCTACCAATATTAAATCTATTTATCATCTGATTTCTACATTCAATAACTCTATGTCCAAATTTCTTGCATGCAAAACATTGTCTAGAAAAGGATCTAACATTATGATTCATCCTACATCTACGTTCTAATTCCTTATGTCCAAATTTATTTCATGAAAAAAAAATACCATTAAAGGGTGTGTACCTTTTTGCATTAGGTTTTCTGATAGGAGGTTTTCCAATATTACCTCTATGATTTTTGAATTATTTGTCATTTCTTTGAGACTTTCTTTGATTTTTAGCCTTGTTAGGTGTTTGATTTTCCTTTGAGTTTTCTACCTCTTCGAGTCTGAAACCACCTTTATCCTTAGAGAATTTTTTTCTAGCAATTAGTTCATCAAGCATTGTGTTACTTGTTTTGAATTTGTCCTCATGAGCTCTTGCTTTCTTCAGGTCTGATCTTAAGATTACTACTTCTTTTTCAAGTCTTGTGCATTCATTGATCTTGCTTTGTAAAGATGCACTCAGATAGTCTTCAAATTTTCTCGTTTCTTCCACTTGCACTTTTAGTCTGGTGATATCCTAATTTTCCTTCTTCAATTGTTCGTTCAATTCTCTATCTTTTTCTAAACTTCCTGATTTGTTCTCTCAACTTTTTGATACATTAATGTGCTTCCTCTAGGCTTTCCTTCAAAAATTTATTTTCACCTTCAACTCTATCAAGATCTTCACAAGTAGATTTAAGTTATTCTTTCTCAAATATGCAATCATATTCCATATATTCAATTGCAATAATTTCTTTTGAAGGAATAAGACACATTTTATTGTCTACGTATTCAAATTACAAGATCTTTCTCAAGTTGTTAGGCTTCTCAGAAGGAACCAAGCTCTAATACCAATTTTTAAACACCCAAAATAGTGAGAGGGGGGTGAATCAGTATTCTATATGACCAATTACTCACAAACCATCCAATTAACAAATTATATCTAGTTGTTGTAATAAATGAAAGCATGAAAGGAATCATAAGATCTCATAACAAATGAACACCAAGATATTTACGTGGAAAACCTAAAAAGGGAAAATCCATAGTAAGGATTAGCTCACAATATACTATAATCGATTATAAGATATTACAAGGGCTCATTTCCAAGACACACTATCCTTGTATGACTCATAGCTAGTGATAGATACAAAAAGAAATAAAATAGCTTCACAACCAAAGTTTGAACAGATACAAAGTGTACCTTCCTAGTGTTGAATTTAGTTCTTTTTTAATATTTGAACACAAAACATTGCTCAAATTAGTAGTCGCTCAATGCTCTCAACAATTCTGCAATTATTCTAATCTCACACACCTAAATTTATATGTTCGAACTGTTACCAAAATTTCACCTCAACTCAATTTGGTAGAGCTAGAACAGTTCATTATATTTAAGGTGAAATGTACATTCATTTTTATGTTGATTGTTCATTTGAATTGAAGGGTTTTAATAAGATTCGGTTCATTATGCAAAAAGATTCACAACGGAAGATTTATCAAAGCTTGCATAGTAATGATGTATTTTATTCATTTTTAAATTAAAGAACATACAAGATTGCATAGACATTGTTGTTTCATGCTTTGAAGAAAGAAGAAATGTTTAAAAGTCCCACACAAGCCATGGGAATTGACTGAATTAATTTAATTCAATAAGGGATGTAAATTATACATCTGAAGATTAAATAAAGTAAAGAAAACATGAAAAGGAACATATCCATCGTTTCCTGGAAATGTTGGCGATGATTGTTCTTCTTGTCTTCAACACCTATCGTACTCGATCTTTAGAGGCAACTACAATTGATTGAAAAAGTCTTGTTAGAGCTCCAGATATGAACTTGATCATATATCCTATCAACAAACATATAATCTACAGCCATTATTATATTAAACCAACTCAACCATTATCAAATGAATGCAAAAGTGTCAGGTCAAATCATTAGAAGAACATTGAATTTCACTATTTTTATCTAACTTTGATTTTTAGTGTGCAGAAACAGATACATTCTCATTACTGGTTCATCAAGATTCAACATTTTATTATGTGGGAAAAAATTGGGCTCCCACAAGGTTCAATCCCAGCATACTACATAGTACATTATCATGAATGTGATAGTGAATAAGCACACATAAAGGCTCATAATAATGGATCAATAATTTACCATTCAAGAAATATCAATGCAAGAGTATGGAAGTCATTGGAGGTTAAAATCATACACAAATGATCAAAAGAATGGTCATACAATGAGACTGCTATCACAAAACATCAAGGAGCAATTACAGGCAATCACATTTTTATAGCCTTTAGCAAAGAGAGAAAAGAGTTTCCTCTTTTTATCATTCTCAAAAGGTTTCAGAATAGTAACAAAGGAAATACAACATTATGTGCATGGACTGAATGAGAGATGGACAAACATATAAAGGCACTAGACTTCTCCTTGCATACCATTTTCACATAGGAATAATTCAAATGACTCTTCTTATAATTCAAGATATGCCACAAGGAATTCACTATATGAATTATTTCTAACTAGAAGACTTAGAGCACAAAGGATATTCATATGCAAATTTTAAAGAAACAATGAATTATACTTCCAAGTGACAATAATGAAGAAGCAATTTAACATTTGAGAAACATCAATTATGCAAAATACAAATGACAACAGTGTTGCATATTAAGTACATTTTCAGAATGCACTATTTATAAAAATGTTGATTCAGGTATCAAGCACTAATCATATACCATGAGCATTTAGTGTTTTTCATACACAAAGGACCATTGACATTTCTAAGATTAAGGAATTGAGAGAAGGTGAATATCATAGAGAGATACACAGTTTCAATAAGTAGCATTTTCCTTTCTAGAGATACCAAATAAATCAACCCCATGACCTCAAAGCAGTGATCAACATACAAGTAACAATGCTCTAACAGTAAGTTGTCTTACAGAGTTTGCAAAGAACATGATGATGAAATGGAGTTACAGTGTATGTATTAAAGGAGGTGAAGTCATGTTGTTTTCTTTGGAGAATAGACAATATTACATACAAACAACATCATTTAGAAGCCAAAAGAGCAATAAAATCATCATATTTCAAACTCTTGTTTCAGCATTGTAAGAATTCAAATGCTCTAAAAAAGACATTGATAGAGGGGAGCTTACATTTGTGCCTCTGAAAGGAAAATTTTGTTTTGATGCACACTTTTTCAGCCATATCAAATTAAAGCAAACAATCATTTGAAGTGCTCTAAAGGTGGTAGCAGCCCTGTGCGTGTACATTCTACAACCATAGTGAAAGGAAGTAGGTATGAATTTAAAATTTTACTCTTTTTCATGCTCTGAGAAATAAAATTTATGTGCTTAGGAGATTGTTTTGGAGGGGTGAGTTCATAAACCCACAGAGTCAAGTTTGAAAGAGATGAAATTTTGTAATCGAAGGTTTTGAGCCATATTTTAAAAACCTGGTTCAAATGTTTACAACAGCAATAAGAAAATATACCTTCAGAGGGCTCAAGCAAAGCATATTTATTCCATAGTAAAATCAAAGGACAAGTCAATACCCAGATGGAGAATGGTAAATCCGCGGCTAGGGACAACTTTTTATTACAAATTGCCACTAGACCCACTTGGGGTTTACATCAAATCTCAAATACATGGGTTATGAACAAACTTTTAACTAATTCTAGATGAAGAAAAACTCAGAAATAATATGGCAGCGACCATAAAGTATGGCTTTGGAGTTTTTTAACAGCAATTTTATGAAAATATAAAGACATAATTTCATTCATGTATCGTTCTGAGCTCAAATCGAGCTTTTACAAGTAGAAATACAGTTTTGAAGCCTGTAAACTTACCTTCACTTATTTTGATGGAGAAATACAATAAAACCCATGGCCAGTAAAGCTTTAGAGGATCTTCAATGGTGGCTCAATGTGTATGAGAAACATCAACAAAGAAAGGGGTAAACAAAATGCATTAGAAACAATGAGAGGTCGCAACTGTAGAAGCCAAGAAAATGACCAAAAATGAAGAGGTTTATTCGAGCTTGTATAAAAAAATGACTCACCAAGAATTTCCTCTATGGGATCTCAGAAAAATGACTTAGAAACAGAAAAATATAGTGAAGATTCAATCTCCAAAATGACCCTTGGACCTTCAAAACCTACCCAGAAATGGTGGTGCTCAGTCTTCTCCAGGAAACTCAAAAATAAAAATCAGAAATCATTTAGGGTTCGAGCTTTTATATGGCAACCTTAATTCGAATGAGGGTTTTTTTTTTTTACTATGTTTTAAAAGAAAATAATTTTGAATTATTGTTGCCATGGTTTATGACTTTCAAGTCAATAAACCTAATCATTTTAGAGGATCCTGTGAGTTTAAAGGGTAGAGTTGAGTTAATATTTATCACTTAATTTTGACTTCACCACTTCACTTATTTTGTTTGCATTTTGAAAAAAAAATCAACCATTGTAATTAAATATTAAAGGTGGTTACCTTAATATTTAAAATTTTATGCATGTAATATAAAAGGAGGAGTTACCACATATTAAAAATTAAAATAATCATTTTGATTATCTTTAATATTTAATCACACGGTCCTTTTCTTTCAAAATCATGCAAGATGCATAGATAAAGAAGAACTGAAGTCAATGATAGTTATCTGGAGATCACATGCATGCGACTGAGGAGGTTCAATTCAGTTTTTCTCTAAATTTTAGTCAAACTGGAGTGGGTTTTGAGGTCCTATTGATCATGCATATTATGGGTTGGAGTTTGCAGCATGTCGAGTTCAGTTTGCTTCAGTGGTGGGCCTATTTTTTCATGCTTTTATTCTTTTCTCATCAAGAGGATATTTCCACTTTCAGTTCACTTTCAATGCCACCTTCATGGACTCAGGAGCCATTTTGAGTCGCACTTCAGTTTTATACATTGTGAGATGGAGTTTTGAGCTATTTAAGCTCGGTTTGCAGCATTCATGGGACCTATTTTTAGGCAGTTTTGATTTTTCTCGCGAGAAGCATGCTTGCTTTTTCTCACTTCTAGTTAGCTTGGACTTTCACCATTTGGGTGCATTATGTATGCCATCTTTGTATATATTGGAAAAAGTCTTTCTTTTTCCTCAGTTCTTATTTTCTGTCCTTTCCATTCTACAAAGAAGACTATCTTGTAACTCAGATTTTTACAATTATTAAAATATGTAGTAGCTTTTACAGGTTATTCAAATTTTGTTAATTTGAAAAGTTTTCCTTTTACCTCCAATAATACCAAATGTTTGCCTTCAAATTTTTAGGTGTCATACTATATGATTGATTTGATAAGAGATTTATTGTGTTTGAATCAAAGAACCTCTATTTTTTTTGTCTCACTCATAGGTGTATGTACACAGTTAAGTTTAATCTCACAGGTTATACATTGTTTTACCATTTTAGCTGTGAAAACATTATTTTCCTTGAAAGGAGGTAATTTAGTCAAGCCTTTGTATAAATAGTTTATGTGGTTGAACTTCTCATATTTAGTTGTGTGAATAAAATTGCATGCTTTATTGTCATTTAGGTGCATCACCCAGTTTAGATTTTAGTTTACACGTTCATTTCAAGCCTTTCTTCCCTTTTCCATCCAAGTTAAAGTTAACTAGTAGAAAACCATAAAGGAATCAAGCCTATACTCTGAAGGTCTACTTCCAACATAGGGTACACACAACCTGAAAGTATTCCCATGTTTCACAGGATTGCAAATCATCTTTGTTTTTGCACACAGGTGCACTCCTGTTGATAACAGTTTTTGGCACGCCTGGTGGGACTCTAAAGATCACTTCAAAGAAAGAATTACAAATACAATTTGTTGTTCTGGTATACACAACAGTAATTTTACCTTTCAGAAGGTTACAATTATACCTAGTGACTTTGATCTCAGCTTTCCAAGCAGATCCAGTGCAAATAACCTATGAAAAGTATTCAAACGAGAGGAAGCTCTTCACAATTCGAGTATCTACAGTTGTCTCCACCAAGGAGAAGAGGAAGGACGGTGAGAAGAACACCTGGGAAGAATTAAAGGAATCATTCAACACCTCTTGGTCTTGGATTTGATTCACAATTTTCACCGCCTAGAAGAAGAGGTTGTCCAAGGAAAAGACAAGTAGGTTCACATTTAGCTTCTCCTAGCTTCAAAATATATGTTTCACCTTCAAGAAGCCCAGTAATTTCAGTACATCCTATGCCAATACTTCAAGCTTTTATATCTCAAATTTCTAGTAGTTCAGATGGCCAGAGCTCATGTGTTTGCTCCATTCAATGGGGGCAGCCCATTAAATTTTTCTTAGCACGATGACATACTGATGGTTGCCTGAAAAAGTCTACCCTTTTTCACTGGTGAGGATCAAAGTACGCCAATAGAACACATAAGTGATGTAGCTTCACTTTGTGCAGTTCATCATGTAACTCAAGAGAACATGGTGTTGAGGCTTTTAGCAGCATCATTTAAAGGAAAAGAACTCCAGTGGTTTAGAGGATTGCATGTTAACACTGCCGCAACATGGGATGACTTAGGAGACAAGTTGAGCAAACAGTTTTCAGATAAGTCAAATCATCTTTCCCTGGTAGAACAAATGACAACCATAAAGAGAGCTTCACAAGAGCAGATGAGTGATTTTAATTTTCGATTTCAAAGAACCTGGAATCGAATACCAGCAATGGTAAGACCTTCACTAGATCATGTTTTCTCGTATTATCTTAGAGCATTAAATAGTGATATTTCTTTAATGATACAATCAATGGGTGGAGTAACCTTACCAGGATCATTTGATATAGCTATTAGAGCTGAAAACACCCTTATTTGAGCTGGTAAGATTGCACCAAGGCCTCCTATGCCAATTTTTCCAGATATTCATCCTCTAATGCCTATCCAGCTACCTCCCATTGCCACAATACTTGTTGTTCCAACCTAAGGTTTTCAGGTAGTCATACAAAATAATGTTGTTCCAACAAATTTAGACTTGCAAGAGCTTAGGGGTACCCAACAATAGTTTGTAAATGACCAACAACAAATGGCCAAGTTACTACAAACTGTGAGTAACAAATTAGTGAGCCTTAAAAAGCAACAAGGCCAAAATTTCAAACCTTATCAAGCACCCTTTCAACCAAATAGACTACCTTATTAGGCCGATTAACAAGGATAGAGGAGGAATTACAATGCTAGGCCAAATCAGCCATATAACCCCAACGATGCCAACTTTTTAAAAGAGCTTCTACCTATGAAGAAAAATTTGGAACAAGATTATGTGTGGTGTTATCCCTATAATCAGCCTCATAATCAGGCTACCTGTATGAATGGAGTGGTCAATCAGGCATTGATGGTGCAAAGAAACTATGATGCTTCAGAGAATACAGCTAAGGAGAACCATAATCAGTAAGAAGATAAAGCATAGCAGAATGATCTTGATGTTGCCACGATGAGATGGCAAGGTAATGAGTTATGTGGAGTAAGTAATGTACAAGGGCAGAATCAGTCAGCTACCTCCATTGCATCCAATACAAGGTCAAAAAAGAGAGTTATTGATCTAAGACAGCAAGTTGTTTTCAATGAACAACAAGCAGATAAAGATAAACAAGAAGTTGTTCAACAAAAAAATTAGACTTCTACAACCCAACAGCAACAGCCACATCCCTCTTCTTCTCACAATGTTCAAATCTTACCAAGAGGACAAGCTGAACCTGCTAAAAAGCAGCTGAAAACTCAGCCTCATCCTTCACCAGTACAGAAAGAATTTGTTGTTCCTAAAGTACAGCAAAAGGTTAGTGGCACTGCTTTTAATATTATTGATCATATGAAAAAGGCCATAGTTAGCATGACCAAGTTGTATGCTTGACATCTTCTTGAGTAGAAATAAAGCCTACAAGAGGCTTTAGCTAAGATATCAATTTCTGATGAACCTATTAAGGAGCAACCTAGAGTTCTTGCAAATAGTTTAGAAGGAAAGAAAGAACAACAGTTCAAGAGGTAAAGCCATGACCTTTTTATGTAAGTCTGATTATTGGAGATAGTATAGTGCATAATTGCATGATAGACCCGGGAGAAAGCAACTCCATTATGCCTAAACAACTGGTAGATAAGTTAAGACTGAGTTATGAGCCATTGTTAAAAGGGGTAGTTCAATTAGATGGTACAACCATTAAGTCTATTGGATTTATTAAAGGTATGCCTCTTACACTACATGCTTTTCCAAACTTTTCAATTCCACAGGACATCTATGTCATTGATTTACCTCCTTGCTTTGCCATTTGTCTTTCTAGAGATTTTACAGCAAAGTTACGAGGATATTTTTCATCAAATTGGTCACACATGTTTTTCAAGACTAGGTATGGTACTAGAGTAATTGTTAAATCAAAACCACAGGATAAATACCATATCGAGCCCTATGTTTCAAATCCTATAAATGAAAACCTAGCTTTCCATGATCAAGAGGATCAATCCATGACCCCTGATCCCCACTGTACCTATTGAGGGCATACTTGACATAAATTTAGATGAGTGGGAAGCCGAGAATCATGAGGTTGATCCATTCAATCACATGGATGAAGTAGGTTTGGGCATTTATATGATTCAGGAGCCTGATGTAACTATTCCAAATCTAGTCAAAAGTGAAAAATAGCTAGAACAAAAGAGTAATCAGCTTTGGAAGTTGTATTTCGATGGCTCGAGAAGTAAAATAGGTGTTGGTGGAGGAGCTATGTTGATTTCACCAGAAGGAGAAAGGTATTATTTTTCACTTCGCTTTTCTTTCAGCTGCTCAAACAATATAGCCGAGTATCAAGCATTAATTCATGGCCTAGAATGGGCCAGAAAGAAAGGAATCAAGTGTCTGCAAGCATTTGGTGACTCTGAGCTGATTACAAATTAGGTAAGAAATTTGAATGTAACTAAAAATGATTTTTTGAAGCTATATAAGCACAAAACTTGGGATTTAATTGAAGAATTTGATTCTTTTAATTTTCTATCTATTCCTAGAGGTATGAATAAAGAGGCAAATAAGCTTGCTGCCATAGGTTCATAATATGACATACTAACTGATATTCACAATATTGAGGTACAATAATATGTTAAAGTGGTAGTGAGACCATTTGTACCTGATAATAACTTTAGTTGGAAAGTTTTTGACAGGGATGAAAAAATTATCAATTTTTTGATGGAAGAAGTAGAGTTTTCTGTTGGAAACCAGCAAAATTTTGAACAACAATATGAAAATCAAATTTTGCAGCTGAAGTCTACTAAGCTGCCCAAGGGATTGGTAACCCTTGAATCGATTTTTAACACTATTGATTAGGTTAGAAAATAAAAATCCAACATCATAGTGAAGCAAGAGCACTACGAACCAATTGAAATATTTAAAGACAAGCTTCTCAAGCTTGGAAAAATCTATACCAAAAAAGAACAACAAGCCTTTGTCTTGTTGTGCCAAGAATTCAGTGACATTTTCACTTGGGAGTATGGAGATCTAAAGGGTTTTAACCCTGAGTTAGCTCAAAAAACCATTGAGCTAGCGCCCAATGTGAAACCAATAAGGCAGAAGTAGAGACCTCTAAATCCAAAGCTGGAGCACCTTATGAAAAAAAAATTGAACAAGTTGGTTAAAGGTAGTATTATCTTTCCAATAAAGCACACTTCTTGGGTTTCAAATTTGGTGTCTGTCAGGAAAAAGAACAAAGAGATAAGGTTGTGTGTTGATTTGTGTGTTCTAAACAGAGCTTCACTCAAAGATCACTAGCCACTGCCTTCAATGGAGTAGATATTGTGGGTTGTTATTCAAGGTACAACCAAATCTTGGTTAAAGAAGAAGACTAGTACAAAACATCCTTTACCACCAAGTAGGGTACTGTGGCCTACAAAAAGATTCCCTTCGGTTTGTCCAGTGTAGGGGAAACCTTTCAGAGGGCAATAGACATGGCATTTCAAGGCCTTATTAATAAATTTGTTCTTGTGTACTTAGATGATGTAACTGTATTTTCAAAGAAAGTTGATGAACATTTTTCTATCTTAGATAGATCTTTGAAAGATGCAGAGAGTACGGGGTGTCATTAAACCCCAAGAAAAGCATTTTTGCAATCCATGAAGGAAAGGTTTTGGGTCATATTGTTTCAAAACACGGTATTACCATTGATCTAGAAAGAATCACTGCAATTTTGGCTTTACCCCTGCCTACACATAAGAAAGGATTGTAGAGTTTTCTGGGAAGGATTAACTTTATTAGGAGATTCATTCCTAACATTGTAGCCTTATTGTAGCCGCTTACAGCTATGCTGAAAAATAACATTCCATTTCACTGGACTAAGGAAGGTAAGAATAGTTTTGAATAAATTAAAGAGGCACTTACTGCAGCCCTAACACTTATTAACCCAAATTTTGATAAGAATTTTATATTATATGCATTTGGGAGTGTTGATACAATTTTAGCCATGCTCTGTCAATAAAATGAAGAAGGACTAGAGTAGCCTATAACTTTCTTTAGTCAAGTTCTACATTATTATGAAGCTAGATATTCATTCGTAGAAAAACATGTATTAGTTGTAGTAAGAAGCCTTAATAAATTTAGGCATATGCTTTCAAATAATAAAATATAGCTAATGGTTGCACATTCAACAGTCAAATATTTTTTTCTCAGCAAAGATATCAACGACAAGAGAGCAAATTGGATCATGAAATTCATGGAGTATGACATTGAAATCAAAGTCACCAAGCTCGTTAGAGCCAAATTCCTATGTGAGCAGCTTGTTGGTAATGAAGAAAACAACAAACCAGTTGATCAACAAGTCGAAATAGTGCTCAACAACAAAGAACAGGCTATTGTTCTAATCACATCAGCAAACTGGATTCAAAAAATGCTCCACTACTTGCACACAGGTGATTGTCTTGAAGGCTTGGAAAAGTTAAAATGAAGGTATTACAGGCTTCAAGCCATTCCTTTTGCTATAATTGATGGTATATTATACAAAAGGGATTCTAATGGTTGTGTAGAACCAAAACAGATTGAGAAAGTTTTGTAAGAGTTTCATGATGGGCCCACTAGAGGCCACTTTGCACCAAGGAATACAACCCTAAAGATAATGAGAGTTGGCTATTATTGGCTATATTTATTTAAGGATTCCCATGCCTGGGTCAAAAAATGTAACAAATGTGCAATGTTTGCAGGAAAGCAGAAGCTTACAACCCTGCCTCTACATCCAATACAAGTGGAGAAGCCTTTTGGCAAGTGGGGATTAGATTTCATTGGTCCCATTAATCCATCTTCGAGTGTTCAACATAAATGGATACTTACAGCCACAGACTACTTTACGAAGTGGACTAAATTAGTTGCACTGAAGGATGCAAATGAGACATGTGTCTTGAATTTCTATCAAGACTTGGTTTCCAGGATTGGTACACTAGATTCAATCATTTTTTATAATGCTTTAACATTAATAGTTTAAAAGTTTTAGATTGGTCAATAAAGAAAAATATTTATCTGAATACTTCCTCAAACTATTGCCCTCAGGGTAATGGACAAGTAGAGTCCACTAATAAGAACTTGATTAAAATCATCAAGAAGATAATACAGGACAATCAAAGAACCTGGCATGAGAAGTTGAAACTAGCCCTTTGGGTTGATAAGGTTACACCTAAGAGAGAAACAAGTAATTCACCTTATGTGTTGACATATGGTAAAGAGGCCAAGGTACCTATCTTAGTTGAATTGCCTACTTTAAATATAATCAGAGAGTTGGACCTGCTTAATGAAGAACCCATGTAGATTAGGCTTGCATAGCTAATGGAGCTGGAAGAAACAAGGAAAGAAGAATTAAGGAATTCGAAGATTCATCAAGCTCCAATGAAAAGGAAATTTGATAAAAAAAGTAGTCCCAAGGATATTCAAAGAGGGAGATCTAGTTTTTAAATGGAATGAACTCAAGAGCAGACCCGATAAACACACAAAGTTTGATGTCATGTAGGATGGCCCATATATTATCACAGAATGCAAACAACATAATGCATTCCAACTATTAAAACCAGATGGAGAGGTGTTTCCAACCCCTGTCAATGGGATTCACCTCAAACAATGCTATTAAGGAACAAAGTTTGTAGATGTACATAGTAGAATAGTTTCAGTTCAGTTTTTCTTTCAATAAGTTCCCACAACACTTTTCATTTCAGTACTATTTTGTTTTCAATAAGTGCACATGTTGCACATGTTTTTTGACTCCATCATAAATAGATTCATGATTAGTTTCTTTTAGTTTTGTTTGTTTTTGTATGGTTTCATCAATTGAGTTACAAGTTTTATGAGTCAAAAATGGACAAAAATGGACTCATGCCCAATGGATATGCAAGGCAAGTGACCTGGCATGCTTAGCGGGAAAGCATTCAGCAGAAATCACCAGAATGTTACCAAAATTTCACCTCAGCTCAATTTGGTAGAGCTAGAACAATTGATTACATTTAAGGTGAAAGGTACATTCATTTTTATGTTGATTGTTCATTTGCATTCAAGGGTTTTAATAAGATTCAGTTCATTATACAAAAAGATTCACAATAGAATATTTATCAAAGTTTGCATAGTAATGTTGTATTTTATTCATTTTGAAATCAAAGAACATACAAGATTGCATACACATTGTTGTTTCACACTTTGAAGATAGAAGAAATGTTTAGAAGTCCCACACAAGCTGTGGGAATTGACTAAATTAATTCAATTCAATAAGGGATGTAAATTATACATCTAAAGATTAAATAAAGTAAAGAAAACATGAAAAGGAACATATCTATCATTGCCTAGTAATGTTGGCGATGATTGTTCTTCATTCTTCAGATGGTTCTTCTTGTCTTCAACTCCTCTCGTACCCGATCTTCAGAGTCACCTGCAATTAATTGAAAAATTCATGTTAGAGCTCTGAATATGAAACTGATAATATATCCTATCAACAGACATATAATCTACAACCATTATAATATTAAACCAACTCATACATTATCAAATGAATGCAAAAGTGTCAGGTCAAATCATTAGAAGAACATTGAATTACATTATTTTTATCTAACTTGTTTTCTTAGTGTGCAGGTATAGATACATTCTCATTACTGGTTCATCAAGATTCAACATTTTAGTATGTGGGAAAAAATTGGGCTCCCACAAGGGTTGATCCTAGCATACTACAGAGTACATTATCATGAATTTGATAGTGAATAGGCACACATAAAGGCTCATAATAATGGATCAATAATTTACCATTCAAGAAATATCAATGCAAGAGTATGGAAGTCATTGGAGGTTAAAATCATACACAAAAGATCAAAACAGTGGTCATACAATGAGACTACTATCACAAAACATCAAGGATCAATTACAAGCAATCACATTTTTATAGCCTTTAGCAAAGAGAGAAAAGAGTTTCCTCTTTTTATCATTCTCAAAAGGTTTCAAAATAGTAAGGAAGGAAATAAAACATTATGTGCATGGACTGAATGAGAAATGGAAAGACATATAAAGGAACAAACTTCTCCTTGCATACCATTCTCACATAGGAATAATTCAAATGACTCTTCTTATAATTCAAGATATGCCACAAGGAATTCACTATCTAAATTATTTCTAACTAGAAGACTTAGAGCACAAAGGATATTCATATGCAAATTTTGAAGAAACAGTGAATTATACTTCCAAGTGACAATAATGGAGCAGCAATTTAATATTTGAGAAACATCAATTATGCAAAATACAAATGACAACAGTGTTGCATATTAAGTACATTTTTTAGATTGCACTATTTACAACAATGTTGATTCAGGTATCAAGCACTAATCATATACAATGAACATTTAGTGTTTTTCATACAAAAAGGACCGTTGACATTTCTATGATTAGGGAATTGAGAGAAGGTGAATATCATAGAGAGATACCCAATTTCAATAAGCAACATTTTCCTTTCTAGAGATACCAAATAAATCGAGCCCACAGCCTCAGAGCAGTGATCAACATACAAGTAACAATGCTCTAATAGTAAGTTGTCTTACAAAGTTTGCAAAGAACATGATGAAAAAATGGAGTTATAGTATATGTATTAAAGGAGGTGAAGTCATGTTGTTTTCTTCAGAGAATAGAAAATATTACATACAAAAAACATCATTTAGAAGCCAAAAGAGCAATAAAATCATCGTATTTCAAACTTTTGTTTCAGTATTGTAAGTTTTCAAATCCTCTAAAAAAGACATTGATAGAGGGGAGCTTACATTTGTGCCTCTGAAAAGGAAATTTTTGTTTTGATGCACACTTTTTCAGCCATATTAGATTAAAGCAAACAATCATTTGAAGTGCTCTAAAGGTGGTAGCAGCCCTGTGCATGTACATTCTACAACCATGGTGAAAGGAAGTAGGTATGAGTTTAAAAGTTTAATATTTTTCATGCTCTGAGTAATAAAATGTATGTGCTTAGGAGAGTGTTTTGGAGGGGGGAGCTCATAAATCCACATATTCAAGTTTGTATTCGAAGGTTTTGAGCCATATTTTGAAAACCCAGTTAAAATGTTTACAACAACAATAAGCAAATATACCTTCAGAGGGCTCAAGTAAAGCATATTTATTCCATAGTAAAATCAAAGGAAAATTCAATACCCATATGGAGAAAGGTAAAGTCGTGGCCAGGGATAGCTTTTTATTACAAATTGCCACCAGACCCACTTGGGGTTTGCATCAAATCTCAAATACATGGGTTATGGAAAAAAAATTAACTCATTCTAGATGAAGAAAAACTCATAAATAATATGGAAGTGGCTATAAAGTATAGCTATGGAGTTTTTTAAAAGCAAATTTATGAAAATATAAAGACATAAATTCATTCTTGTATCGTTCTTAGCTCGAATGGAGCTTTTACAAACATAAATACATTTTGAAGGCTGTAAACTTACCTTCACTTATTTTGATGGAGAAATACAGTCAAACCCATTGCCAGTAAAGCTTCAGAGGATCTCCAATGGCAGCTCAACGTGTATGAGAAACATCAACAAAGAAAGGGGTAAACAAAATGCATTAGAAACAATGAGAGGCCACGGCTATAGAAGCCAAGAAAATGACCAAAAATGAAGAGGGTTATTTGAGCTTGTATCAAAAATGACTCACCAAGCATTTCCTCTGTGGGGTCTCAGAAAAATGACTCAAAAACAACAAAATATTATGAAGATTTGAGCTCCAAAATAGCCCTCAGACCTTCAAAACCTACCTAGCAATGGCAGCACTGAGTCTTCTCTAGGAAACTCAAAAATAAAAATGAGAAATCATTTAGGGTTCGAGCTTTTACATGGCAACCTTAATTCGAATGAGGGTGTTTTTTTTTACTATGTTTTAAAATAAAATCATTTCGAATTATTATTGCCATGGTTTATGACTTTCAAGTCAATAAACCTAATCATTTTGGAGGAGCCTATGAGTTTAAAGGGTAGAGTTGATTTAATATTTATCATTTAATTTTGACTTCACCACTTCTTCACTTATTTTTTTTGGATGATTTTGACAAAAAAATCAACCATTGTAATTAAATATTAAAGGTGATTACCTTAAATATTTAAAATTTTATGCATGTAATATAATAGGAGGAGTCACCACATATTAAAAATTAAAATAATCATTTTGATTATCTTTAATATTTAATCATAGAGTCCTTTTCTTTCAAAATCATGCAAGAAGCATAGGTAAAGAATAACTAGAGTCAATGATAGTTATCTGGAGATCACATGCATGTGACTGAGGAGGTTCAGTTCAGTTTTTCTTTGACTTTTAGTCAAACTAGAGTGGGTTTTGAGGTCTTATTGATCATGCATATTATGGGTTGGAGTTTGCAGCATGTCGAGTTCACTTTGCTTCAGTGGTGCGCCCATTTTTTCATGCTTTTATTCTCTGCTCGTCGGGAGGATATTTTCACTTTTAGTGCCACCTCCATGAACTCAGGAGCCATTTTGAGTCACACTTCAGTTTTATACATTGTGAGATGAATTTTTGAGTTGTTTAAGCTCAGTTTGCAGTATTGGTGGGCCCCATTTTTAGGCAGTTTTGATTCTTCTCATGAGAAGCATGCTTTCTTTTCTCACTTCCAATTAGCTTGGAGTTTCACCATTTGGGCGCATTATGCATGCCATCTTTGTATATATTTGAAAAATTCTTTCTTTTTCCTTAGTTCTTGTTTTCTTACCCTTTGCATTCTACAAAGAAGACTATCTTATAACTCAAATTTTTACAATTATTAATATATGCAACAGCTTTT
Organism: Sequoiadendron giganteum; assembly: GCA_007115665.2. Lineage (NCBI taxonomy): Eukaryota > Viridiplantae > Streptophyta > Pinopsida > Cupressales > Cupressaceae > Sequoiadendron > Sequoiadendron giganteum. The sequence continues at coordinate 316,087,689 of CM021105.1, forward strand.
ATAGATTATTCAAGTTTTGTTAATTTGCAAAGTTTTCCTTCTACCTCCAAAAATACCAAATGTTTGCCTTCAAAATTTTAGGTTTCATACTATATGATTGATTTGATAAGAGATTTATTGTGTTTGAATCAAAGAACCTCTATTTTTCTATTTCACTCATAGGTGTATGTACACAGTTAAGTTTAATTTCACAGGTGATACATTGTTTTACCATTTTAGTTGTGAAAACATTATTTTCCTTCAAAGGAGGTAATTCAGTCAAGCCTTTATATAAGTCATTTATGTGGTTGAACTGCTCATATTTAGTTGTGCGAATAGGACCATTGAAGATTTATTGTGAATCAGATTGCATGCTTTATCATCATTTAGGTGCATCACCCAGTTTAGATTTCAGTTTACACATTCATTTCAAGACTTTCTTTCCTTTTCCATCCAAGTTAAAGTTAACTAGTAGAAAATCATAAAGGAATTCGGCCTATAATATGGAGGTCTACTTTCAACATAGGGTACTCACAACCTGAAAGTATTCCCACGTTTCATAGGATTGCAAAGCATCTTCTCTTTCACACACGGGTGCACCCCTGTTGATAACACGAACAAAATCAGATCTCTTGCACATCATATCATATCATATCATGTAACTTCTACCTTCTACCACTCAAAAACATCTCACATATATACCCAATTACATCTACATACATCAATCAGGTCAGCCTAATTAGATGCAACCCTAATTTAATTCAAAATAGCTTTGTCGACTTCATACACAATTCAAAACCATATTCGTGCTCCACCCAAACATGTAATAAATTTATTTAGGTTGGTAGGGACCTAAAATAGGTCCTACTAACATTCGTAGTATATAATTCTCCTTTTTAACACATAACATGTATTAGGTCGGCCAAGAATTAGACCTAATCACAAAATAAGCCAATTGATCACACACTAACCGATTTAAATAATCAGATACATACACATAGTCTAGAATATATATAGTAATGGAAACTATGAGAAGTCTCCCAAAAATGCTAAGACTGATTCTTAATACCTAAGAAATGCGAACCAGATTATAACTATCCAATCATATTGTATAAGCCAAAATTGAATTTTGAACTTCTATCATTTGTAACTTTCAACCTTCTTACCCAAAATAGCTGAAATTTTGATCATGGATGCATCTAATAGTAAGGAATAGCATATTATAACCTCTTGAGCTAAAAAAAAATTATGAGTAATTTCATACCAAAAATGTTGGATTAAGGTTTATCATATTAGACAAAACTATCAACAATTAATGTTGGCATCAATGACAACACATTGATGGGTTTCATCTTCATTATTTCAACACTTTATTGGTTGTAGGTTTGGTAAAATGATCATTTCCAATGGAAATATCACTAAGAAATCGGTCCTTTATCCACCTACCCAACCACATGCGGATTTACAGCAAACTGCATGGCCTAACCTAGATGAGGAAGACTAGTACTCCTTATAAACTTTGATGACCATTAAATGTAGTCCCTTGTTAGAAAACCAAGATGAAGATGAAATGATTGAAAACATCATGAATAATAATTATGGCAAGGACCCACAACAACATGACTTTCTAACATGTTAGCAGGACCCCCTGCAAAGCATAATTCCAACCAATACATTTGAGTCTATTTTTAAAAAATTCCACACTTTATTGCCACATCATTGTATCCCAAATATAGTTGGTCTTGACATTTCATTTGTTCAAACATTATCCTTGACCTTGGAGATTATGCCAAATAAGACATTAAATGTAAACAACCAATTGATTGTTGCACAAATGACATCACCGATGAATGTGTTGCAAGAACATATAGTAGAATTTGCATGGGATTACCATGACATGAAGGGTATATACCCAAACTTGTGCATGTGTCAAATTTACATCAATGAAGGATATAAACTAGTTAGGCAACCACAAAGGAGAATGAACCCTACAGTTTGTGATATAGTCAAAGCTGAATTATTAATTTTATTTGATGCAAGATTCACCTATCCAATCTTTTATAGTCAATGGGTGTCTCCACTAGTTATTGTACCTAAGAAAGGGGGAAAATTGATGCAAGAGCATCCAGTGGTGTAAGGGAAATCTTGCATCACCCAAAAATATTGTATTTTCATTTTGTTTGTAGTTTCCTTAGCTTTTTTGGGGCCCATGGTGACTCATGTAGTCTTTGGGATAGTTAGAGGTTTGAAATAGCCCAAAATATTCACCTTCTATTTTTAGTAAGTCAGCTTATTCAGGTTCATATGGACACAAAAATTGACCCCAAGGAGTGAAATTTGAAAATAATATTTTTGGTGAAAGAATCATCTCAAAATCATGTACCGGTTGGAAGATTAAATTTTCATCCCAAGGAATTTCTCTAATGAAGTTTAAAACTAAAAATTGAGGCCCTTTAAAGCCCCAGAATAGGGTGCAAAATCTCATATCTTTTAGATTTGGTAAAAAATATGACAGTCGAATCAAAATTTATGACCCTGAGAAGTTGTAAATATATATATATATATATATATATAAATCTTCTAGAGTGGTAAATAGACGGTGGAATTTCTGGCTCCAAAATGGGGTTTACACCTTCCAAAATATTCTAAGGCGGTTACACTTCTTGGATAAAGAGGAAGATCAGGGGTTACATAAGGGTGCTCCAATAGTGTAGATCATATTTTTTGGCTTGCATATTTTTGTACTGAGAAGGCCCATGTGGTTGTAGTATGTTATTTTCTGATTATTGTAATTTCATTTCATCAAGATAATAGAAATCAAGTGTTTCTTTCTGCATTTTATGTTTATCTCTTGTTTATTTGTGTGTGTAGACTACAATGAGTTGAATGCAACAACTAGGAAAGACCACTTTCCCCTTCCTTTCATTGACCAAGTACTAGATTCCCTAGTAGATAAGAAATACTTCTCCTTTTTGAATGGCTTTAGTGGATACAATTAGATTAAGATAGCCCCAAAAGACCAATACAAGACTACTTTCGCATTCCCTTGGGGTACATATGCTTACTATGTCTTGCCATTTGGGCTATGTAATGCACCTACCCCCTTTCAAAGGGCAGTCTTGAGCATATTCTCAGACTTTGCTAATGATTCCATGGAAGTTTACATGGGTGATTTTACAACATACAGGAATACCTATGAAGTACTTGACAATCTGGAGAAGGTACTACAAAGATGTCAAGATCATAATTTGTCCCTGAGTCATGAAAAATATTTTATGATGATGATAGAGGGAGTTTTTTTGGGAAATTTTGTGTCCAATAAAGGAATCCAAGTATTTCCCAACAAAATTGAGATAATATCAACATTACCCATACCTCAGGGATAAAGAGATGTCAAAATTTTCCTTGGGCATGTTGGTTATTACAAAAAATTTATACAAGATTTAATTAGCAAGATAGCAGTTCACCATTATTTGTCTTATTATCCAAGGATGTAGAGTTTGAATGGAAAATTTCTCATCAACTTTCCTTTGAAGCTCTCAATGCATCATTAACCAAGACCCCTATTTTGAGAGGACCAAACTGGAACTTACCCTTCTATATCCATTTAGATGCTTCTGATTTTACAATAGGAGTTGTGCTAGGATAGAAGGATGGAAACCTTGAGTATGCCATTTAATATATCAGTAAAAATATTCAAGGGGCAGAACTCAATTATATAGTGACTGAGAATGAAATGTTAGTAGTGGTTCATGCAATTAATAAGTTAAAACACTACATTATAGGGTATTATATATTCATACATACTGACCATACAACAATAAGGTATCATATGAGAAAACCAATAGTGGGAGGCAAGCTTATGAGGTGGTTACTACTACTTTATGAATTTGACATAACTATTGTAGATAATAAATAATAATAAATTTCCACAATCCATATTGTAGACAAGCTAGGGAAAGCCAATGTGCTATAATGGATTTCCTCTCTAGACTGCCAATCAAATTAGAAGAATATTTTGTAGATGATTCATTCTCAGATGAGCACCTATTTTCTCTATCTATGCATACACCTTCGTATGCATACATATCCAACTATCTAGTAGCAATGAAAACACAACCACATCTCTCACCTAGAGAAAAGAGGCAATTAGTTTAGAAATTTTTTCCTTACTCGTGGATAGAAAGATATCTATTGTACATAGGGTATAACAACATTATGTTAAGATGCATTAGGGAAGATGAAGTGTATTATATCTTCAGAGCATACCATGATGAACCCTAAGGGGGCAATTTGTAGCAAAGAGGATAACTCTTAAAATTTTGAGCATTGGCTATTATTGGCCAACACTTCATAAGGATGCAATTAATTACACCAGGAGATGTGATATATGTCAGAGAATGGGAACTTCAATAAGGAAAAATGAGATGTCATTACAACCACAACTGGTAATATAACACCATTTGATAGGTGGGGACTAGAATTCATTGGTCCCATATCCCCAATATCAAACAATAAAGATGCATACTGGTTTGTACATATTACCTAACCAAATGGGTGGAAGTTAAAGCTTTGTAGTTTGCAAGAGATGGGAATTTGGTAAAGTTTCTCTATGAAGATATATTCACTACATATGGTGTCCCTAGATAAATTTTTATAGACCACGGGCCACAGTTTACATCAGATTTGATCACAAAGTACAAGAATATGAGATCATACATAAAAAGTATACACCCTACCACCCTCAAGAAAATGGTCAAGTGGAGGTCACAAATAGAGAAATTGAAAACATCCTCATAAAGATCTAGTGCAACTCCATAGGAAGGACTAGGCAGCCAGGTTACCTAAATTAGTTTGGGCTTACATGAAAACTTGGAAGACAACAACTAGTTTCACCCCATATGAGCTGGTATATGGTAAAAAGGTAGTACTTCCAATAGAATTTAAATATAAGAATCTAAGGACAACAGTCAAATTAGGTATGAAATTATCAACAACACAGAAGGAGAGGTTACATAACCTCAATGCATTAGATGAAATCAGAATCGAAGACATTCACCATACTGAAATCATCCAACAACAATGGATATGTTGGCATGACTAATTTATCAAAACCAAGGAATTCAATGCAGGTGATTGGGCTTTACCATATTATTCAAGGTACAAAGATTACAAATATAAATTATAGACTAGATGTCTTGGGTTATATGAGATTAAAATAGTTTTTAGAAATAAGGCAGTTCAATTGCGAAAAATTGATGATGTAAGGTTTTCATTGCTAATTAATGGCCATGGGTTGAACCTTTATAAAAGGCCATTGTAGAAAGATGACTTTATTTTAACACTACAACATCAATTTGAGCCACAAATACAAATTCCATTAATAGCCACAAGTATTTCTTTTGAAGTATCAGTAGACAAGAAACATAGCTCACCTACTAAAATCAAACAGGTATAATTCTCCAACACATTTCACATGCACACATTACACATGTGACATTCGGTAGTCTTTGTTTTCTAAAGCAAACGCAGAAGAAACAAGGACCCACAAAATCACATTGTTAGGCGAAAAAACTACAAAAGGGACCTATTACTATATGAGCCTGTATCACTTATCTGTCAATCATTTCAAAAACACCCACATTAATTACATTTCCATCACTTCATATCATATAATTTTGCACATGCAACCATACATATTTCAACTTTATTGAATGTTGCATATTTCTTCCATACACATGTAGTCATCCTACCACCTTTTTATATTCCATCATACCATGCAATTAATCTCACCTCATCCATTTCATACTCTTTGCATCCTTTTTCATCCATCATTTTCTACATGTCACACATATGTTGTCATTCATTTCAAACTATAGCTACAAAAAATTCATGACAATCAAGATATATCACTTCAAATCAAGCTACAAGTGCTCATCAATTACTTCACACAAGTTGAATTTCATTTCAATCCATTTCTATAGATACACTATGCATTAATTATCTAGTACTTCTAATTTATGCATCCACCCAAATCATACCCACTAAGTGAGGACACTTAGTAACTTTAGTTGGGGGGAGGGTTATTCATGATTATTCCTTAGATTTCCTGATTTTCAAAACTCTGTAAATATTTATGCCATTTTATTTTCCTTCATTTTCAAAAGACACGGATTTTGGAGGAGAAAAAGGGTTCTGAGAAACTGAATTGAAAGGTGTATTTGAGTAATACACCATACAAGAACAAAGCATAGTATAATTGGGCAGAAGAATAAGAACAGAGTGGAGTAAGAATTGTGAATCAAGATGAATTGACAGGTGATTGCAAAGTATTGATGGGGGGTGATATCATACGAAGGGAACCAATAGCACATAATTAGCTGCTAGAAGACAAGTAATGTTTGCCTATCTTCCAGCAAGCTAGCTAGTTGGATTATTTCCTAAGGCTTACAAAATTTAATGAGATAATGACCCAACAATTTTCTAGCACATTGCAAAATCATGAGGCAATTGTTAGGGGTCTAAGGGTAGATGCCTTGAAATTAGTTATAACTAAAGTATCTGATTTTCCAAGAGGAGGAGAGGATTTAATCATCATATTAGATGTCATTGTAGCAAGAAATGGCTTCTCCTTGCTTTGAGAAAATTTGGATTCTTCCTCCCAAGGTACTGAACGTTTTTATTTGCCTTGGCTTTGGGCTTTAGTATCTTCTTACATAGTTAAATACTTGAAATGTAATGGGAGACAGTCCTTTCTATACACAATTCATTTCAAATTGTTAAGTCATCTACTCCATCACACACATGTATATATTCCTAACTTTTTGTACAATTTGTTAAAAAAAATGTCCTCTAAATATAAAAAAGAAAAGAAACAACTTGACATTGTTTTATTTTTTCTTAGTTACATTACTAGTAAAGAGGGGCCTTAGGGTTTAGTTTCTAAATATTTCTTGGGAAGACTTTATTAATTGTAGCAATACCAACAATATCCTTGAAATGCTTAATGAGAAAAACTGAGGCCAAGAATAGAGAATGAAAAGGCCTAATGTTGCTTCTCTAGAGAAAATTCCCTCTAGCTCCCCTACTACAACACCTACCTGCAACACAAGAGAGCCAGAAGAGCAGGGTTTGTAGGGAACTCAATCTACATCCTCTAACAAGAAGCTCACAACAAAGAGAAAACAAGAAACCCTTGTTTCCAAGAACCCACAAGAGGGTAAGAAAACAAAGTGTGGAACTTCTCTTTTACACTGCAAAAGGGCAGAAGAGACCCACACAACCTAGGAGGCGATCACATTGCCTAAGGAAGAAGGCATCCATAAGAGGAAAAATTAAAAAGAAGGAAGAGGATGTTGTAATGATAGAAACAGATAAAGAATTAGAGGATAATTCCTCTAGTGATAAGGTAAAGACGCCTATTGTATAGTCTTGGTATTATACTAGTACCTCTTAATCTAATTTAAAGGATATTTTTGTAGCTAGGAAAATGAGGAGAAGGTCTCCAAAAATTCATATTTTAGAGGGTTGTGAATATACAAGTGAAATGGGAGATGAGTATTGTTTAGAGAAGTATGAGGAAATTTTTATTGAAGAAAGGAATTACAGGAAGGAATGCTGAGAATAAAGTAGCTGGAAGAATGTTAAAGACATACCAACAAAAGGATAGTGAGTGGGATGCTAGGAATAAATAATTAGAAGAGAGGCTCTACAAGTTTGAGCATGGGTCCAAATTGGAGATACTAGAAAATATTTCCATGGTAGAAGCAGAAGGGAAAGAACTAGTATCCAAAGGCTAAATTCCTCAAATTAAAACCCCCACTGGACAAATTGTAGTATCCCTAGGTGTTGATATATGGAAGAGAACACAAGAATTATCCCAGAAAGAGAAAGAATGGACAAGGGAGAGAGTTGAATTGATTTCCAATCACACCAAGGCACTGGAAAAGTAAGAAGCAAAAGTAAAAACATTGAATGTAAAAATTGAAGAGATAGAAAACAAAACTACATAATTACTGAAGTGCAAGCCACCTGCTAGAGTTTATGCTTTTTTCTTGCAAGATAATTTTATTTGTTTTCAGTTTAGCTAGTTGATTAGTGAGCAATGAACAAAAAAAAAATTATTTTTGGAAAATTTTGCAATTCCACACCAGAAATGCAAGATCAATTGTGTGAGCTATATCTATACAATTATATGCTTTTAGATGACACTACTTGGAATCCATTGATATGTGTAGGGGATCTCCAAATTAGAGCATTGGCCTCTTATGTTAGAAATGAACATCAAAGAGGTACAATTTTATGAGAATACCATGAAAAGGAAAAATATATTGCCTTACAACTCAAGAAAGAGTCAATGGATCCTAATGTAGTCATAGATCAGTGGATATATCTTTTAAATTATAGAGGTGTTGGAAATAAAATAATAAGTATCAAGGAATAGGATTATGCAAGGATAAGTGAATCAAAAATAGGGACTATTAATGAAGCCTTAAAATTTATTCAGAATAGATGGGAGGAGCTTTCAATTGAATTGCAAAGGAAGGAGCCACAATCTCTTTATAACTTTGTAGCCATGATTCATAGATCCCACAAGTATATAGATATTACAATAAACAATTGGGTTGTGTGGTTCCTATTTGGACAACATTGTGGACTGATAATAGAGATAAATTGTTCTTGTGATTCTATTGAGTTGGAAAATATGGATAGATCAATCCTTGGGAATTTTGTGTTGGTTTCCTCAATTTATTCCTAAATGTCAATCCAAGCATCATAGACTTGTGAAAGGTGTTGTGACAGTTTACTTAAGGGCTGAAAATAATGAAGTAAGTGGGGATGAATGTAGCTAATTCATACATTAAACTTATAATTAGAAATCTGGTTTAATTCTTCTATTTTTGTTTCTTGATAGAAATTACACCATGAACTGTGCCAAGAACTACAGTGACAGAATTTAAGTGCAATAACAGAGAATAAAGCAACTTTATAAATTATGCACTATCAATGATAAATTCCAGTCTGCATAAATTAAAATTCATTATTGAAATATGAATGAACACTTTAGCAGATATTTGAATGAAATCAACTTTTAAACCGAATTACATTTAACTATGAATAGCTAGATTTATGTAAAGAAAAGAAAATGCTTTCAAATGAAATTATACACACACAATTACCACACATAAATTGAATGGGAAATTCACCAAGTGACACAAAGAGTGGGCTCTACCTCCTTGGTCATCTAATGATAAACTAAAAACACAATTCTAACTCAAATCAATCACACATGCATAATAATTCCAAAATATCGATTCAAAAGTTGTAGAATAACTTTATATTAATATATATATCTTAAGTCCTTCAGATTGCAAAAAATTATACTAGATGGGTATCGATGACATTTGTTATGGTTTTTTTGTGGACTATGGCCAACAAACCAAATGAGTTCAATACAATGATTGTTGGCCACAATAGGTTTAACAAATATTGTGTCAAAAATAGTCATGAACTAGTTAAACTAAAATAGATTTAACATCTCCTCGCCTTTTCTTCCATCTGCATTCTCAACTATTCTAACATTTTCTCTCTATTATCTCCTACAATTTCATCCACAAATTAGTTAGAATTTCGATGGATATTGGCATTTTCTAATTTTTTTAATTTTCTATCACATTTTATTAAACATCTATACTTCTTGTGACTAACAATGATAGGAGGACAAAAAATGTAAAGGAAAAAGGTAAGAAAATGGTAAAACTTATTAGAACTTTATAACCCCCATCATTTCCCCCTAGCTTAAGGTTTTTCATGTCCACATGCAAAGGAAGGAATCACAAACTAAGATAACCTAGACAATCTCTGGATGGTGTTGGAAATTTCTTGGGACCAATGTTGTCTCAATTCTTTCATTTTCACCTCATGATCTTGGATGAGCATATATTCTTCTTTAAAAATGGTTGATTGTTCCAAATCCACTTTCAATCTCTGAATTTATTTTTCCTATAATTGGGAAGTAGAACTGGCCTACGAAAGTTGACTCTGCAAATCTTGATTTTTGTCCTTTAAATTTTCAATTGAACCCTACAAGTCCTTAAATTGTTTTAGGAGTATTTCATTTTCTTCAAACTCTTCTTCAACTTCCATTTCAGCCTCTGCTTCAACCCCTGTTTCAACCTCTATTTCGGCCTTTCTTTCATTATTTTTTTTGGCTCTACATATTTAATTATGATCAAATTTTCCTCACCAAATTGGGCAACAAGAGAAAGAGGACTCTCATGTCTTTCATGTTCCTCTGCATTTATTTCCCTTATTTCTACATTAACCCCATCTAATTGTTCCTTACCAATCTGATGCAATATTTCTTCTATTTCCACATTAATCTCATCATTTTTAATGCAATGGTTCTTCTACATTTATTTCTTTTGTTTACACATTAATCCCATTGAACCATTCATCATCATTCTAGTGCAATGGAGAAGGACATTGTTATTCGAATAGAATATTGTCTTCTTTCTTGACCAAGGGTTTGTTTGTGGGGGCCTCTCTAGTAATTGAAACTTCAAGTTCTTGATCATCTTCAACAGTAATTATTTCAGGAGTGGGGAACTTATTTGCTTTCTATTTCTTTTCCTTTTTCTTCTTCTTTGGTTATGGTGCAGTTTTCCTTTTTTCTCTTCTATGTTCTCTACTTTTCTTACCCTATCTCTTCAAGATTTTAGACAGAACTACAATGTCTAACTCTGAATCATCTCCCTTCAGACTATCCATATGACTGGCCACATTGGCCAAGTCATCTAATCAATTTATAGGGCTAGTGGAAATCTTCTTACCCTTCCTATGACCAAACGGCTCAAAATCTAGCTCATTTTGACATTATGTACACAAGGTTCATTTTCTCTTGGTTATTTTTTCAGATGACCCTGAAGCCTCTGAGGTCTAATTTTATTTTTACCATATCACTTTTGGGATGACTCATCAATAGTTTTCCTCGTAGAATTACCTACACTAGGGTATTTTTTTCCTTATAACCTTCTATGGGTGTGCCAGGAACTCCTTCTTCTTTATCAAAATCATCTGAGGGTTCATCTGAAGAGTTTTCAAGGGCTTAAGAACAATTTTTTTCATTCATATTAACAAATGGGGACAATCACTCGAGGGAGAAATTTTTGAAGGGCATGAATGATTAACAACCTAATTAAACCATGGTGAGATAATGAATTACTATTTCCTTTTTGAACTACCCTACTCATCTGGAGTAGAGAGAAATGAAGAAAATAAGCTATGTTTACTAAGTGATTCCATCTCAAATATAACATTAACCTAAATTGTTGGGCACACACATACACATACCTCCCTTTAGAAGTGATGTATTGTATTCTAAACTTGGTGACACCTTTCTAGATTCCAAGTAATGAAGCCAATTTAGTGCCTTGGCCCTATACCATCTCCACAGACTCGCCTCATCTCAAAAATTATTTGTGTATGGGTTGGAGGTCAATAACTTTGTTTTTGTTATCTGGGAAGTAATATTCTTCAGAAAATGGTAACCCTGTTACCTCTGATATAAGCTCAACAGTGACGGGAAATTGGACACCCCTCATAGAGACCTTCTTACCATCAAAATTCTTTGTAATTCCAAATGACCCTTTTATCAAATCCTTGCAATTTCTTGAAATAGACATCCCACTTATCCTACTTAAACACTTCATAAAATTATTTATTCTTGCAAGCCCGTAGCTCATCCATTGAATTGGGTTCATAATGGGGTATTTTTGCATTAGCCATGGTATGGGTTTGCTAGGAATTTGTAACAGTGGAAAAGTGGAGACACGTTCAATAGTAACAAAACAATAATAGCTACCCTCAAAACAAGAATGGTTATCCATAGGATAAAACCGTTTACCAAAATTGGGAAATGATATTTTAAATTTAGCAATAATGGTGGTCAGGGATGGAGTTATGGTGAAGAGTGTGAATGGGTATGGTGAAGATAGAAGATTGTGTTGTCATAATGAAAGGAAATTATAGATGTTTTAATAAAATAATAAGGCAAATGGTACGATGACATCTCCTCCCCCCAACTTAATTATGAACCGTCCATGGGGTATGCCACTATTTGTCAAAAGAAATAAGAATATTTAATAAATGTAAAAGAAAAAAAAAACTTTCAAAAATACCAATACCAATACCATTCGTGGTCATGTCACCAATAAGTATGGATTATGGAAGTTGAGGTGGCTATGATAACTACTAGAAATAAATCCACATTAGCACGAGAAAATTTGGATGATGCAGCAGGCACGTTAGAGGATGAAGCATGGTTGACAGCATGCCAAGGAGGACAAATGGGTTGTACTACTAATGAGAGAAGAAACATCGAAAGGAAAATGGAGCATAATGAAAGAATTATAGCTAGCAATCGACTGGATAATAGTGGTGCAAAAAATGATGAGAACAAGAACAAGCAAAAATTTCCTAGCAAGAGGAGGATAAGAGCCACGATAAATGAAGCACATGAAAAAGCACACAAACTGGAATAGGGTGCAAAACTTCTTGTTCGGAGCATCACATGAAGCAATTCCTATGAAAATTGAAAGATTCGTCTAAACAGGGATTGAAAGGAACCTATTGGGAGGGTCAGAGGAATGATAGCAGAAAGATATCACCAAATGAACAATCCTATCACACAATAGAATAGGTAGTGAAAAGAATATTGACAACCCAAAGAAGTCTTGGCACAAAAGTGACAAGTGGTGTAAAAAAAAAATTATCGACGATACTGCATCGATATCCCAATTTTCACTTTATCGCTGCCTAGAGGCATTAGAAAACTATTTTTTACCTCTAAGTTTATTTAGCAATTAATACCTGTTGAGATCTAGTTTTCAAGTATTAACTGGCCAACAATGCCCAAAGGGTTTTGTTTGATCTTTTATTGCATTTTTTTTTCTTTTTTTGTCATATTTATTCTGAAGAGGTGATAGGAACAAGAGTTAGTTCTTTCATCATAGTACAAGAAAAAGTTTCTTTTGAAAGGGGCCATTTGTAAAGTTTTAAATGATGCTCGTTGACAAGTAGAGCAAGGTGCTCTGAATCAATGGTGCACAACTTAATAGCACCATTATCATACATAGTCTCAATATCATAGGGACCAATCCATCGAGTGTGAATTTTCCCCTTGAAGTCCTGGAATCGATAGTCATAAAGCAACTCCCAATCCCCAAGTTAGAATGTTTGCATCTGAATGAAGTAGTCATGCCATTATGCTCTCTATTTGTGTACCACCTCTACATGAAAAAGGGCCTCCTGACGCATTTCATCTAAAGAATGGAGTTGAGCAATTATTTCCTTCTAGGCATCACTGAGACTCATCCCAAGTTGAAGAGTAGTGCAAAGAGTATTCACTTTGAATTCAATTGGCAAAACAACCTTTTTCCCATAGACAAGCTCATATGGTTTCAATACAGTGGTCATCTTTTGAAGTTGTTTGGTAGGCCCAAACTACTTTAAGAAGTATGTCTGCCCAATCTTTCTTGTGTAATGCCACTATCTTTGTGAGAATATTCTCCAACTCTTGATTGGTCACTTCCACTTGCGCATTGGCTTGTGGATGGTACAGGGAAGATTTGTGATGCTTGATTTCATATTCTTGCACTAATACAACAACCAAATCAGAGGTGAATTGTGTCCCCCGGTTTGTAATAATTTCTCTGGGTACACCATACCTGGTAAAAATCTCAGAATATAAGAAGTTAGCAAATTTTGTATCCCTAGCATGTTTCAAAGCTACTACTTTTACCCACTTAGTGACATAATCAGTATAGACCAAAATATAGTCTTTGTTTCTAGGAGGATTAATGGATCCTACAAAATTGAAACCCCGTTTTTCAAATGGTTCTATTAATAATTATGGGTGTAAGGGAATCTCATCAGAGCATATAGGTCGGCCCATACGTTGATAATTATCAAAATGTTGAACAAACCTTTTACAATCCTTGTAGATTGTTGGCCAATAATACCCTACAGTTAAAACTTTGTTAGCAATTTTTTGTGCTACAAAATGACCTCCACAAGGCTCAGAATGGAAAGCATGGAGTATATCAAAGACAACCTCCTTTGCAACACATTGATGTATAACACTATCAATTTTAGTACAAAAAATTAAACCATTAATCGAACTATATTGCCCACTAAGTCCTATAAGCTTGCCTCGTTCTCTCAGAGAAAAGTGGGGTAGAAATCTACATGTGACAAGATAATTAGAAATATTAGCAAACCATGGGATGTATTCAAAAATGGAAAAAAGATGTTCATCCATAAAAGCACCATCCACAGGGATTGGTTCATTATGGCATTGTAGTCTGGACATAAAATCAGCCACTACATTCTCTCATCTTGGTTTGTCCAAAATAGTAATGTTGAATTCCTAAAAGAGAAACAACCACCAAATCACTCATCCTATAACAATTAGCTTGTTCATCAAAAATCTAATAGTAGAATGATTTTTATGTACAAAGATTTTATACCCTATTATATAATGGAAAAAATTATTTACCGCATAGACTTCAACCAAAAAATCATTTTCACTGACAGTATAATTTACCTCTACACCAGTAAAATTCTTACTGATATAATAGATAGAGTAAAAGAGATAATCTTCCTTCTATCCAAGTACCGCTCCCATGGAATTGTTTGAAGTATCGGTATGGATGTGAAACGATAGTTCCCAATTGGGTCCTTGTAGCACTAGTGTAGTTATAAGCTTTCCTTTGATTTCTTTGAAGGCTTGTTGGCATTCTAGTGTCCATGAAAAATCATCTTTACCTAGCAAAAGAAAAAGAGGTGAGGCAATTTTGCTGAAGTTTTGGATAAACCATCTATAATATCCAACATGACCCAAAAAGCTACGTACATCCTTTTGAGAAGTAGGCATAGGCAAGTCTTGAATTATTTTTACCTTTTTGGGATCTACCTAAATTCCTTTTGTAGAAATATAATGTCCTAAGACAATACCTTTAGTCATTACGATGTGACATTTCTCATGGCTCTATTGGGATTTTAAATTTCGAAGGAGGGAGGCTAGGGTTTAAAGTTACCCAGGGTGATATGAATTATAAAATTTTGAAACCCTCTTGTTATGTTTCAACGGTGACTTGCTACCGAAGGTAACCGGTCACTTAAGTGATTTGGTTGAGCCCTTTCCTCTGTGCTCTTTCCAGCCCCTTTCACCCAGCCTGTTGGTCTTTTTTCCGTCACCGAGGCTTAAAATTTTATACCGCCGAGGGTTGTACCGGCTGGTCCCACCTAAATATTCTAATGTCCGTGCATATTGTTTGGTAAACCGTCTGATCATGGGTTTTGATCTGGACCGTTTCTCACAAACCTTGTAGGTTTTCCTGTTGATGTCATTAAGAGGTGCAAGGTCTATGAGATGCCACCATCTAGCATATACGGAGGGGCAGGGTTTCTTTCCCAAGCTACCAGCGATGACAAAGTGGTTGTCTTTTCACTAGCGGAGGGATTTAATTATGGGATTAATAATAACTGTCCCTGACAGACCTTGCACGAGCATGGTAAATATTTCAAAAGTACCGCGAGGTCTGCGAAAGGGTGACACCTAGCCTGGTTCTTGGAGCGACAGGGCTAAATGGGACCCACTGTCCGGTTGTGACTTCCTATTTTCATGGGTTTTGATTGGTTGTGGTTTCTCAAGGCACTGAGGTGGATTTTCAATGCTCGATTGACTCAATCTGAGTCGTCCGACCTACTAGGTGCGTTCTACAATCAACGGTGCAGTTTCAGAGAAATTATACATCATCTGTGTGACAAGCTTTCACTCTGAAGCTTATTTTATTAATGGCTTGAGCATTCTAGAGGATTTCCTCTTGATTTTCTCTAGCATGCAAATGATGCCCTCTTGATAGAAGCAATTATGGTGGCTACGTCAGCCACTTATGGCTCAAATGCTTGTTTTGCATTCAAGCAATCAATATCCCTTGCACCAATTCACTCTATAAATGATTGTTGAAGTGACCCAGTGTTATCATTATATTTTTCAGTTGTTTTGTTTGCAAGTGGTGGTTATTCTCCTATATTCTATGAAGCTATGGATAAATCTATAGGGCACATGAGTGCCCGAGTAGGAGTGAAGAGGTCACTAATTTTGAAGGAGCAACCTACTCTCAGAACACCTGAGGTCACTACTAAGAGTACTGGAAAAATACCAGAATGTTGTGAATCCCCTGTGTTAATTTCATCAGATTCTGATGATAATGGGTCTGAGACTAACTCGGATTATCGGTGTTACCTGGCGGCTTTGACTGGTCTCATGGGAGTGAACGAGGAGGCCCTTGCAGTCAAACCAATAACTGCAATGGCACTGGACCAAGTTGTTGGATGTGACGCTGAGGTGGTTGGAGAAACGAAGGCGGTTCCGCTTTTTACTGAGGCAAGAACTTGGAGGGGTCACTTGTACCGAGGTCATGTGTCTACTTAGTGGTTGCTAGTGTTGGGCCTGTTGGGCGGTGTTTTTTCTAGTGTTTCATCTTGTTGATGTGGATGTGCGCGTGCCTAGCACACTTTTTTGTTTTTCTCCGACGGGTTACTATGTAACCATTTTTTGATTCTTCAGATCATGCACCTTGTTATCCAATGATGAGGAATGTGAATTCGAATTTCATTCTAAATGAAATTCAATTTTTAATTTAACAATGTAGCCTAGTGCTTTGTTGCTCTCTTATAATGTAAAGGAGATTTCACGGCTCATTGTTAAGGTCGAGATTTTTTGGATCCATAAGGTTCTGAGTATGTACAGTTAGTTTTATTACAGGATTTTGAAGGAATTATTTAGGAAATCATTTTGGGTTGGGAATAGTATGAAATAAGTATGCTATACTTTTGTAATTACCGATATCGAAATAAATCTAAAAGAATTAAGACAATTTTCTCTCTTGTGTATGTGTCATGGATTATGAATGGATTTATCAATGGTTTGTTCATTCAATTTCAATGGTGTATTTGAAAGTGTAACTTGTTCTCTTGCTTTAACTTAATGAGTTAATCAAATGCTTGAAAACAAATTGCATGTTTATGGTCATATGCTCAAGATTTACTTAGGAGTATTGTTTTAATATACTGAAAGGTCTCATAGTAGCAAAGCATTATGGTGATAAGTTCATAATATCTGAATTATGTTTAATATGACTCCTGCCCAATGAATGAGGCACTAGATAGTGTTGGTAAAATTCTTTCAAGTTTAGGACTGTGGCTCTGAGCATGGTGATTCAATATCTAAACATTTTAACAAATATCAAATGCTATCTCTTTTGAGATATAAATCTTATGATAATTTTTATTCTCTTTGCTTTTGGACATCTGTTATTATTCTTAGATTTTTCACAACCAAGGTAATTTTTTTCTAATTGCATGTGTGGGGATAGTATCTGTAAGAAGAAGTGTTCTTATCAATCATAAAACAATCTTATGAACACATGGAGTTTTACTCACCTTGGTCTCATAGAGCCAAAAGTGTAGGAGATGTTAGTCTTTCACTAGATCTCGTTAGTTGGCCACTAGCCTTTGTAGTTCTTTATAATAGAGGTTGGCTACCTCTTAGAGAATTACAAATCATATGTGAGAAAAAACACCAACAAGGTCAAAGAAAGATCAGTATCAAAACATTGTTTCAGAACTTTATCTATATTTTCCTTAGATTCCTCACACGTGTCACCATAAATAGTAAAATCATCCATGTATACTTCTACACAATCATGAATTAGATCTACAAAAATACTTAGGACAACCCATTGGAAGGTAGCAGGTGCATTACACAACCTAAAAGATAAGAAATTATAGGCAAATGTACCCCATGGGAAAGTAAAGGTAGTCTTGTCTTGGTCTTCCGGGGCTATATGGATTTAATTATAACCACTAAATCCATCAAGGAATGAAAATAAATTCTTTCCGGCAAGGGTGTCTAAGACCTAATCAATGAAGGGAAGTGGGAAATGGTCTTTCTTGGTAGCCTTATTAAGGGCCCTATAATTGAAACATATTTTCCATTTTTCATTATTTTAAAGAACTACCACAAGTGGGGACACTCATTGGCTATCTAAGATAGGATAGATCAATCCTACGTTAAGTAGCTTTTGAAGTTCATCCTTAACAATTTCATGTAGGGCAGGGTTCAATATTGTCTGGGATTGTCTTATAGGTCTACTTCCTTCCTCTCTATAAATATGATGTGTACAACTAGTAGGATGTATACCTCTCACATCTTGGTAATCCCAAGAAAAGGCATCTTTATGGGAACACAACATAACAATAAGGTCTTCCAATTATGAGGCACTCAAGTTGGGATTTATGTTAAGCATTTTTCTAGGTAAGACTTCCATAGCCTGAGATTGGACAGGATTATTTATAGCAAGAAATGGTGAAGTAGATGAGAATGGATCAGAATTTCCAGATATTAAAAATGGACTATATACAAGTGTGTGGTAATAATTGATGCAAAGTAATAAAATGTTGAATAGACTGTGAATTACTAACTAATGAAAATTTTCCAAATGGGTAATTGTCACTTATCCCTACCAGAAAAAATCATTGTCTCTAAAACATTATCAACCAAATAATAATATTACAAGAAATTATTAATAATATTGTCTTTTGATATTTCCTCAAATTCCCTACTTTGATCAATTGTCAAAATAGGTAAAGGTTCTTCTAAATCACTATCAATCCATAATGGATCCTTTGTTTCCAACAATGGTTATCCTGGAGGGTACAACGGCAGTTGCTTCGTTTCTTCTCCATTTGAAATCACCATGTTGCCAGAACTATAAATAATAAAAGTGTTAGTTGTAGCTAACCAAGGTCTACCTAAAATTAAGGGGTACCCCCATCTTAATCTTTGGTTGTAAAATCATAAAATATATGGGATACCCCCAAGACTCAACAAAAATAATGATGTCTTCAATCATACCTTTTGGTTTTACACGGGATTGATCCACCATTTGCAAGACCATTCGAGTAGTTCTTAGTCCTTGAAGGGCTAGTCTCTCCTTAGTCTCATTTGTCATTACATTTATGGCTACTCCTAGATCCATAAGTATTTGGAATAACGATATCACCAATACATACATTTATGATTGGGCTCCCAGGATCTGCATACTTAAGGACAAAGATCATCCCCAACATCAAATCTGCAAGTTGTCCAATGACTTAGACTGTCTTGGGGTCATGTTTCTTCTATTTTTTTCTCCCAATTTAACTGCTTTGGTATACACTGGAACATCTTGAATGGCCTACGACAAATGAATTTTAATGTTAACATTACGTAACTCATTCATAAAATCAAAACCTAATTGAGATGTTTCTTGTTGTTTTGGTTGTTCTTGTAACCTATCAGGAAATGGGGACCTTGGTTATTCTTCTTTCGGTTCAACTAGAGAATCCTCTACCTTTGAGATAGTTGGCCCTTGAATATTCTTTCCTAATATTAGTTGTGTTGGAAACAAGATACACTGAGAGGGGGGGTGAATCAGTGTTGTGCAAAAATTAACTTTCTTAACCTTTATCTTCAAAACATTAACAACATCTAACCATAATGTATAAACATGAAGCAATGAACACAACACCATAACACAAGGATTTTTACGTGGAAACCCTGTTAGGGGAAAACCCACAATGGATGGCCAATCCACAAGTTAATCTGAGTATACTCAAATAAAGATTACAATAAGGGGAATGCACTTGCATTCAGTCACACTGCCTAGCACTTCTCAAAGGGAAGGCTCATTGCCTTACAATGAAAGTCAGATTAGAACCATCTGAGAGTTTGAACAGAGATAAATAGCATCTAAATATGCCTGATTACAGTTTTGGTGAAGCACAATATTCGATCTTATGTCCTACAAACTGATTATGCACTTCTGCTATGTTCTACTCACACTCGCAACACAAATTCTCTATGTGCAAGTGAAACTATGCATTATCGCTCTTATGATCTGCTCTAACTCACAATTTGCATACCACATACTTCATACTTCATCAAAAATGATACAGACGAACTTATATATATATCCGCAACATAGAATTCAATTACACTTTGTCGACTTCAATAGAGCACAAAAATAATTACCACCATCGGCTAGATCCTTAATTAAATCTTTATGTGCATCCTCTCAAGTTAGTTAAGACATAGAGAGGACCCAAACAAACATAATCGAGCATGAAAATATTTAATTAATTACTCCTTATACATCCGCGACATAATGCATTCATGAAGTCGGCTCAAGTATTGATAAAATAGAAAATTAGCTTAACCGGATCTTCTAACTCGCACAAGGATTTCTACAAGCAACTGCACTTCAGTAGTAACAGAGATAATGTACCAAAAAACATTTCTCAAGATGCGCAACACAAAATAACAACATGAAATCTTCATACAGATCGATGAACACTGAGTTACCAAATACTTTGTTCTTCCTTATCAATCTTCAATCGGTCTGTAGGTATGATCGAATGATGATATGCATATCTAATCATTGGTTAGGGTTGTCATCAATGAAAACACCAAGTGATAATAGCAGTGTCTCTTTCCAACAATCTCCCCCTTTGGCATTGATGGAAACACTTAGTGAAAAACGACTAAGTGTCAAATCAGTACCAAGATAAACTACACTGTCATCTCCAAAATTAAAAAAATGCAATTCTCCCCCTAAGATGATTAATCATTTTTCACTCCACTCTTCTCCCCCTTTGACATCAATGAAAAATGCAAGGATCACATACCAAAAATGGATCAATCGATCAAAACTGTTATACAAAAATGCTTCTTAAACTTACATAAATTGAAAAATATCTGCAAAATCTTTCTTCAGCTGGATCAGATTTGTGGCCCAAACTCTTATGAGACTCTCCATGATTTTTATGTGACCATAGATCAGGTAGGACTGTGTCTCTGTGGATTTTAGGTTGGTATGATCACCAACTACCATAGTATCTTCTCCTTCCTTTAGAGCGCTTGCCATTACCTCAATTTTTGGACCAATTATAGTTCTGAGTTCACATGTTCTCGCAACAGTTTTATCATTCTCATGCTTCAATATTTTTATTTTGTTAAGCACAGACACCACTTCACCTTCTATTTTCCCTACACCACCAGTTAGAGGATCAAATGCTTCAGAAATAGTACTTAACTATTTTTCTAGATCTTTAACCTTCTTCTCATTAGCTTCAATAAATTTTGAAAGACACAAGCATGATTTTTAGATCTTACCACCTTCTAATAAAGCATTCTGTGCATTCTTCACACATGTTTCTAATATGGTTTTATCTTTAGCAATTAATACTTTCAATCCACTAAACCTTTTGACATCAAATTCTTTTTGTACTTTCACCATAGCTGATTTTTCGAGTGACTCAAAGTGAGTACTCACAGAGTTGATAAGCTTTTTCAATTCACTGGAGGAGGAACCAGTTGAATCTTTCACATAAGAAGGAATTATATTCTCCAATACTCCAAATGCAATATTTAGCAGTTCACTATCTTCAATGTGTGACTTCAGTAGCTCTTCTCTAGCCTGGACTTGAGAAAATGAAGCTACTTTCATCTTCTAGATTGGACTTAAGGTGGACAGGTCAATGGGACCTTCAATCAATTCTAGATCAATCTCTTCCTTTTGTTCAGCCAAAAATTTCTTCATTGCCTCAGCAATGTCTCTTGCCTCAACTGGGATTGGCTTTACATCATCTTTCTTTTCTTCAATCATTTCTTCCTCAATGACAAGTTTTGATTTGTTTTCAAGGATCTCTACCTTTTCAACTGATACATTTTCAGGTAGCTCAACTTCCATGGGAATCTTTATGTTGTCCTCTGCAAGAGGAATCTGTGAATCCTCAGTTGTATCAAAATTTTCTTCTTCTGCTTCCTTTTGCAAACCAGATGGGGCATCATCAACATGAGTTTCCTTAGCTACAACATCAATTCTATCATTTAGGAGTATCTCCCTTAGGATTTGCTCAGTTTCTTTTGTGACTTCATCAGTTAAACCAATCATTAGCTTGTTCACCCTTGTTTTGCTTTTAAACTTTCTTTTGGCTTTGTTCAAGAATGCCTACATGTCATCCATAGACATCACCAAACATAATTCTACAAGAATCCTTTCTCTCATATGTTCTTCTTTAGTTCTAGCATTAAGTCTCCTCATTTCCATAATGTCGTATAGAATTTTGGGCAAGTTAGGCATAATTTCAGTCAAAACTTTATTGAAAATATTCATGTGTTTTATTGTTGCTTCTTTAATAATTATTTTATCATATTTTCCAAAAGACTCATACCATTTACAAAGAGGCTTGAGATTTCCATCTTTGACTAAAGCCTTTTCAATTTCCTTTACTGATATACTTGGACAATTAGTTTTTGTCTTCTTATTTGCTTGAGCATATTTACCGGAAGGTTTTTCTTTCATAACAATTGTTTCCATGGTGCCTTGATGTTTGATTGATTTGACACCTTCTTCAGACTCAGTTTCCTCATCATCAAAAATCGCTACATAAACTCTCTTGCTCTTATCTTTCTTCCTCTTACTTTCTTTGTTGGATCACTTGGATTCAGTTTTTACACAGATTGATTTTGTTGCAGGGGTTGAATAGGATGTAGAGCTTCTGGTTGATCTGGTTTAGGAAGATTGTGCTACCAGACTAGCTGATTGACTTTTAACTGCCTCCTTAACTGCTTGTTTTGTTGCTTCAGCTTCTTCCCTTTTCTTTCTATCTTCTTTCAATTTCTCTACGGATATCCCCAAACTTTATGCAAGAACTTCAACTTCTTTTCTAGCTCTTTTAGTTACCACAGGTTTCCTAAGCTCGTTGTGAACCTGTATGTCCTTCTCTGCATAGGTACCAAACCTTTCTTTTGTCAGATTTAGAGGTTTACTTAGCAAGTGTTATGCATACATATCCAAAAATTTATCTTCAACTTCATACCCCATAGGCATAATCTAGATAGTTTTGGGATCAATAGCTTCCATCATACACTAATCAACATCCACCATGAAGTAAATTGAATCTTTGTACTTCTCTACAATAGATGTGGGAATTCTCTCTCTCGCTTGCATCATAGCCTAAAAACTTTCAAAGTATCCCCAAATAGTTGCACTTTATTTTGGTGTCTGCAAAATTGTGTTACAAATCTCTGATCTGTGCGGCTACCAGCTTGTCCTTTTTCCAATGAACCTTTCCAACTCTCGGAACTTCACCCATGAAATAAAAGAATAAGCACAAAAGAAAGTTACCATATTTGAAAGATTTTTTCTTATCTTTCTTGATCTTTGCAAGATTCTCCATTAGTTGAATCCTCGGCAATTCACAGAGATCATAATCTGCATTTTCCTTCACCATTTGATATGCGGCATAAATTATTGTGTCGGACACAGAGTTGTCTCAACTAGAATCATAAATCTTGTATCCAATCACCATAGATACAAATTTGACATCTATATCAACAATGTTATCAATAGTCATTGCCCTTCTATCATATGTAGAGCCTATAGCATCAGTGACGGTTTGATTTTTCATAGACTTCATAATTGGTAGTCCACCAGAAGAGTTTAGACCGGTTACTGCATTGATAGCTTCCTTTGTAATTTTGAATGGAATACTTAGCCACATAAATTCATCGTGGACTCAACTCAAAACATAGCGAACGCATTTTGACTCTTCAAACATGGGAAATTTGATAATCTGTGTGAATTTCTTTGTTTCAAAGATTTTATGTTCTGGCTTCATGTGGAAATATTCAACTATGATGTGATTATTGTACAAATTCAACAATTGTAAACTTCCTAGTTCTTCAATATTTGTGTGAATGTAAACCCTAATATCCTCCGTGTGTAATACTCCATGTGGAAAAGATGAAAATGTTCATAATGGATCGATCTCAATAGACTTCTAAGGATGCCATTTAAATTTGGGATGAGGTCTATCCTTTACTTTGACTACCAGAGGAGTATTCATTTTGACCAAATCACAAATTCATAGAGTTTCTTGATAAATACCTTTTTCGTCGGATAAGAATTTGATTGCCGAATCACTTCCACACTTGAATTTTGCCTTAATTCACCTTAGTTCGCCTAGAGCTCAACAAACTTCTTTTCTCCAGAATACAAAGTGATAGATGAAGAGTAGAAATGAATTTTTATCACTTGCATACCTAACCCTTTTTTTCGCAATAAATTCTTTAACCCTAATACATTCAGTTACCCTATTTTTATGCATTGAGACAAGTAAATCTTCTACAGGCCTCCAATACAGAATACCACTTTCTCCAATGAGTTCAACAGCATCTGTTGAGCATCTATGCACCTTTTGTACATATCCACATCCGATGTTACTTACCGGTTAAGGGGTTAAAGGATTTTCTTGATGGCTCCCCCAGAGCCAAAAGCCTGAGACTAATTCGCGTAGGAATTACTAGAAGAAGGTTCTTGTGCTAGCACATTTTCTTCAATAGAGGGATCTTTCTTCACCCATTTCTTCTACATCTATTGTCTGACCACATTTGTAGTGACTTTTCCTTTTCCCTTGATGTCCTTTTGTATTCTTTTCTTTTGATTTACCGGACCTTTTTTGTTCCAACAAAATATAGCAATGTGTATGATTTTCTTGCAGTTATAGCACACAACATTTCTCTTTCCAGACCAATTGTTCCACTGATTTCCTCTTGATCTGCACTAGTTAGCAGTATGGCCAAGTCTATTACATGTGTAGCATCTGATATTTCTAATAAATTGATTCATCACATTTTTGTGTTCATTTGATTTTTGACCAACCTTATGACAATTAAAACACTAACCTGAGAAAGATATACTACTTTGATTCATTGTACTTCTACATTTAGTAGCCATGTGTCCAAATTTATTAAAACTAAAATAGTATCCATTAAATCTCTGAGCATTAGGTTGCCTTACCGGATACCTTCTAGACTTGTTCATTTGATTTCCTTGTCTAAATCTCCTTTGCTCGGATCTGGAACTTTCTCCTTCTTCATATCCAAGACCTCTCTTGTCACCATGAGTCCTCTAACTACTAATTAGTTCATCAAGCATGGCACAACTAGCTTTGAACTTATCTTTGTACTCATTTGCAGCAGCAAGTTCATTTCTTAGATCATCCATCTGCTTTTCAAGTGCCTCTTCATTGTTTTTAGATTGTTCCAATTCATCATCCAATCGGTTGCGTACTTCAAATTTTTCTTTCAAGGATTGTGCTAGATTCTCTTCATTTTTCTTTGTGTCTTCAATCTCCTTGGTCATCCTCATCATGATGGATTCCATCTCATGCTTTAGGATTGTATTATCTCTAGTAATCTTTTCACCTTCTTCTGTCTTTTCTTTCAAGGCCTGAATGAGTTTTTCTTCTTCAATGCTCTTATTGTCACTCCGCTTAATCCGATCACAAAGTTCCTTTCTCTTCTCTCTAGACTTATTGATTTTATCTTTTAGAGACTCAATGAATTTCTCAGCATTTGAGAGGTTTGCTTGCAATTTCTGAACTTCATCCTTTGACTGATCAAGATCATCCAGGGCTACCAAAAGTTGTTGTTGAAGACTGCTTGAATCCATTGAAATAATTTCCAAGATCTCCCCAAGCTATTAGGCTTCTTCTTCTGATGAACTAGCTCTGATACCAATTTTTGGAAACAAGCTACATTGAGAGGGGGTGAATCAGTGTTGTGCAAAAATTAATGAAGCAAATGAACACAACACCATAACACAAGGATTTTTATGTGGAAACCCTGTTAGGGGAAAAACCATGGTGGATGGCCAATCCACAAGTTAATCTAAGTATACTCAAATGAATATTATAATAAGGGGAATGGACTTGCATTTAGGCACACTGCCTAGAGCTCACTACTCAAAGGGAAGGCTCATTGCCTTATAATGAAAGTCAGATTAAAACCATCTGAGAGTTTGAACTGAGATAAATAGCATCTAAATATGTCTGATTACAGTTTTGGTGAAGCACAATATTCGATCTTCTATCCTACAGACTAATTATGCACTTCTACTCTGTTATGCTCACACTCGCAACATAAATTATCTATGCGCAAGTGAAACTACACATTATCGCTCTTTTACTCTACTATAGCTCACAATTTGCATACCACACACTTCATACTTTGTCAAAAATGATACGGACAAACTTATATATATTTGAAACATAGAATTCAATTACACTTTGTCAGCTTCAATAGAGCACAAAAATAATTACCATCATCGGCTAGATCCTTAATTAAATCTTTATGTGCATCCTCCAAAGTTAGTTAATACATAGAGAGGACCCAAAAAAACATAATCGAGCATGAAAAAATTTAATTAATTACTCCTTATACATCCATGACATAATGCATTCATGAAGTTGGCTCCAGTATTGATAAAACAGAAAATTAGCTTAACCGGATCTTCTAACTCGCACGAGGATTGCTACGAGCCACTGCACTTGAGTAGTAATAGAGATAATGTACCAAAAAATATTTCATGAGATGCACAACACAAAATAATAACATGAAATATTCATACAGATCGATGAACACTGAGTTATCGAATACTATGTTCTTCCTTGTCAATCTTCAGTCTATTTGTCAGTATGATCGAATGATGATATGCATGTCTGATCATCGATTAGGGTTGTCATCAATGACAACACCAAGTGATAATAGCAGTGTCTCTTTCCAACAAGTTGTACACCATCAATTTCTAATGTATTGATGGGATAAGTTAGGTATCCTTCCACCTCATTGTTGTAAATTGATTGATCCACCTTATTATTCAGATTGGGTGATGGTTGTGCAATCAAAGGAATTTCCTTCGATGGTTGAATTGAATTAGATGTTTGTTTAGATGATGATGGAACAGGTGGTAAGATTTTTTGGGATTGTTGATAAGGATTTATTATTGGAGGTGGTGGATATGGAGGAAATGACTAATATTGTGGGTATGCTGATGGTGGCACTCGCCATGCTTGCCATGATTGTGGAGCATGCCAATATTGTTATGTCCACTAGGGGTAGTATGGAGGTTGTCAATAATCTAGTTTGGTTGGGGAAAGGATTTTGTTGAAAAGGACTTTGGGGTGTTGCTTGATAATCAGTTGGGGGCATTCCTTGTGGTTTCCGAGGTCTTCTTTGGGCCATAAAGTAGATAGGTACGCTTGTATATTCTACTTTAGTAAAGCCTACATGAAGAGGTTTTAGAATGGTGTCTATACTGGAATCTTCCAAAGAAGATATTTTCATTCTATTGTAGGGACATTCTTCACTATTGTTCCTTTTACGACAAGTAGGACAAAAGACAAAAAGGGATTTTTCAGCCTGCTCTTGCTTCCTTTGTGTATACAAGGTATCTATCTTCTTACCCATGTGACTCGGGTGGTCAGTCTTGAGGTCCTCAAGTAATGTTCCTAATTCTTGTTTTGTAACTCCTGATGTCCTTCCGGGAGAGACATGCTTTCTAACATACCCCCTAGTTGTATGGGTGGACCTTGAATAGTTCCTACACACATCACAAATGTCATCAAACCTCATTTTAGAAATATATCCTCCACCTATAATATTTAAAGTATCCAAACATTCATCTCTAATCCCCTTAAGGAAGAGCATTTTTACAATGTCATGGGTCAACCCTGTATGCCTGGTTCTTTATAGACTAAAGAGGAAACGCTCCAAATAATCTTCGAGATTTTCTTCCTCACGTTGCATAATGCAAAATATCTCATCTCGAGTTTCCTTAGTCCTATAGTATTCTTGGAATTTTTCCAAGAACTTGTTCTTCATATCATCCCAGCTATGAATGGTTTCTCATCCTACACCCATAAACCATCTCAATGTTGCATCCTTTAGACTAGCCGAAAACAATTTTAGTTTTTGTGCTTGAGTATGATAATTGTAGTTGTGACATAAAATGTTGAATTCAAAAAGGAACATATCGAGGTCTTCCATAGAAAGACCTTGAAATATAGGAAAATTTGAGTGCACAATGTTCTTCATAGGGGTGTCCTCTTCTGGATGTGCAATGGGAAACTCAAAACTAACTAGGTTGTTGGTCAATTCTCTCTCATTGTTATTATTGTTGTTGTTAGTGTTTTCCATAGTTCCAAATTCCTGAGGAGTGTAGAAAGTTATGGATGGCTTAGGGTCTCTTGGGGTTTGACTTCATAGCTCATAAGATTCTTGAAATATCCTAGAAACCCTTTTAAATTAATCCTCAAGCAACTCATGTTGGATACTAAAAGGAGACTCAAAGGTGGACTCGATCACATATTTTTTTATATCTAGTTCAACTAGTTTTTTTTTGGATGGGATTTTGACAACTAATGATTTTAGTTCATTTTTTTATTTTTCCTGTTGTGAACTACTTCCTGTATCCCTCTTAACAAATCTCCCCTTAGTATCTCTACTCTGATTCATGTATCTATATGATTTATAACATAGAAAACCAAGGTTACTTATTTGGGTGAGGTTGACTATCACGTAGACTTTTATCTTGATGCATTGGTCCTAACCTACTTCATTGGACTAACAGGAATTTAACACCATTCCCCAGCAACGGTTCCAAAATTTTTGGACAAAACTATACACTAATAATAGAGATAAATTGTTCTTGTGATTCTATTGAGTTGGAAAATATGCATATATCAATCCTCAGGAATTTTGTGTTGGTTTCCTTAGTTTGTTCCTAAATATCAATTCAAGAATTGTAGACTTGTGAAAGGTGTTGCATCAGTTTACCTAAGGATTGAAAACAATGAACTAAGTGGGGATGAATGTAGCTAATTCACAAATTAAACTTCTAATCAGAAATCTAGTTTAATTCTATTGTTTTTGTTTCTTGGTGGAGGTTGTGTCGGGAACTATGGTGACATAATTTAAATGTGGTAACAGAAAATAAAGCAACTTTATAAATTATGCATTGTCAACAATAAATTCCATTATGCACAAATCAAAATTTAATTCTTGAAATATGAATGAACACTTTAGTAGATATTTAAACGAAATCAACTTTTAAACCAAATTACATTTAACTATGAATAACTAGATTTGCGTAAAGAAAAGAAAATGCTTTCAAATTAAATTATACACACACAATTACCACATAGAAATTGAGTGAGAAAATTTAACAAGCGACACAAAGAGTGGGCCATGCCTCCTTGGTCATCTGATGATAAGCTACAAACATAATTCTAACTCAGATCAATCATGCATGCATAATAATTCGAGAATATCGATTCAAAAGCTGCAAAATAACTTTATATTAATATCTATATATCTTAATTCTTTGGATTGAACACATTTATACTAGATGGGAACTGATAAGAGTTGTTATGGTTTTTTTGTGGTCTATGGCAAAAAAACCAAATGAGTTCAATACAAAATAAACAATGGTCGCTAGCCATAACAAATTTAACAAATATCATTTAAAAAATAGTCACGAACTGGTTAAACTAAGACAGATTTAACATCTCCTATCCTTTTCTTCCATCCACGTTCTCAATAATTCTAACATCTTCTCTTGATTATCTCCAGCCATTTCATCCACAAATTAGTTAGCATTTTGATGGATATTGGAATTTTCTATTTTTTTAAATTTCTTGTCACATTTTATTAAATATCTATACTTCATGTGACTAACAGTGACAGGAGGACAAAAAAGGTAAAGGAAAAAGGTAATACAATGATAAAACTTATTAGGATTTTTTAACCCCCATCAATTCCCTCTTGTATTTCATCCCCCTATCCTCTTATTCCATGTGTCACATTGGACAGGAAGGAAAAGAGGAGAAGAAGCAGAGGAAAATAGGAGATTGGCAAAAATCTCAAACCAAAAAGGATATTACTTGAAGTAGGTGAAGGGAGTTGACATTGTGGCTGGTTTTAGGGAGATAGTTGTGCAGTATAACCTCCAGCCTTGAATTTGCTTGAGGAAAAGCAACAACCTAGTTGGGGGGAGTGATGGGTTCAGTTTATGACTAGTTTTCTTTATTAAGTTTATTTCTTTTATCATTTCAATCTGCCAAAGTTTACAGACAATCCTAAGACATATATCTTTTATAACTTTTATGCATATGAAACTAGAATTTAGTATGTGGTAATACAATTATGAAATTATGACATTCATAGTGTGAATGTATGAATGTTCATGAAACTTAGTCCGATTCTATGCTTGATTTATGGTTATTAATGATGTGTGTGCTTTAGAATGAAACTAACCTCTTGCAACCAGAAGAACTGTAACACACAAAAACTAGGATTTCTAACCCATAGCATAAGGATCACAAGCAGTTGCAAGGGAGAAGCCAAAATGACTAAAGTGTGAAAAATCTAGAGAAGAACAGAGGTGACCATTGAATGGTCAACCGTTAGTCACCACAAGCTCATTAAATAAGATGATTGAAAGAAGGAGGAGTCTTTTCTGAGTGGGAGTAACCTATGATGTGGCATTTCCTATGAAACATGTCTCTGTCATTATGGTTAACCATTAGGGAAGAGTTCTAATCTAGTTTTTCTTCTTCTAATTTTTCAATTATGGTTTTATATTACAAGAATAATTCCTCTCCCTATTCTTGAGGGAGAGTGGAAAAAAATATTATATTTTTAGTTTTAGGATGAATAAGACTCTTCACAGACCCTATATAGTGGGATTTGTTGTGAGGAGAAAATCTAGTTACTAGTTAGTTATCTAGTTTGTTTGTGATCATTGTTAGCTTCTTTTTATCAGTTGAATAATGAACATGTATTGTTGAATGAGAAATATTGATTACATTCTTGTCAGAGTTTAGAGTTTCCATGCAATAAATGAGCTAATTATAATTAAGATTCATTGATTAAGTAGTAAGTGTTGATATATGTTATGGAAGTAGCAACTAAAGCAAGGGAAATTAGAGGTACTTCTATCCACTTTATTTTTATGTTATTAGATTAGCTCATGTATTGTTGAATTAAATAGTTTTCAATTACATGCATGTGGATTTTATGATTATGTGATTGAATTAGATTGTGTAGCTTAAATTATTGTCTCGTACTTCTAGAAAGGTTAGTTGTTGTTCAGTCTTAGAAGTCATTAGTCATAGTCTTAAGTGATAAGTACCCATAGCACAAGCAATAGTTAATGTTATTTTCCTTGTTCTTCCAATTAATGTTTTATTCCCTTTTCCAGCTTTTACCATTTTTTGTACATGTGTAAATCACCTATACTCATTAATATAGGCCATGTAGAATCAATGAATTCACATACAATGCCAATACTATCAAAATCTTATGAAGTCTTGGTTGATAATTAAATAAAGCCTCTCATAGAAAATGAACTATTCAATCATGAAGTGATCCTCTAAATTGTGTGTCTATCTATAGCACCAAGTTAATCAGAAATTATACAAGCCCTACAAGTATTGAAAAGAGTAATTGGAGGAGTTATAGTACCTAATCAAATATCGAGAAGTTTTTCTATTGGTTGGGGTTGGCTGCTAGAGTAGATGATTAGTGAGGGAGTCATGTATGCATGGGGTTCATACATTTTGGCACACTTATACCATATGATATGCATCAAGTGGTCTAATGATAGATAGATTGTGGGGTGTAGGGATACCATATGTATATTTATATCTTGGAGTGCTAACTCATCGGCAACTAGGGTATTTAGCTTATTAGAAATGAGTATTTGATGAGGTGATTTGGAGACCATGGTATCAATGTGAGGTATGATTAAGTGATGCAGAGTGATTGTTCTATTCTTGAAAGACATGATATTTGATTGGGTGAAATACACACATTATTGAGAAATATATGCTAGACTGGGTGCATCAATAGTTTACATTGGCATAGAAATTTTTGATACATGAGGCTAAATTTTCTCAAACTCAACATGAGATTGCATATTGGGGTCCAATGATGGATCCAGATGTATCCATTGTAGAGTCAAAGTACCTTGTGTCATAGTAGTGGTATCTTCTACATAGTGTAGAAGATGTAGGTATCACTCCGTATTGTGATGCATGTTGGGTTGTGTATAGGCTTATATGATTGACTAGTCTAAAATGTGTGGGGTTGAGATAATGGAGACAACGTGAGGAGAAGGGTGGTGTTCGAATACAATGACAAAGGATCAAGGAGGTAATGGTAGAGGTGGTTAGATATGATGGTTGGGATGATGGGAGAGGATAGGGAGTGAGATATAGTGTGGAAATGGGGATAGAGAGGTAGGGATGGTGATGGTGCAGATATGGGTGGGTATGGAGAGGGTGGTGATGGTAGAGATGTGGTTGGGTAGGTAGAGGGTGCTAATGGTGGTGATGGCCTACAAGTGTAACTAGATAGTACTTTATCTAAGTGGGATCAAGCATGTGTTGAACAAGATAGTATTTTTATTTTATTAGCTCAGAAGACCATAGAGAGGGATGTAGACGTGTCGAGATGAAATAAGGTGAATGTGAAGATGAGGAGGATTAGACATATCACAAAGGACTCTATGTCTTAATCTATATAGAGATTACTAGATTAGTGTGGGATATGATGTACTACAAGACTGTGTATGAGACATAGGTTCCTATAGACTGTTGGGCACCTAGCTTTGCTACATGGATTCAAACAAGGGGTTTGCATCAGAAAAATTAGGGATTACATCGATCATGAGGCCACCACTAGCATAACCACCACTAGTAGAACCAATATTAGGACAACCACCAGTAAGCCCTCCTCCTCTAGTATCAAGACCACCCAAACATTTAGAGGGTGAGAGTTTTGCCTAGAGGGGCATATTTATTTATATCATATGATGTAGACTATATATTATTTTTCTTGTGGGCATATATATGTGTGTGTGTGTGTGTGTGATGACATAATTTTTTGATATGTATATGGGATAAGATACTGGTGTGACGATTCACATGTGATGATTTTACTATAACATTCATGATGATGATGTATGTGTATATATATGTTTATGTGATGATTATTTTATATTATAAATGATATATATGTATGTATATGTTATAATGTTAATGTACTTGATGATGTATATATGTGATGGATATTTTATTATACTATGATGTTATGATTTATTTAATAGATGCGATGTGATTATGATACATAATGATGTTATAACCTATGTTTATCATCATGTATGTAGGAATTATGATATGATGTTATGTTATGACCTATATGATAGATATGATATGATTATGATCCAATGATGTTATGATAGCATTATTATGTTAAGGTTTTGATAATGATATGATGTCATTTTATGATGACCTATGGTTATGGCTATGTATACATGAAATATATGGATGTAGTAGGATATCTATCGTGATTTTATTTTATTGTAATGATACATAGATGAAATGGCTATTAATATGAGATGGGGAT
The DNA here is from genome assembly GCA_007115665.2 of Sequoiadendron giganteum. Lineage (NCBI taxonomy): Eukaryota > Viridiplantae > Streptophyta > Pinopsida > Cupressales > Cupressaceae > Sequoiadendron > Sequoiadendron giganteum. The sequence goes on from CM021105.1 coordinate 316,121,089, forward strand.
GACTTAGTATGGAAGAATATACAATGTAGAATTTGGGATAAGAAGAATGAATTGATTTTGGTTATCAAATATTGAATAGTGAAAGTTATAAGTAGGTAATGGGGCGGATAGGGAATATAGAATGGAAAGGTAATTTTCTTTAGGTTATTCTTAAAAAATGTATAGATAAATACTTAAAAAATGTATAGAAAATGGATATTATGCACTAAGGTATGAGGAACCAAGGTGGTATTGTATCCCTTGTGTGGACTTTGACTTTACAAACAAAGGGGTTGTCCTTATTCACTAGACATACTAGAACCTTTTTAGATCTATCTGAATAATTATTACTTAGAGAATGATAGTCCTAGTGCACAAAAGGTATTGAATCTTTATATGCAAAGGATAATTATTTATGCAAGAATCCATTTCAGCACACACAAGGTAAGTACCTTCTTTGGTAATGTTACAAGAACATCCCATAAACATGGCATACAAAAATAATGACCATGCCCTATTGTATGATCCTTTAAACATTGGGATATTGAAACATCAAGGTGGTCTTGAGTAAGCATTAGAAGGAGACAAAAAATAAATCAAAAAGAAAATGACCAACAGATAAAATAAATCAAGAGTCATTGCATCTCTTTCCAAAAAAGGGTATACTAAAGTTGGACTATTCTTATTGTAAAAAGTATTCATCCATTAAGGCATGGATTAGGATGATGAATTGAATTATAAAGAAATATGTATGTAGGAAATAGGATAATTCAGTAGTGGTCTTAGCTTGTGATTATCATGAGATCTCGATTTTTTTGTGTGATGCATAGTTTTATTTTTTCTCGAGTGTCCAGTCTAGGTGGTGATGGTTTATTATGGATGGGATGGAGAGGTGGGTTGGATATGTTTGTTTATTATGGAAAATGTATAGATGTGGGATTGTATAAGGGTGAAATTTCCTCTCAAAATAACAAGGATTTGTTCCAATGACTAGGTCAAGGAATGTGCCCCCAGTTAGGTGTAGGATAATTTATTATGGGATGAGTGGAGTGACTATTATTTTGGTAGGATGGATAATGATGAATAGGTCGATAGTGTGTATAAGAGACTTAAACTTTATTATGGGTGAAATGGCTAAGAATCCGATAGATGGTGGATGGTTCTTTATTATGGGTGAAATGGATAAGAATCCGATAGATGGTGGATGGTTCTTGCTATATATGGCACCTGTACATAAATTTTCACCATGGTACTTGCCCAAGGCACCACTGAAATGGCTTTCACCTTTGGACGGATTATTTCTCTTTAATTTTTTAATATTTTTTATTTTTATTTTTCAATTGGGATACCCCAAGGGTCATTCATAATATTTATTGAGATTATTGTTGCTAACAAGCTCTTCTATAGGTTCACCTTTAGGTGTTTCAAGTTGATAGGCTCTTAATCCATGGCTTTTTGTGATGACAAAAGGTCCCAACTAGTTAGGCTCAAATTTACCCTTCTTGTCACGGTCTTGCCTATTCTTTCAATTTTCCTTCAAAACTAGGTCACATACTTCAAATATTGAGGTTAGATCATCTTCTTGTAACTATAATGAAGGTGATTTTGGTAAGCTTATAAATTATTTAGTGTATTGGGACGCCTTTCATCTAGTAACTATAGTTCATGTAATATAGAAATGTGATACTCCTATCATCAATAAGGTGTTGCAAAGAGACCCTTAAAGAATAAATCTTGACCTTGATAGACATGTGGGTGTATAGATACTAGTATGGTAGGCCCATCAACAAGGTTGGATTGTAGATGCCAGTCATGACTAGCTTCATTAATTGTTTTCTTAAATATTTTTAATATATTTTTGTTAGAAGCCTCGACTTGACCGTTACTCTATGGGTAATAAGGGGTGGAAAAGTGATGCTAAATATGGAATTGATGGAAAATATTATGGATGTATTAGTTCTTAAAAAAAATTCCATTATCTATGACAATTGCAATGGGAATGCCATATTGACAGATGATATAATGGAGTATTTTTTTGGTGATGTAGGTTAAAGGAATGATCTTTATTCACATCATAAAATACTCAATGGAAGTGATAATAAATTTATGGCCATTTAATGGGGGCTGGATTTTAACTATGAGGTTGAGTCCCCTTTACGAGAAGGGCCAAGGAGTGGTGATTGGATACAACTCTTGTGCTAGTGCATGAATTGGATCTTCATGTTGTGGATATTAAATGCATATTTAGAAAACTAATGTGCATCTTGTTTCATGGTCAACAAGTAGTTTCATGTTTGTAAAAACTTCTTAGCAAGTGTAAGACCACTAAAATGTGACCCGCAAACACCTTCATGAACCTCATGTAAGGAACTTTTTAGCTTCTTTCGAGTTGATACATCTAACGATTGTACCATCGAGACCTCTTCGATATAAATTATTACCAAAGATAATGAAATGGGAGGAACAATGAATGAATATTTTATTTTGTGTGTTAGACAAGTTGGGTGAAAGGGTATTGTCATGGAGGTAAGCATAAATTTCATGATACCATGGGGAATCGAGACCAACAAGTTCATACATAAATTCTAGTTTTGGAACGTCAAAAGTTGGAACCGCAAGTTATTCAACTAGAAATTCACAATGATAGCTACTATGAGGCATATCCAAAAGAGATCCAATACTATCCATGGTTTTAAGAATATTGTTATTTAACCTTGATATCTATTCAAATGAATGCTTAAGAATTATTATTTAAAGATATCTACCATTCTCTTGTAATGAAATAATTTGTCATATTTTGTTTGGTATTCATCATTTACCTATTTTATAACCAAATGTGAGTCTTTGTAAACTTTAATTTCCTTGATGTGTTATAAAACAAGCATTCTAAGTCTTGTAATTAATGCTTCATATTTTAAAATGGTGTTTGTGCATAGAAAATCTAGTTGATATACCTTTGGAATGTAATATCCTTGTGGAGTGGTCAAAATAATTCTTGGAATTGAACCATGTTGGGTGTAAGAACCATCAAAGTATAGTTTCCATAAGGTTGTTTGAGTGATGGCGAATACTAATTCATCTAGTAATTCTAAAACAAGTGGATGTTTTGTGTTTGTTGGTGCATCTTCTAATTGTTATCAATAACTTTTCCTTTGATAGTATTGCAATCCATATATACAATGTCAAATTTACTCAATATCATGACCCATTTTATCATTTGACCTATGAGTGTGACCTTATAAGATATATTTTAGTGAATTGAATTTTTACATGAGTTGTGTCTAGTGATTAAGCATATAGTATCACAACTTATGTGAGGTGAAGACAATAGCTAAGCATTCTTGTTCTATTGGAGTATAGTTAAGCTCATATCCTAGCATTTTTTTATTGATGTAATAGATCACTCTTTCTTTCATTGGGTCTTCACATTGTGCAAGAAGAGCACCTAATACCATTGTTGTGGAAAATATATATAATATCAAAGGTTTTCCTTGGATTGGTGGCATCAACACTAGTGATGAAGAAATATATTTTTCAATTGTTGGAACACTTGCTAACATTTTTCATCCCATTTAAATGTGAGATTTTGTGTAGGAGGTGAGACAAAGTATGACATTTGTCTACTATTTGAGAGATGAAATTCCAAATTGATTAGATTTTTCCTTGAAGACTATGTGGTTGTTTAAGATTAGTTGGTGGAGGCATATAAATTATTTCTTTTAATTTGGTTGGGTTAACTTTAATACCTCTGCAAGAAATAATGTATCCCAACAATTTTCCTAAAGTCGCACTAGAGACACGTTTCTTAGGATTTAGCTTCACTTGGTGATTTTCAAGCATGTCAAATATTTGTTCAAGTACATCAGAGATTCCTTCTCTTGTGATGGTTTTTCCCAATAGTTCATCTATATAATATTCCATTATTTTATGAAATAGTTCATGGAATATCATTTTCATTTCTCTTTTATATATGGCTACAACATTCTTTAGGCAAAAAAACATCACTTTCCAATAACACATTTCCTAAGACAACTGAAGGTTATTTTTTGTTGATCTTCAAGTGTAATGAGTATTTGGTTGTATCCTAAAAAACTATCAATTAAGGAAAGCATTTCATGAACAGTTATTAAGTTCATAATGATGTATATATTTGGTAACAATAAGAGTAATATTTTGGACATGCTTTGTTCAAACCTCTGAAGCCAGTACATATGTGAATGCCCCCATTAATTTTGGTAAAAAGGAAAAGATTAGACACCTATTTTGGATAATCATTAGTTCAAATGAATCCAATGTCTAATCATTTTTTTAGCTCAACTTTGAATAATAATGTTATTTGGGGATGCATTTTGTGTTTTTATTTTAGTGGATTTGCATCTGGATTTATTGTTAAGTGATGAATTTCCAAATAAGGATGAAGTATAGTAATGCCTACATAAGACCAAGAAAATTTTATAGTCTATTTTTGAAAGAATGTTTTGAATTCTTCTTTCTCTTGAGGTGATGGTGAGGCTATGAAAAATATGATCTTGATATTTATGTAGTACCATTTATTTCCTATGATTATTCAACCAACATTATAGATATCTCTTGATATTTTTCAATGGTGGTCAAGTCAAATCCTCCATCCTCAAGAACCTCAGATATTTTTCACCTTTGGATGCATGCTTTATTTTTACTTTTTATGATCTGATAGCACCACATCACGGTTTTCACTAGGGGATCATCTTATTATTTTATTTTTTCACTTTTGTGACCAAAGGATTTGATTCTCTCCCCAAATTATGATTTTACATAAAGATATATAACAAATCCAAATCTATAATCTTTGAATAGTATTTATTCTTGAAGGCCCATAAGTTCTTTGATAACTTAATTATTTTTGAAATGTGTCTAGAACTAGAGGTCCTTATTGGTCCCAATTGATGATTTGGGGATAAATGAGTCAAATTTCGTTGGATTTTGATATGGAGGTGAATGATATCCAGAGGGTAATGTGCAAATGGATATATCTTAGAATAGTTTGGTTATGTACACGAAAGAGTCGTCAATGGTACCACCATGTTATTAGTTTCAACAATGGGAGAAGTTTTGGCTACCTTACTAGGGGCATACTCAAGGTCTGGAGATAGTTTCCAATGCCTCATAACCAAGCCCTTGATATTTTTTCTTTTTCAAAGTGATGGGTTACTTTATTCCTTTTTCATGAAGCCCATGACTTCCTTGTCCTTTTTATTCTATTTGATTGATTCTATGAATGCTAAAGTATATATTTTGACCAGTAAGGCAGTTGGATCTTCATATTATTTATATAACCATGTGGAGCTATCCTCTTCTATGATTTATTTATTTAGTTCTTCCCAGTGTGAGAAATTCATAGGTTTATATTTGATAGTTCAATTATAGATGTTGCTTGGACTGGTTGAGTTTTACCATATGATCTACTTGTGAATATAAAATTTGTCCCACATAAAAGGAACCTTTCATGTCATATTCTCCACATCCTTTTTCATTGACTTGGATATTGATCTTAGGAATGGAAATTTGTGTAGTGGATGATGAAGAAAGAGTAGATGGATCTACTCTTGATGATGAAGATGAGGATGCATCATTGTTAGGCACTTGGTGAGATTTATGATATTTTCCCTCTATGTTTCTACAATATTGAAAATGGTGAGGGTATCCATAAATGATTACATGAATATCATTGTAGATAAATTTTAAGTATTTGTGGTAGGTGGATGGTACAAAATGCATGGCATTTATCTATGGGTGGCCTAGGATGATGTTGTACGGGAGATCAGGGTCCAAGACTTGACATTTTATATATGGTATGGTAATACCAACTTGGATAAGAAACTTGTTTATTCCTTTAGGCTCACACTCAACATCATCCTTTGATTTTTTTGTAAAAAAAATTTGTGCATCTATGACACCATCAAAATATCCCAACTGTTTTATTAATTTGAGAGTGAAAATATTCAATCCTACTCCGCCATCTATCAAGACTCTTTTAATTTTTATGTTTTTGTATGAAGACTTCTAGGTATAAATATTTATTGTGAAATGTGGTGGCTGGGAGGTCCTTTTTATTAAATAAGAGATAATTAGGGGATCAAGTAATGTGCCCTACACTTTCCTAAAATCGATCAATATTTATGTTAGTAGGTATAAAGACTCCTGGAGATCTTTTTCATGGATCTCCTTATGTGTGGGGGATGTGTAAAGGAGTTATAAGATGAATATTTGAGTAGGTTTTTTTCTTAGATGGTCTAATAGGTTGTATTTGAATGACATACAAGGTGTGGATTAAGCTCCTTAGATATTTACTTTACTATGGAATGTGGTGACTACACATTTAGGAGTTTTGTTTGTAATGGATATGGCAGTGATTTGATCATTGTTTTATTTTATATGACCCATGATAAAATTATATGATTAATTGACATTATTGTAATTTTTTTCCTTTTTGGGGGTGTTTCCTTTACCATGGTCAGGGATTGGATCCTTGTAGATTCTAAGATCAGTGTTATATGAACTACTAGGAGAATAATAATGATTGTATCTCCTTGATCAATAAGATATTGAATAAGTTTTTTTAATTCCATAGAATTAGGTGTTTTATGACCTTTAACTCTATGGTAATCATAATATTCATTCTCCTCATACCATGAGGGTTTAAATTGTGGTTATTCATATTGTATAATTTCAAACATCTTGAAAAAAATAGACTAGACCAATTTTCCAGTAGTTGAAAGAGTATCTCACATATCCTCCAATATTAATACCACCAATTCAAGGAAAAACATTATTATTATAAATATCTACTATATTAGTAGCATTGGGTGCTCTCATTGCACATCGTAATAACTCTAGTAAAGAAAGGGTCATCTACTACATCAATTATACTCTAGTTCATTATGAACATAATTATACACCTATAGAATGTATATATTTAGCAATTATTTTTGCTTCACAAAAATAATACATTACATGCTAAACAATTAAAAAAACTCATTGCAAAGATTGACCCACTTAAGTTCTTGCTAAATAAAGTAACACTCACAAGGAGATTGGCTAAATGGGTTATGATCCTAAGTGAATTTGACATTGATTATGTAGATAGAAAGGTCATCAAAGGGAAAGTGATTGTAAACTAGTTTGTGGATGCTCCCATTATTGTAGATCACCCACTAGTGTTAGATTTCCTAGATGAAGGTATATTCATGATAATTCCCACTTAGATATAGAAGATTTACTTTGATGGATTATACTCAACACAGATCAAGAATAGGTATACCATTCATTACTCCATAAGGAAAATTTATACCAACTATTATTCCCTTGTACAAGTAATATCTCTGAGTATGAGGCATTAATCATAGGACTCTGGAAACTTAAGGAACTACAGGTTTATGGTGATTCCCAATTGGTTATAAAGCAAGTGAAAGATGAATATCTAAACAAATATAAAAAAATTCTACCCTAAAAAAATATGGTGAATAGTTTCAAACAATACTTTAGTGACATAACATTTGAGTAGATCCCTAAGTTAGACAATAAAGAAAATAGATACCATATAAACTATTGGGTCTCTCTTGGACATGTCATATAATATTCAACATTGTGAATTCTTAGTGGAATAACTCTTGATCTCCACATTCAATGTCCCAAATTTTGAACTTGTGTGTGAAATCATTGGTCCTAAATCTCCCTAGCACCAAGACATTTAAAATTACCTCCATCAAAAAATAATTCTACCTAATTTATCCACCAACCAAAGAAAAACATTCATTAGACATTCATCTTGCTTCCTCATTTTAGGTGATACACTCTATCGAAGTATTCTTATGGTACTCTCCTTAGGTCTTAACTCGAAAGATGCCCAAGTTACCCTCCTTGAGGTACATGATGGTATTTATGGGGCACACTCTAGTGGTCAAAAATCTAGCAAAGAAACTAATGAGAATTAGTTATTACTAACCTATAGTAAAATAATATGCCCACCAATTTTCTCAAAAATGTTAGAAGTGATAGCAACATAGAGACCTTATAAATGCACCATCACAAGAGCTTCAATAAATTACCACATTATGGCCTTTGTAAAGTGGGGACTTAGCCTCATAGGTACAATCCACTCCCTTTCATCCAATTGTCATAAATTTATTATCATATACATGTAATACTTCACCAAATAGATTGAATCCATTCCTCTCACCGACATCACTCAAAAGAAAATAGCTAAGTTTATTCTAAAATATATCATCTATCAGTATGGTATTCCCTCAGCAATTATCACTAACAATGGTTGACCATTTAAAAACAAAGATGTGTGTGACCTTTCTCACAAGTTTCACATCCAACACCATTTCTCCACCCCCCAACAAAGTAATGATCAAGCTAAGGCATCAAATAAAATGATATTAAAAATCCTCAAAAAGATATTCAATGAAGTTGGTCATGACTAGCATATCCATCTGAATCCTACCTTATGGGCTTATCAAACTAGTATTCACACACCCATAGCAACCACCTCATATTCCCTAGTCTTTGGAGCTAAAGAAATTTTACCTATCAAGGTTAAGCTCCCATCACTTATAATTTCTCTATAGCATATCATTAATGATGAAGAATATAAAGTTTCCAAACAACATGGCTTGGGATTGCTAGACGAAAGGCTTATCAATACACTCAATCACCTATAGTCTTATCAAAACTATCTTCATTTTAGCTATAATAATAATTTTACCTCACATAAATTCAAGATAGGAGACTTGGTACTTAGAGAAAATCAAAATAGCCAGCAATATTATGAAAAGAAAGGGAGATTTAAGCCTAACTAGTTAGGACCCTTAGTTATTATAAAAACCTATAGATGAGGAGCATACCAACTTGCCACACCTAAAGGGGAACCATTAGATGAGTCTATCGATAGTGTACACCTTAATAAACTCTTTACATGATCTTCAAAGTATCCCAATTCAAAAAAAAACAAGAAAAAATTAAATAATAAAAAATTAAAAAAATAAAAGTAAAGAGAAATAATTTTCCCTAGAGTGAAAACCACTTTGGTGGCACCTTCGATAAGTAATTTGTGTAGGGAGAATTATCCACCATATATTAGTGATCAATCTATTCCACCCATAATAAGTACATTACATACACCTTACCATCCATATCATGGCTTTCGATCATCGATATTTTAGTGTCAAACCCATTCCATCCCATGTCATTATAAGTTTCTCAACATCCATCCCATGATAAATAAATTCATGTACCTAACTGGGGGCATTTCCTCGACCTAGTGTTTGGATTGAATCTTTTACACCGATATTAAGAATATAACTTTTCACAAACACTATAGTACTATTTTACACTATCCATACTAACCAAACCCATTCATAACATCCCACAATAAATCCAAATCATACTTACTCACCATAACCACAATAAATTGTCAATTTTCTAGATGATAGATTCAAACAAAAATAAACTATGAAATATTCAAAGGCATCAACCATTCATGATACATTCACAAATAAAATACTCTTGCTAAACTATCTACAACCTACCGGTCAATTTCCAAACTAGCTTTAGACATCTTATCTAAGAAATCATGCCTTAATGAATGCATCCTTCCTACAAAAGGCATTATCCACCTTGAGAAAATATATTTTGGCAATAAAATTTTATGGCTATTGATCTATTTGGTTAGCGATTATTTTTATTGATTGATTTATCATATTTTCCTATTCCAATGTTCCTTGAGGATATCTTAAAAATGATTAGAGGATCAAGAATGGGGCAAGGTAATTTATTTCATATATTATGTTTGTGGCATATTCTTATGTGTTTCTATGATAGGTATGGTCCTTATGTGTGTGATATTGGCTTCTAGCATTAGCAATAATCATTTGTATATAAGGTCATTTAAATACCTTTATGCATTAGGGTTATCATGCTTTGAAATTATGTTCTATTACATATTCTGACAAAGTTCTATAATTTCTAGCATGAATAAGGATAGTCCTTGTTTGCAGTGTCAAATTCCAAGCAAAGGATACTAAATTCACTGTGGCTTATCATACCTTGGTGTACATATATCCACTTTCCACAAATAAAATTATCTATGATGATAAATGAAAGAACACAATAGAAAGAATAATATCTATCTATTTTTCATATCTATCCAAATCAATATATTTTATCCATCTATCTCATATCTATCTATTTCATCTAATTCATCATATATTGCATCATGTGATACTGATCAACAATAACCATTTCATCACTATCTTCTACCATGATAACTCCTAATCATACATGTATCATGACACAACGAAAAAAAATCATAGTGCATCCATAAAATCTATATATCTTGCATCATACACATGTTAGATATCATAAAACACATGTCATAGAACAATCCATCATTTTCTCATAAGCGCCACATTTATAGATATCATCACATGCATATATCCTATATCATATAGGTCATCATCATATCATCAAAATAAAAAATAAAAATCATAGCATTACATCATGTCAACATCTATTCTAAGCATCATCATATATCCATCACATTATTTATCATAGCATCAAATAAAATCATCAATGCATACATACATACATCACATATCAAGATCAAATAGAAATAATATCATCACATAATACACATAGTTGTCACCATAAAAAATTAATCTCATATTATATTCTCAAGAAATAACGTGTCATGATACATTGCTATATAATGTTTGTACATTGGCTCATTAGCCATAAATATACAATACATCAACCCATAGGAAAAATTCATAATGTGTCTAAAAAAATTGTATAACAAGGGCTATAGGGAACTCCCCCCTTAGAACAAGGAGTTGGATGCTACAACCTTTATGGTCTTGGTTGTTGTGATCCCCTTTGTACATGCTCTCCACTCTACCTTCACAGTGGTGGAGGAGGTGATGGCATCATCATATCCTCGCTCATTGATCTGTGAGATCTAGATCTATCAAATTTATTACATATGAATTTAGGAGCCCCGCACTCTGGTGACACCAATCCCTCATACAGAGATATATAATATAATGCCTCTTTTGTTGAGCTCATGATCTCTAATATCATCTCTATTATGGATCCATGAGCTATGTCTCATACCCTAATAAAACTCTACTCTAACCTTTGATATTAGAGGACTTCAACATCCCTCTCCACTGTCATATTGGTAAGTTATGCCTACACACTAGTTAGCTGAGCCTGTAAGCCCTAAACCTTGTAAAGCTACAACCTGTCCATCCCCATCATGTATTGCAACTTGTTGTACCATTTTTGGTTGTGCCACCTACTATATCATTGGTGGTGGCATCACCACCTGTTGACCCTTTTTTTGGTATTAAGGTGTCTCAAACTTAGAGTCCTAACATGTTTAATCTAATGTATTATTGTATTTATTTGTAAATTATTTAATTTCCTGTATTGTCATGCCATAAATTGGGAACCACCAACTGGGTGGCATCCCCATTGGAGGTGACTAGATGACAAAATCATCATCCCAAGTGGACATAGGAATCCCACTTTGGAATCTTTGACTTATGATAGATTCTATGATGCGTCATAAGGAATATTTATGCATGGAAAAAGTTGGCACACAAGTTGGTTTGTGATAGGATGTAAGAGAATCAGATATTTTGGTTAGTTATGATGGATCCTATGATGGATTCTATGACAGATCTTATCGTAGATTTTATGGCAGAATTATGAAATATTTTATTACAATTGTCAAGCATATGTCATAGGCTATTATGAGCATATTTTGGGTGCCCAAATATTGCAGAGAGAATTTTACATGTTATGACAGTTGTAAGGGAATATTTTACATGTGTCCAAATGCATGTCTATGGTGTGATATATTGTGCCATGAGGATTTGGATGCCCATCCTCTTCTAGATGCTTCTCTTGGCTTTTATTCTCTATATAATGTATGCCTTGCATTATAGAATGCATATGTTGTTTATAGGTAACGAAGTGCTACTAGATCACTCTAGAATAGGTGTTTGTTTTGAAACACTTGTTGAAGAATTTTTGTACTTGGATATGCATTGTAACCTCTATTTGATTTAATACAGTAGTATTGTGCTTTTCAAGGGTGGGGTTTTTTATCTGAAAGGGTTTTTCCCACGTATATCTGGTGTTTTTTGTTTAAGTTTACTTGTTGTTCTATCTCATTCTTTCTATGAGTTTCTCCTTTCTGTAAGTATATAAGGTGTTAAAAGGAAAAAATTTGAAACTCTCCCCTACTTAGATTACTGTAGGAATCTATTTCAGCTTACCTAGCTTCCTTTCAGTTGGTATCAGAGCCTAGCCAAGATTGATTCCTTTTTTGGGATAGAATGATTTTTTAAGTTGATCTTTGTTTTAGTGGGAGTTTTCCAGAAGTGTATTTCGTGACCTTGTTGCAGGAAAAAGATGGTAGGAACATCTAGGAGGATTGAGATGGAGAAGTTTGGTGGTGGTAACTTTGAGCTTTGGAAGCTCAAGATGGAAGATATGCTTTTAGATTTTGAACTATGGGTTGTTGTTTCTAGAACCAAACCATTAGGCATGAAACACAAAGACTAGGAGATCATGGATTGAAAATCCAAGGGTCTCATTAAAAAAAATTTGGTTGATTTTGTTCTCCTGAATGTTCATGAAGAGAAGATTGCTGCTTTTTTTTTGGAAGAAACTTGGAGATGTTTATCAAGCTAAATCCTTGGTAAACAAGCTATTCATGAGAAATATGTATTCTCTGAATATGGAAGATGGAGGATCTGTGGTAGACCACCTAAGTTCCTTGAGCATGTTGATTGCTCAACTAGGTTATATTGGAGACAAGATTGATGAACAAGACCATTGCATGCGAGGATTCGTGGTAGACCACCTAAATGCCTTTAACATGTTTATTGCTCAACTAGGTTCTGTTGGAGACAAGATTGATGAACAAGACCGTTCCATGCTCCTATTATGTTCATTTCTAGACTCATGGGATCACTTGGCAATGGTTATTGGAAGCACAACAACCACTTTCAAAATCGATAAGGTGGTTGCTTCATTATTATCTAAAGAGATGCAGAGAAAGTCTTCTGAGATAGCCAAGGAGGCCCTTGTTGTTTGTGGCATACTGAAGGAGAAAGGAAAAAAGGACACGAAATCTAAGTCAAAGTCTCTAGGGAGATCTAAGTCTCTTGGAAAGAATTTCGAGGGAAAATGTTGGAACTATGGCGAAATCGGTCATTTTTTAAAAGACTGCAAGAAGGAGAAGAAGAAGAAAAGCAAGTCTTTCTCTTATTCTAAATTTGACAAGTCTTCTCAAGATGAAGTAGAAGCATTTTTGTAACCTTAGCAACCCATGCATCAAAATATGTGTGGTTGATAGATTCAGGTGCACCTTTTCACATGACCTTTCATAGAGGTTAGTTTTTTAAGTATGAAGAGTATGATGGTGGGAAGCTATACCTGGGTGATGACTCTCACCTAAAGATATTTGGTCATGGAAGAGTCAAAAAAAGATTTCCTAATGGAAGAGTGAAGGGGATTGATGGTGTCTTACATATCTCAGGTTTGGCATAAAACCTACTTTTTGTAAGTAAATTGAATGATTCAGGAGTGTAAGTTGATTTCTCTAGTGGAGGATGCAATATGACGAAAGGATCTATGGTGTTGGCTAAGGGTGTTTGATTCGGCACTTTGTACAAGTTGGATGCATGCAAAGTACAATGCAATAGTTCTTTCTAATGTACTAAAAATGAGACCTTTGGATTCTTCATCCTCAGCATCAAATCATGCAGTGATGAAGTGTGTTTCAGCTACATCTGACAGTCGTGCATTTGGGTACCTAAGGGTGCTCATTTTATGGAAATTAAGCTTCCTACAAAGAAGACAATGTTATGGCACCAATGACTTGGTCACATTGGTCAGAATAATCGTAGAACCCTAAAGAATAAGAGCCTTGTTTAAGTCCTTGATGGTTGTAATCTCAAGTTCAACTTTTGTAAATATTGTGTTTATGGAAAATAACATCGTGTTTCTTTTTACTGTAGTTCTCACAAGTCCTCTAGGGTTTTAGACTATGTTCATTCAGATTTTTTTAATCTTTTGAATGTTCCCTCGTTATCAAAATAGATATATTTTATTTCTTTCATAGATGATTATAGTAGAAGGAAATTCATTTATTTTCTCAGAAGTAGAGCTAAAGTATTTAGTTGGTTTAGGGAGTTTAAGGCCTTCGTAGAAAATCAAACTAGTAGAAAGATTAAGTGTTTGAGGACTGATAATGGTGGTGAGTTTTTTTCTATAGAGTTTGAAAATTTCTATAAAGATCATGGGATTGAGAGACATGAGAAAACTCCATACGCTCCATAGAAAAATGGAGTTGCAGAAAGGATGAATAGAACATTCATGGAGAAGGCTATGAGTATGTTGAGTGGTGCTAGCCTTGAGTAGAATTTTTGGGCTGAAGTGGTAGCTATTGCATGTTATTTTATCAACAGATCTCCTACATCATCGCTTGTTGGAATGACACCCATGAAGGTTTGGTTTGTTAAAAATCCTTCGATGAGATATCTCAAAGTATTTGGTTGTGAAGTGTATGCTCATGTTCCAATTGAGAAGAGGTCAAAGTTGGAGAACAAGGTAGTTAAGTGCATCTTTATCAGCTATGGTGTTGGTGTGAAAGGGTATAAGCTTTAGGATCTAGAAGCTTAGAAGGTTCTCTACAATAGTTTTTCTTTTAGAGAGATGAAACCTTCCATTATTGAGCTACAACCAGAGAAAGAGGAGAAAAAAAAGAAGGGGGTATTTCATATTCCACATACTCTAAAGAAAGATGAACTATTCATTCTTGTTGGACTTGATGATGAGAAGATCTCAAATAGCTTTTAATTTTTTTTTTGAAGAAGAACCTCAACCTCAGCCTTTGAGGAGGTCTACACAAGTTAGGCAAAAACCAAAAAGGTTTGGGTATTCATTATTGGATTCCAATTGCATTTTTTCTTAGATTGTTAACTCTGATGAGCCTAGGACTGTTAGAGAGGCTATGGGTATGAGTGATGAAAATTCTTGGATGAAAGCCATGGATGAGGAGACGGTTGCATTAAAGAAGAAAAAGACTTGGGATCTAGTACCTTTTCTTGTTGGATGTAAACATATTTTTTTGTAAATGGGTGTTCAAGAAAAAGTGTGGTCTTGATGGTAGTGTTGAGAAGCATAAGGCATGATTGGTCGCTAAGGGGTTTACACAGGTGGAGGGAATTGATTATGGTGATACATTCTCTCATGTTGTGAAGCTGACATCTATTTGGCTCCTGTTATCACTTGCAACAACATATGATTTAGAAGTGGAACAAATGGATGTGAAGACAAAATTCCTTCATGGTGACTTGGAGGAAGAGATTTACATGTCACAGCTAGAGCATTTTGTTGAAAAAGGTAAAGAAAATTTGGTTTGTAAATTGAAGAAGTCTCTTTATGGTTTGAAACAATCTCCTAGAATGAGGTACCAGAAGTTTAATACCTATGTGTTGTCATTGATATTTCAAATATCTAAATCTAACCATTGTGTGTATTATAAATCTGATAATGGTCTCATTCTCATTATTTTTTTATACATAGATGATATGTTGTTTATTGGGAATGGTAAAAGTATCATTTCAGATTTGAAGTTTCGATTGTCAAAACAGTTTGAGATGAAAGACCTAGGTGCATCTAGGTACATTCTAGGAATGGAGATCACTAGAGATAGAGGTAACAAAAATCTTTGGTTAATCCATAGCAAGTATGTGAACCTAGTGTTGGAGAGATGCATCATGAAAAATTATAGACAATTAGTTGTTCCTATGATGCAGTGGATGAAGCTTTATGTGAATGATTTTCCTAAATCTCCTAGTGAGATGGAGGACATGACGAGGGTACCATATGAAAGTTCATTTGGCAGTCTGATGTATGCTATAATGTGTATGAGACCAGACATTGCCTAAGTAGTGGGAGTCCTTAATCATTTTATGGCTAACCCTAGAAAAATACATTGGGATGCAGTTAAGAGGGTTTTCAAATATCTACAGGGTACTTCTAAGTATGCCTTATGTTTTCATGGTCATCCTACTAGACCTCAGAATTCTATGATTATTTGTGGATATATGGATTCAAATTAGGTAGGTAAAATTAACAACAGAAGATCCACCAGTGGTTATGTGTTTATGATTTTTGGTGGTGCTATCAGTTGGATGAGTAAGCGGTAGGCTCCAGTCGCTTTATCCATGACATAAGAAGATTACATGGGAGCCACGCATGCTTGTAAGGAATCTATTTGGATTAAGATATTGTGTTCTTATATTGGTTTAGATTCAATATAGATTACTATTTGTTGCAACAGTCAAAGTGTTATTTTCTTAGAAAAGAATCCTACCTTCCATAACAGAACAAAGCACATTGATGTTCAGTATCATTTTATTCATGATATGGTAGATTATGGGAAGGTGAACTTGGAGAAGGTTGACACTTTGATGAATGTTGCAGATGCATTGATAAAACCAGTAAGCACATAAAAGTTTAAAGATATTGGTTTGGTTTCATGGGCCTTGGGGCCCTGAGAAGATGATTTTGTATGACTCTCAACAGGTCTTTAACAAGTGGGATAATGTTGGGATTAAGGTGTCTCAACCTTAGAGTCCTAACATGTTTAATTTAATTTATTATTGTATTTATTTATATTATTTAATTACCTATACTGTCATGTCATAAATTGGGACCCACTGGCTAGGTGGAATCCCCGTTGGAGGTGACTGCATGACACATCATCATCCCAAGTGGACATAGGAATCCCACTTTGTAATCTTTGGCTTATGAAAAATTATATGACACATCATAAGGCATATTTATGCATAGAGAAATTTGGCACCCAAGTTGGGTTATGCTAGGCTATAAGAGAATCAGATATTTTGGTCAGTTATGATGGATTCTATGACGGATCTTATGGAAGATTTTATGGCAGATTTATGATAGATTTTATGACGATTGTAAGGGGTGTAAGGGAATATTGTACATGTTTCCAAATGCATATCTATGGTGTGAGATATTGTGTCATGTGGATTTGGATTCCCGTTCTCTTCTAGATGCTTCTCTTGGCTTCTATTCTCTATATATTGTATCTCTTCCATTGTAGAATGCATATTTTGTTTATAGGTAATGAAGTGCTACCAGATTCACTCCAAAATAGGTTTTTGTTTCGAAACACTTGTTGAAAAATATTTGTACTTGGAGCTGCATTGTAACCTCTATTTGATTTAATATAGTAGTACTGTGCTTTTGGAGGGTGGGGTTTTTTACCTAAAAGGGTTTTCCCCACATATATCTAGTGTTTGTTTTTAATATATACTTGTTGTTCTATCTCATTCTTTCTATGTCTTTCTCCTTTCTATAACTATATAAGGTGTTAAAAGGAAATTTTATGTAGCTCTTCCCTACTTAGATTAGCGTAGGAAGTTTTTTTTGCTCACTTGGATTCCTTTCACCTTTAATGTTGACATCAATGGTAGCATCACTACTACTACTACACCATATCCACCCCCACCATCATCACCTCCTCCTCCTCCTCCTTTGACATCACCATAAACTACTTGACAATGCATTCACTTGCCTCTCATCTCATCACATGCTCCTCTACCCTCTCCTCCTACTAAATTTTTCAATTGCATTGGTCTCTAGCTAACCCACCACTCATCATAATCCATAATCATCCCCGCATCCACAATATATGCTTGTAGGTCCCACTACACTACTATTAATCCCTCAAAATCATTGATTGCTATGTTTGATTCAATCATAGGCTCCCAAAACAAGACCTCTCTATATGATCGAGTAAACATAACCTCACCCACTAGTGCATCCTATTACTAACCAAACTATCTACAGACACAATCAAGTAAATATAGCTTGATAATCTATGTAGTCCAAACAATCAAATGTTGTATCTATCGACAATATGATAAGTGGTCCCCATTGTCCAACCACACCTCACACTATCTCCATGACCTCTAGGTAAAATTGAACATGTCATCTATAACTTGTCTCCAATAAGGGATATCCCCTAGCTTGTGATGACTAAGCGCATAATCATATCTATAGACAAATGGGTATCCAAGTGCCTGTGCTCTATCAACCACTTGTTGCATGATGAAAATATGCTCCTAGGCCCAAATATGGAGGATATTCGCTCCACATCCTATGCTAGCTCCATGTTGATAGACCATTTGATGCAAATGATGATACAAATTCACCAATACATAGGAACACCATGCATAAACCACTCATTCCTCAATCATTTTCTTGATCACTATCCCATATCCGATGGGAAACCCACAACCCCTCCTATCAAGAACTAGCACACTGCTAATCACTGTCACCATCAAAACTATTAATGAGTCAAAATGTGCATGCATGTACCCAAATTTGATCTCATAATCCTCTATACCAAGATCGTTGATCATAAAAACTCTACATAGTTCCATCTCCACACCATTTGTCTCATAAAAAACTTACTATAAATCAAGATCCATAGAATCATCCACACATCCTTGAGAGTAATATTTGCCTCTCCAATACATAATAGGCAGGAGTTCCACTCGATGTACTACACCTCAACCAATGTAGTCATCATCCCCCTATTCATTGAAATCTTGGGAATATAGGTAACATAGTAGAGTTTGACAACTCTTAGAAATTCTCACTTGTCCTTGATAAGTTTCCACCTCAATCTCATTACTTTTTAGTCTCTCTCTCTCGATATTAGTGTCTCCCATCCATCCTACACCCATCATGCACATTTTAGCCGACATATTTCCTAGGATTTTTCTAAAACCCAATTAAAATACACCATTTCAAGCATCAATTGTGTCACCCTAGCACAATTGTGCCATTTGAAGTGACAATTGCACAAACCCTATGCATATGCATCATTCTTGGCTATATTTTCATAGTGCAAAACAAATGTGCACTTCCCCTACAATTGCACAAATGCATGAAATTTGAACCAAACCACTTGGCATATGCCCCATAGCATGACAAATGCATTGAATCTGGCATCATTTATTCCAAAATAATTCCTAGCTTGAAATTACAAAAAAAACTAAATCCTACCCTATTAAATGCAACTAATACAAAAAATCACAAGCTAAGTAGGGGTACATACCTCTGCTTGTGTCCCATATCACCTTTTTTAGGTCCTAACTCTCTTTGTGTGATGACCACCCACTGGAATGCTCAACATTCTCTTCAAACCTTCATTCACAAGGACTCTAGAGCTCACTAATCTTCAAAGTCTAGGAGTGCAAATGAAAAAATTTGACAACCTCATTTACTATTTATAGCCACCCAGCCCTATTTTTTCTATCCCTCCACCCCCTCACCCTCCCTCCCCCAATTCTATGTCCACTGCAAACCTTTAACATCACTTCACCTCATTTTACCTGTTCCTTATCTAATTTACCATTTCTTTCATATTGTCTGATGCATTTACTCCTTTTTGTGAGTTTTCCCTAAAAGTCTAGTTTTTTTGTAAAAATATTGAGGGGGCATCCTACCTCCGTTTCTTCATTCATTGGGGTAAACTAGGGCATGTCACCAAATTTTTCATACCATCTTTGAATAATACCATAAAAAATCATTGTCTCAAAGAGGGGAGTAATGTAGATACCTAAATCTGACTTATACATCTCTTCTAAAACATCATATTTTTCCATCATCAGGTCTCATCAATTCATCTTTTGCATTACTTAATTAAATTAGCGTTACTTCCCTTTCATCCTAGATAATTAAATAATTTTTAATTATTTAATTATATTATTATCACTTTTCCTCTATGTTTTTGATAAGGTAAGCAAGGTTTTGAAAGGACCAAGAACATTTTACAAAGCTAAGAGAAGGACACTTCCAAAAGAAAAGTCTCAAACTTTGCAAACAAAACAAAGAGATAGTACCAGTAGAGACACCGCAGTAGTGCAACAGGAACACAAACAACACCTGGTCACCAAAAACCAAGAGTGACAGAACACTCAAGACGAACAATAGTCCTGAGTCAAAGACAAACCTGGAACCACAACTAGGAGTAACAAAACACTTAGGAAGGAACCAGGACTAAGTCAAGGATAAACAAACAACCCACAAAACTGTAGGCCCAAAAACTACTTGAAACAACCAAGCCACCAATAACCTACAACAATTGGACTACAACAAACCTTCTACTCAATATAGACAAAATTAAGCCTAACAGTTTCTTACCAATAGAGGGGTAAGAATCACAAGTTGCTGCAAAGATCCCATAACCAATCACAAACCCCATCTCAATAGGAGAAATGAAAGGGGATACAAATAAGGTAGCAGAAGCACCCAAAAACAACTCCATCTTCCCAAAACTCTTCACCTCAATAGAAGATTACGACAACAAATCAAAGTAAAAGGCAGCTAGAAGCCCACAGTAGCACCACCAAGCCCCTCTAGCCAAACCAATATCCACCACAATAAGAGATAGCTCCACCTCCATAGGAGAAGCCAGAAAGGGGGCCATCTGAAAAAGAGCACCACAATCATCTAGAACCACACACACCACCTCAAAAAGGAGTGACTCCACCTCAATAATAGTCACAAGATGAGGAGGTAGGAAGAAGGAGAGAATAGAGAAACCAACCACAACTATCAACATCCTCAAGACATTACTTTCTATTGGCAAAACAAGGATAGACAAATGAAAGGGGGGGTGAATGAGTTGTTACCAAAAACAAAACTTATTCAACATTAATCAACCTTAAATATCAGATCTGATAATTAACAG